>CM035443.1:42877964-43277964 GCA_020310875.1 Ceratopteris richardii
GCTTCCTAGGAACCTACATAAATTGACTTTCAAGTCCAATAGTATAGCTTAAATCAGGCCTTGTCATTGTGAGATATATAAGACTTCCCACAATTTTCCTGTACATAGTAGCATTTTCCAATGCTTCACCTGATGTAGTATCCAACTTTAAATTATGATCTAATGGCATAGAAATTGGCTTACAATCAACCATACCATAGTTTTGGAGCATATTCAAGGCATATTGCCTTTGTGACATCCATATACTTGTTTCTGTATGTATAAACTCAATGCCCAAGAAATAGCGCAGCACACCAAGATTTTTCTTGTCAAATTCCTGCATAAGAAGTTGCTTTACCTCTTTGATGCTTCCTTCATTATCACCACCTACAATCAGGTCATCAACATAAATAGCCACAATAGTGATGCCATCATCAGCCTTCCTTGCATATAGTGAGTGATCTGCATCACACATCAAAAACCCAATGCTGGTTAAGTAATCAGCAATCCTTTCATGCCATGCAAGAGGGACTTGCATCAGCCCATACAAATCCTTTTGCAACCTGCAAACATATTCTGGATGCTTTCATATCCTTTTGGCTGGTCCATATATACTTCTTCCTGTAACTCACCATGTAGGAAAGCATTCTTCACATCCATCTGATGCAAAGTCCATCCTTTTGTTGTAGCTAATGCAACAAGTGTTTTGACAGTAGACATTTTAGCTACAGGGCTGAATGTTTCCTCATAATCAATGGCATATGTCTGTGCATATCCTTTAGCTACCTATTGTGCTTTATACCTGCATTATACTTTACCTTGTAAACCCATTTGCAGCCTATGTGTTTCTTTCCTTGCGGCAATGGAACCAACTTCCATATATTATTTCCATACAGTGCAGCCATCTCCTCATCCATAGTTTTTTCCCAATCTGCAATTCCAATTGCATCTTCAAAGCAAGAAGGTTCAGCATCTTGTATTACCTTTGTCATGTAGGCACAATGACGAGCCATATAACTGTCATACGTTAATCGTTGCACTAAATTCCGCATCCTCCTAGATCTTCTTGGTCCTGGGTCACTTCTCCTTGTATCATCTGCATGTGCCCTTTGTTGGAGCAGAACAATCATCAATAGTGATTATATGAAGATCAAATTGAGAAGATATGTGGAAGAATGAAGATTACTTTCAGAGGAAGAAAATAGAATCAGAAAGGTTTCTTTTGTATATTACTCTTGTAAATAGTTCAATGTATTTTGAAAAAGATGACGAGTTAGACTCGTATATATATCTACAGATACGTATTCATAGTAGGGGAGAGTGATATAGATCAGATAGAGAAGAATAGGTGATGAGGTGATGAACATTGTATGTATCATCAACCATATGTGTGAAAAGTAATGAAGAAGGAAATGTTGTAGATTTCTGCGCGTCGACTTTCTCTCCCATTCTCCTTCTGTGTTTAATCTTTTGAGAAATCCTTTTGCACGTATCTAAGTCCATAGCTAATCTATCTATGGCTAGAATTTGAGAGATTAATTTCAATCAGGCTGTGAGAATTTTGTTTAGGAACATTCATATGTGAAGATGTTCTGAGAGTCGAAAAAATCTGGCACACATTTCATATTCAAAGAAATGGTCAGTGCTCAGTCCACAGTGTAAAGTTTTACACAAGTGAGGGCTCAAAATCTAAGTTGGAAGGTAAGCTATCTATGGCTAAAAGATCTTGATCAAACGGGTTCAGAGTTGAGAGAACCAGTGCTAAGAAGTTGCAGGTGTCAAAGTCGCCATTGCAGAGAAGCACTTTCAGACATAGGTAAAGTGTTTCACACATTTCTCAGTGTGTACTTAATCTTTTTGAGAGATTTAACTTGGCAAAGTTGCGCAACCTTAAGGCGAAGTGTTGTGCAAAGTTTTATCAAAAACTTTACAGGATTGATTAGTCAATGAGTGACTAATCTGCAGCAGACTTTTCTGAAGAAACTGAATTTTTCAGAATAATCAATTTTCTGATAAGTTGGTGAAAATTCTCTAAATTAGGTGGAGTCTAAAGTTGATCTTGATATAGAGGTAATCTAAATTCAAGGTCAACTTGTTCTTTTGGAGATTAACACTCTCCATCAGTGGTATCAAAGCAGGTTGTGTCAAAATTGAAGTGAAGGAGACTCCAACCTGCAGAAATACAAAACTTTACATTTCGAAGGTGCAAAAGGTTAAAGTGTGAAGAAAGATTAAAGGAAGACATACAAAGAGTATCAAAAGGATCAGAAGGAGCAACATTCGAAGTAAAGGTACATTCATTATCTGTAAAGGTTAAAGATTTGAAGCTACAGGTGAAGTAAAGATGGGAGATAGTCTCCAAATTGAAAAGTTGGATAGAGAGAACTATCCTGCTTGGTCTATGAGGATGGAAGCTCATCTTATGAGCAAAGATCTGATAGGATACATCACAGGAGATGAAGAAAAGCCAGAATTCAGAGATCCTAGTGTTCCAACTAGGGAGGAGCTTGCAGACTTGAAGAATTGGATGAAGAAAGATGCTCAAGCAAGGAGCATAATCTACATGGCAGTCAATGACTATTTGCTTCCTCACATTAGAGGACTTGAGAGTGCTTGTGACATTTGGAATGCTTTGGAAGAGCATTTCCAAAATACAACCAAATCAAGGAAGGCTTCACTATGGGCAGAATTCACTACTTTCAAGAAGAAGGCTTCACAATCAATCTCTGATTATGTGACAAAGATGAAAGACATTGCAGATTCTCTAGGTGCAGTGGATGAAGACATTGAAGAAGACAAATTGGTAAGATAAATACTCACAGGGCTAAGAGGAGATGAGAAATGGAAGCCTTTCATTTTATCTACAGAACTTTCATTAGATCACTTTACTCCTGATTTGAATCAATTGTTAGGTCATATGCTAACTTTTGAGAATGATGTCAAAGGAGATGTTGATAAGAGTGCAGGTCATGCAATGTATTCTAAAGACAAGAAGAAAGCCAACAAAGGAAAGCAACAATCAAGTGAAGAAGAAGGTACATCAAACCAAGCAAACTTTATAAGAGGAAGAGGAAATGGCAGAAGTAGAGGAAGAGGCAGAAACAACAAAGATAATGCAAGAGCTTGTTGGATATGTGGTAAGACCAATCATCTATCTCATGATTGTTGGCATAATAATCAAAACAATGGTAATTATCAGAACTTTAATCAAAGAGCAAGAGGTGGTAGATTTCAGAGAGGAAACTTCAGAGGTAGAGGTGGTAGGAATTCTTTTGGAAGAAGTGGTGGAAGAAACTTCCAAAGTCAATCCTATAATAACACCTACTACAACTATGCATCAGATCAAAAGGAGGACTCGACTCTCATTATGAATACATGTGAAACTTCACATGAGGACATGAGAGTGTTTTATATTGATTCAGGATGTAGTAATCATTTGAGTGGAAATATTGCTTTGATGACTGACCTAGATCATAATGCAATTAATCATACAGTTCAGACAGGTGATAATACAAAGCATAAGGTAAAGTCAATTGGTTCAGTCAAAGCTAAGGATGGGAGCACTCTTCTGAGTAAGGTACTTTATGTTCCCACAATTCCAAAGAATTTGATCAGTGTAGGTCAAATTGTGGAAAAAGGTTATGAGGTAAGGTTTACCAATGATGGAGTTTATGTGGAAGACCCTAGTCAAGGGTATAAACAAGTTATTGCAGGAAAGAAAGAAGGAAGGCTTTTCACATTGAAGGTACAAGGAAATGTTGGACATGCTATGTTCACATATGGAGAGCAGAAGGTGTCAGAATTGGATCTTTGGCACAAAAGGCTTGGACACTTTAATGAAAGAGGTATCAAAGAAATGATTAACAATGTTTCAGTGCTTGGAATGCCTAACATTGCAGGTCAACACATGACATACAGATGTGAGGCATGTCAATTAGGTAAGGCTCATAAGCAATCCTATTCCAAGCATGGGTTTATGTATTCAGAAAGACTTGAATTGGTGCATACAGATGTGTGGGGTCCTTCAAAGGACTTTAGTATAAATGGTTCAAGATATTATGTCATATATGTTGATGATCCTACCAGGTGGATCACAATTTATGTGATTAAGGAAAAGTCAGAAGTGTTTAATACATTTAAACACTATCATGCATATGCAGAAAGGATTACAGGTCAAAAATTGAAGAGACTAAGGTCAGATGGAGGGGGAGAGTATTTTTCAAATGAGTTCAATGATTATTTGTGGAATGCTGGTATAAAGAGAGAAGTTACTTGCAGGTACTCTCCTCAACAAAATGGGGTAGCAGAAAGAAGAAATAGGACTCTTGTTGAGTTTGCAAGGTCCATGATGAAAGAGAAGAATTGCCCAAATTATTTGTGGGTTGAGGCTGTTAATACAGCTACATATTTGGTTAATAGATTGCCTTGTAAAGCTTTGCAGGGTATGACACCATATGAAGCTTGGTGGGGTAAGAAACCTACCTTGGATCATTGCAGAATATTTGGATGTTTGGCATATGCATATGTGCCATCTCAATTGAGGCATAAGTTGGAGCCTAAGGCAGAGAAGTATGTATTCATTGGTTATGATGATAAGCAAATGGGATACAGGTTGTGGAGTCCATCCACAAAGCAATTTATTGTATCCAAGGATGTTACATTTGATGAGCAAGGTACTTGGTATGCAGGTAAATATAATGTACATGCAGATGATGAAGAAGTAGTGGAACAAAGGAAAGGTAAAGCAAAGATTCAATTACTTGATGAAAATGAGAGTAATGAAGTGCAGATTGAAGTTGAAGAGAGGCCAAGGTTTGATCCAGAATGTGATGAACCAGAGACCTCAAGAAGTGCAGAAGTTAGGAGATCATCTAGGCACAAATGGCAACCTACAAGGTATAGCTATGACACTTCATTCTTAACTACTAAAGATTATGCTTATTTGGTAAAAGCAGATGAAGACCCTTCTACATATGAAGAAGCCAAAGGGAAGAAGAATTGGGAAGATGCTATGCAAGAGGAGTATGATGCATTGATAGAGAATCAGACTTGGGATCTGGTTCCTAAACCTAATAGCCAGAAAATCATTGGTTGTAAGTGGGTTTACAAGACTAAAAGATTTGGAGATGGAAGTGTGTCTAGGTACAAAGCTAGACTTGTTGTGAAAGGATATGCACAGACATATGGAGTGGATTATGATGAGACTTATAGTCCTGTGGCAAAGATGACAACCATCAGGACACTCATTGCAATTGCTGCTTGTAAAGGTTGGAAGTTGTCTCAATTAGATGTTAAAAATGCTTTCTTGAATGGTTACATTTCAGATGAAGTCTACATGGAGCAACCAGATGGGTTCAAAGATCAAGTGAGTCCAAATTATGTATGTAAGCTCAAGAGAGCTTTGTATGGGTTGAAGCAAGCCCCAAGGGCTTGGAATTATAGGCTTGTGAAATTCTTGAATGATCTTGGATTTCAAGCATCAAAGGCAGATAGTAGCTTGCTAGTCAAAGCAAGTGAAGATGGGTTCATTTATGTGTGTATTTATGTTGATGACATAATACTTACAGGAACAGATGATAAGGGGATACAAATGATAAAAAAGCAGATGGAGAAAGAGTTCAAAATCAGTGATTTGGGGAACCTTTCATTCTTCTTGGGAATGGAGATTTCTTATACTCAACATGGAGTATATGTGACCCAAGAAAGGTATCTTAAAAATTTGCTAACCAAATTTAAAATGGAAGATTGCAGGGTTGCACCTACACCTTTGGAAGTGAACCATAAATTGTCTAGGTTTGGAGGAGAAGAGTTCAGAGATATGAAACTCTATCAAAGTTTGGTTGGTAGCTTGATTTATGCTACATTGACAAGGCCTGACTTGTCATATGCAGTTGGTGTGCTTTCACAATTCATGCATTGTCCTAGAAAGGAACATTGGATTGCAGGACAAAGAGTACTTAGGTACATCAAGGGTACACTCAAAGAAGGGTTGTACTATGGGTTTACTTCAGATATAAGAATCAAGATATATAGTGATGCAGATTGGGCAGGTAATGTGGATGATAGAAGATCAACACATGGATACTTGTGCTATGTAGGAGACAAATTGATTTCATGGTGTTCCAAGAAGCAACATACAGTTGCTTTGTCATCTACAGAGGCAGAATATAAAGGTATGGTGGAAGCTGCAAAAGAGGTAATATGGCTAAAGACACTTTTGAAAGTTTTTGATGTGATTCAGAGTACTCCTATTATTTGTGGAGACAATATGAGTTCATTATACTTGGCAGCTAATCCTGTATTTCATGCTAGAACTAAGCATATTGAAATACAGTATCATTTTCTGAGAGAGAAGGTCATTGAGAAGGAAATTGAGGTCATACACACCCCTACAAAAGATCAACTTGCAGATATGATGACTAAAAGTTTGGATGGACCTAAGTTGCAGAGGTTTAAAGATATGGCAGGAATAAAGAAGATGCAGGTAATCACAATTGAAGATTGAGGGGGAGCTGTTGGAGCAGAACAATCATCAATAGTGATTATATGAAGATCAAATTGAGAAGATATGTGGAAGAATGAAGATTACTTTCAGAGGAAGAAAATAGAATCAGAAAGGTTTCTTTTGTATATTACTCTTGTAAATAGTTCAATGTATTTTGAAAAAGATGACGAGTTAGACTCGTATATATATCTACAGATACGTATTCATAGTAGGGGAGAGTGATATAGATCAGATAGAGAAGAATAGGTGATGAGGTGATGAACATTGTATGTATCATCAACCATATGTGTGAAAAGTAATGAAGAAGGAAATGTTGTAGATTTCTGCGCGTCGATTTTCTCTCCCATTCTCCTTCTGTGTTTAATCTTTTGAGAAATCCTTTTGCACGTATCTAAGTCCATAGCTAATCTATCTATGGCTAGAATTTGAGAGATTACTTTCAATCAGGCTGTGAGAATTTTGTTTAGGAACATTCATATGTGAAGATGTTCTGAGAGTCGAAAAAATCTGGCGCACATTTCATATTCAAAGAAATGGTCAGTGCTCAGTCCACAGTGTAAAGTTTTACACAAGTGAGGGCTCAAAATCTAAGTTGGAAGGTAAGCTATCTATGGCTAAAAGATCTTGATCAAACGGGTTCAGAGTTGAGAGAACCAGTGCTAAGAAGTTGCAGGTGTCAAAGTCGCCATTGCAGAGAAGCACTTTCAGACATAGGTAAAGTGTTTCACACATTTCTCAGTGTGTACTTAATCTTTTTGAGAGATTTAACTTGGCAAAGTTGCGCAACCTTAAGGCAAAGTGTTGTGCAAAGTTTTATCAAAAACTTTACAGGATTGATTAGTCAATGAGTGACTAATCTGCAGCAGACTTTTCTGAAGAAACTGAATTTTTCAGAATAATCAATTTTCTGATAAGTTGGTGAAAATTCTCTAAATTAGGTGGAGTCTAAAGTTGATCTTGATATAGAGGTAATCTAAATTCAAGGTCAACTTGTTCTTTTGGAGATTAACACTCTCCATCACCCTTCTTACTCGTGGAGTCTTCATAGAGGGCAGTCCAAGTTCCTCATCAAGACTCTTTTCTAAACCACTTGAATCTCCATCAACGTCTTCAAAACCTGCACATGTTTTATGACCTACAGAAAGCTTTTCTTTAGCTTTCTTGGATGTATTTGATGAATTTGCTAGACTGAAATTTCCACGCAAACTTCCACTCCATGGATTTGAGTTGGAACTATTGCTTGGTGATGCATCTAGTCCACTCAAAACTTGAGATTCTGCACTTGATTTTTCAGCATTTTCTTTGTCATTTGGTTCAAGATTTAGTCCTTCTTTAGCATCTGCATAGAAGCTTGACATTTCATCAAATACCACATCTCTACTCACCTTTACCTGTCATGTGAGTGCGTTGTAACATTTATATCCCTTTTGCTCAAGGGAGTATCCAATGAAGACACACTTTTCTGCTTTTGGATCAAGCTTTGCCCTCAATTCATCTAGGACATGTACATATGCAATACAGCCAAAAACTTTCAGATGTGATAAGTTTGGCTTTTTACCTGTAAACTTCACTTCAGGTGTAACTTGATGTACAACAACAATCAGAGTTCTATTCATGATGTATACAACAGTATGCATAGCTTCTACCCAATAACAATGAGGCACATTCCATGATTTTTTAGAAAATTACTGAACTCATTTGACATGTATTCACCTTCTCCATCCGATCTTAATGTCTGAATGTACTTCCTTGTCTACTTTTCCACCATAGCTTTAAAATTTTGGAAGTGAGTGAACACCTCGCTCTTCTCTTTCATGAAATATACCCATACTTTGCATGTATGGTCATCAATGAAAGTAACATAAAACCTGCAACAGCCCATAGATGTGATCTTTGTTGGACCCCAAACATCTGTATGTAGTACTTCTAGTACATTCTCACTAACATGCTTGTCATGTGGAAATGATGTTCTTGACTGTTTACCAAATTGACATGTTGCACATACCTTTCGCATTTCTACAACTTTGAAATTTGGTAGTCCATGGACAATCTCCTTTGATTGCATCAATTTTAGCCTTTGCAAGTTTGCGTGTCCAATCTGTTTGTGCCACATCTCTATATCTGCAATAACTCTTGCACCTTTTGCAAACATGGCGGCATTCGTTTTAGGAATCTTCACATTTAAGGTGAACACTCTACCCACTTTGTTTCCTTTGGCAACTAATTGTCCATCCTGCTTGTACTCTTCTACATATAATCCATCAGCATTGAATTTGACTTGTAATCCCTGGTCAACCTTTTGTCCAATAGAAACTAGATTCTTTGTTATATTTGGAACATGCAGCACATCAGCAAGATGTTTTACCTTTCCATCCTCCATCGATAGTGCAATGTTTCCTATATGCTCAATAGGATGTGATGTGTCATCACCTGTTTCAACATATCCATGAACTGACAATTTCTGCAAAGTACTAAACCATTCTACATGACTCGTCATGTGATTTGAAGCACCTGAATCAACATATCCGACATTATCATTTGATTTTGAAACACCTGCAGACATCGTATTCATCATGTGATGTTGAACCATGAACAGCTTCTCAAAATCATCTACACTTGTGGATGCATAGTTGTTTTGATGATTTCTGTTATTTTGATTCTTCAACCTGCAATCACGTTCAAAGTGTCCAGGTTTACCACAATTCCAACATGCTTTACTATCATTACCTGAATCATTTCTTTGGAAATTCCTGCAACCTCTTTGGCTCCCTCTGCCTCGAAATTGTCCTCTTCCTGCTACATGATTCTATTGTTGACCTTGGTCTTGGTTACTGTTTCCTCTTCCACTTCTGAAACCTCTACCTCTAGCTCTTCCTCTACCAGAGTAGAATACCTACTCAGAACTAGATTTTCCTTGGCAGTTTGAATCCTCACCAAGATTCTTTTCTTTGATAATCAGCATAGATACTAGATCAACAAAATTCGAAATATTTTCCCTGGTCTGTATAGAAGTTTTGAACTGCTTATATGCAACTCCTAAACCACGAAGACACACTTCCACCTAATCATCATCATCTACATTCACGCCAATAGATGCAAATGACTCACATATGCTTTTGATTTTCAAGGTGTAGTCACTTACCGACATGCTCTTCTTCTCCAATGTGTGCAACTCATTCTTGAGCTGCAACTTCTGTGCCTTTATATTGGTCTCATACAATGTGACCAAACTGTTTCAAGCCTCTTTTGGAGTCTTGGCATCCTGTATGTGTCCAATCATGCTATCTTGTATGCTAACGGATAGCCAGTACATTACCTTTTGTGCTCCTTGATTCCATTCCTCATATGCTCTTACTTGATCTGTAGTTCGATTCCTTTCTGGTAACTGTGGAGCATTTTCATTCTCTCCTTCGATGTACTTCCAGTAGCCTTTTCCCATCAGCAAATTCATCATTCTGAATCTCCTGATAGCTATCCATTACCTATAACTGATCATCTCTTGGAGAGAGTTGCAGGGAAAGAAGTTTATAGTTTCTTGGATGGTTTTTTTAGAGATAACCAAGTACCTATTGCCTTGGAAGATCAACATAAAACTGCCTTGGGTTAGTCGGTGGTGGTCGGTGGGGGGGGTGGGGGGGGATTTATTTTTTTTTTTTGCAAAAAAAAGAAAACGCCCTGGGGGGGCTTCTTTTTTTTTCTTTTTTTTTTTCCAAAAAGCCAAAGAAAAATACATTAAAAATCCAAAAAATTGCAAAAAAAATCCAAAAAATCTGAAAAAAAATTCCTAGAGTGTTAGGGCAGTTTCTTCACTCAAAAACCATAGAGAGCTTCCTTTATTCCCCAAATGTGGCAAGAAAAAGACACGTGAAAAGGAGAAAAATGCTAGAAAAAATTCTAAAAAATGCTTGAAAAATTCTGAAAAATTTCCTAAAAATTCCAAAAATTGTACCTTTGCAAAGTTGATGAAATGGCTGCTAAATTTGCTAAAAACTCAAGAAACAAGCATGAAATGGATAAAGAAAACTACTAAAACCTAAGTAAAAATGACGAGAAAAGACTATGTACAACCTGGACAAATTTTGCAGGTTCCAAGTGATCCATAGTTCTTCATGTGGCTTGATGATAGGCCTTTAGCCATGATCTTTATATGTTGACCCCAAAAAACTCCTCCATAACCTTCAATTGTGTTGCACTTCATTTGTTTTTTCTTCTTTTTGGGCATGCTGACGCTTTGATAGACCCACCTTAAATCCTTCAGTACAATATTATCTCCTCCATACTACATCTTTTGTTTCCAAAGACTTGCAGGTACTCCGTCCACATCATTGTAAAGCCTTGCACTTACTATCAGAAAAATTGACACAATAGATGATATCCATACCAGGATCCATAAAACAGTGGCCATTGACATATGATTTGAAGCATCTTCATCACGACTACACTTAAGGACTTTTCTTTTCTTCTCTTTTCCATTGCCTTTGACTGAGACTGTTTCAACCTGAGTGATTTCCTCTTTTTCTTCATATGCTTCTTCTCTACTTGAGTTTGGGAAAATTCCATACCAGGAAGATGGGTCTTTTGCATGGAGCCAAGCCAACATGTTTTCATCTTCATATAAATCTGCTCCTTCAAATAGATCTGCTTCTAGGTTGTCCACCACTTCTTCTTCCATACAAATACCAATTGTCTACATCATACTAGTATTTCTCTGATTGTCTGGTCCTTCTTCTAAAATTATCTGCTGCAACTCTTTTCCCTCCTGCTTTACCCACATTGTGTCCTTGCCCCAGTCATGCAACACATTGGCATGCCTTAACCAAGGTCTCCTAATTAACAGGGAGAAACTTCCTTCTACATGTGGCAGCCTTAAAACAACAAAGTCCAAGTTAAAGATGGTACCTTGTATTTTGACTGGAACTCTAGGGACCACACCCATAGGCCTTACTATGCTTTGGTCTGCCATTGTTACAGTGAAGTTGGCAGGTCGTGAAGGGTATAGTCCAATCTTTTTCATGGTATATTCAGGCATCAAGTTAATGCCAGAACCATCATCCACAATAACTCCTTGAAACTCATGACCTTTAATAGATACTGTTAGCCAAGGGCTCTTGTAATCTGTGAGGGGTGCTTCCCCTAAACATTTATCTTTATGCATAACAGCAGCCTTTGCCACTAAACTTGTTGTGGACATTCCATCAATTATCTGCAAGAGTTCTGACCTGAACTTCCCATCCATCTTTATTAAATTAAAAATACTAACCTCCTTTTTCATGGACTTGAGCAGTCAGGAAGCTTCTAATTCCTTAAGAGCATGGGCTGCATTTGACTTATCAAACCCCTCATGAGCCCTGTTGAATGCATATTCAATGGCATCACTAGTACCTGTGAAATTTTCTTTTTGCCTTGTATCTGCACTTGTGGTGGCTTTGTCTTTAGACACACCTTTGTCTCTGTTTAATCCATTAATCATTGATTCTTGACCTATTTCCACTTGAGCCTTCCCCTTGCTTCTTGTCTGCACCGTAAAAGATTCAATTTCTTCTAAATGCACCACCCTGGTAGATGGTGATGGCTCATTGTCTCGATCACACACTTCTTCTTTGTGCATAGAAATCATTTGAATATGGGGCCCGGATGAAGAGGCTTGATTCTTAGGACAAGAATTGGTATAATGGTCTCTTGCCTCAGGGCAGTTCCTGCAAGGAGGGGCATTTTCTGGTAGGGTGCACCTACTTTGATAGTGCCCGCATTCTCCACATCTGAAACAGATGATTGGCCTCCTAGGCCCATTTCCAAAGTTATTCCTCTGTCTAGGATTATAGTTGTTACCTTGATTTGGTGCAACAGCCATCACATTTGCTGGTGTTGGGGGTCCTCGTTGTGTCTAGTATGTCGTTGCAGGCATTCCCCTTGATTGGCATTCATGGGCCTCATGGCCAACTTTCTTGCATAATTGACAAGTCACACTTAACAGAGGACATTCACTTACTATGTGACCTTGCTTGCTGCACATGGAACATTAAAGTCCACTCTTGATGCCACTCCCTTTGAGTTCCTACAGCTCCTCTCGCAGCTGAGCCAATTCCTCTGCTTGGGCCTCCTCCTCCTTTTGGAGCTTTAGTGCTTCAATCTCCCTCCTCAACTGAGCAACATCAGTCTCCTCCTCTTTGTAGGGCTTATTCCTTTTTAAGCCCTCCAGCTCCTTCCTTAGCTGGATCACTGGATCCTCCATTTCTGTACCATATGTTGGTTGGGAAGAAGTTGCTCCATAGTGGTGCCTTATCTGCTCCAAGTGTGTGGCTGTGTTGATGAACTCCTTTATGGAGGCTGTAGGTAACACTCATTCCTTAATTTTGCATTGGGTGGCCACTGGTAGGGGCTTAGCTAACCACTTCTTAACAAAAAAATTGTGTGGTGGATCTGGCAATTTAACCATTAGTGCTTTGGCCCTAGTCACAAACTCTGGGAACTTTTCTCCTGGACCCAATCTCAAATTTTCTAGTTCTTCTATGATAATCTCCGCAGTGTTGCCATGCTAGAACTGATTTTTAAATGCATTTTTCATCACATCCCAAGTGGTAAAATGGTTTTTAGCAAACTGGCTGAACCACTTATCTGCTAATCCCTCTAATGTGGCAGGGAAGAGAATCAAAAAGGCATCCTCCCTACCCATTAATCCTCTAGTCTTACATAGTGCCAAAAACCTTCTAATGTGTTCATTCGGATCCTCATGAGCTAGGCCTTTGAAAGAAGGAAACTTTATATTAATCTAGAGAGTAAAGTTTCCAAGTCTACCTGACCCGCCATGCTCTTTACTGATGAGGTTGAAGATAGTGGACTGGAGGACCTTCTAACAACCTTCCTTCTTGTCTGCTTACAGGTGACCCTCAATGTTTGGGACCAGGTTGTGGTCATGAGCAGCTCATAGCCCACTTAATATGAGACACTTGACAAGAATATTTACCTTTTGGTTGATGAAGTAACACTGTAGTAGCACTGTAGACATGTGACCTGTGACCTCTGCTATACTTTGCACTTGGTTTCTCCTAAGCTCAAATCTCCTTGGAAGTCCCACCGGGCGTGCCAAATTTTGTTGGGGGATTCTTAGACAAGAAGGAGTTTGAGGGTTTGTAGGAGAAAAGGAAAAGACCAGAAGAGGAAATACACCTTGGAAGCTTCTGCCGATTGATTACAGTAAGACAATTACAATGTTTGAAGCACAATACAAGCCAATACTTCTGTGCACAATCACATAGAGTGCTCAATTACAAAATACCAAATATCCCAAAGTCTTCTTGCCACCGGCCTCCTCTGCACCAGACCTCCACCTGCTTCAAGCTTATCCTTGTGCACACCTTGCACCAAGCTTCCACTAAGGGGGAGGAATGAATACCTTCTTTCGGCACGCGTACACTGCAAGAGACCTTGAGATCCTTGGGGGACTAGCTTAGCACTCTCTGCACAGTCCCTTAGTCACTCTCCATGCACTCCTTCACTTCCACTTCTCTGTGTCGCACACTAGTGACTCTTGCACTTCTCTTTCTTGCTTCACTTAGACTATGCTCTCTTGCTTACTCTAGAATTGGTCCAAGAGTAGTCCTTGCCTTGATTTGAGTGTGTCGATCACGTACGCTCCTAACTGCAATAGTATCTTGGTGCTCACTTTGATGTCCCAAGATTGTCTTCACAAGTGGCAGCCAACGACTCACTCTTTTGTCCTGTAGTGACTTTAGACTAAAACCAAAAAAATTTAATGGGGGCCATACTTTCCCCTATGCGTACACTGCCGCTTCACATACCTTCACATTTCCTTTTAAGTCTTCACTTTTGCACATAAGAGAGGGTTCACCTGAACCTTCCAAAATACTTTAAAAACACTTTGAACCTAAGGGAAATTAGAGAAAATACCTCTGCAACCTGCAACCCACTTTCTCCAATTTACCCTTTGTGGACACTTAATTGTGCACTACCTGTGCACTTTGACACTTGCACTTTAGCACTTTGACTTTGCACCTATTGAATTTGACCTTGACCTTGTTGACTTTGACCAATTGAATTTGACCTTTTGACTTTGACTGTAGTTAACTTTGACCAACATGACTTTTATGGGCTCAATAGATAATATATTCAAGAAAAGTAGAACCTATAGAGTATGTTTGAATCCTGAGAAATATGTTTTCTTTGTTAGACAGGGGAGAATGTTAGGTCGCATAGTTTCTAAAAATGGAATATCCATTGATGAGAGAAAAAATAAGGTTATTGTGGACCTACCAAAGCCAACCAATGTAAAAGAACTCCAAAATTTAATGGGACACTGTGGATATTATAGAAAATTTGTGCGCAAATTTGTAGACATTGCAAAACCTGTTTATGCACTAATTACAAAGTTTGAGTGGACCCAAGAATGTGACCAAGCCTTTGAAACCCTAAAAACCTGTTTGGTGATAGCACCCATTTTGAAAACCCCATAGTGGGATCAGATATTCCATGTTCATGTTGATGCTTCAAATTTTGCATTAGGATGTGTTCTCGCACAACCTATAGATGGAAGTAAACTGGAGAAGGATACATCAAGCTCAAAATAGAAAGAAAGAAGAGGCAAAAATTAGGTATGAAGCTCAACAAGAAGCTAGGAAAAAAGTGAGGAAGTCCAAAGAAATAAGGGAAGTTTTTCATGTGTGAGAAACCTTCAGGTAAAGTAAGATAACACTTACCTGTCATTACAATGAATTTCCATAATGAACAAATTAGGGTTTTGATAGATTTTGGTGCACAAGTCAATTTGATCAGTACTGAGTTGCTGGATAGACTAAATGCCAAAAGGAAAATAAGTAAAACCCTAATCAAAACACTAGATGGAAAGATAGATCAAACATTGTCTTCACAATCAATCACAATTAGGTCTAATCAAGAACAGATGAAAATAATTTTGTGGTAGTTGTGCATGGAACTTCATTCTCCATTCAACCTATAGCCAAACATGGTTACAATCAATGACACTATTGAGCTATTAAATATGTATAGGGTATATAATATGAAGTACAAACAGCAAAATATTTTAATAACATCGATACAAATAGGTTGATTACAAAATGCAGTGATGGCTAATAGATTTGGATTATGCCACATGTGGAGATAGTAACCATTACAAAGGAGAGTGATGTAAGAGGGTGAACATTGGTACTATTCTTTTAGAAGATCCTCTATATCAGGTACAATGCCTTCATTCAGGTGTGACCAAGTAGTCTACCACCTTATAATTGGGTGCAAATGGCTTGGCTTCTTCTTTCGTTTCATAGGTTCTTGCAAATTTCTTTTTGCATTTTCCATAAACTACGCTAGAGTGGCATCTTCTTGTACATCAACACCTATAAATTTTTTTGGGGATCTAGACATGTCGAAAATTGAGGCTGGCTTACAATAGTTTTTCTTCAAGGAGGTTTCATTTTGTCGCATTCGTTTGAAGGAGATCTTTGTTTGGAATCTGATTAGCATCAGAAGTTGGATTCTGCAAATGATCCTTGTTTGAGCTAGCAACATGATCATTAGTTGGCAGAGGAAATTGCTTTGAAAGATCAATGTTTGAAGGAAGAACTTGATTTGGATGAGTATTTGGATTAGATCGTGGAGGAAATGCCTTTGGGGGATGTCGCCTAGTTCAAAACTAGACTCTAGCCTAGATTCCAATTGACAAGTGATAGCCATGTTGATAGAAAGAGGAACCACTTTATCAACTAAGTTGTGACTAGATAGATGAATATCTGAGGTGCTTACTGGATCAAAAAAATTCTTAATCATTCGGTCTAGAACACTATCAAAGTCAATGTGTGTGGACTCTGCATCATGCATGTGGTCAATTGTACAAGAATCAACATTGACATCCATTGTAGATTGGGTTTGGAGGAAGGATGGAATATTGTTTCTCTCTTTCAATGTTGAAGATTTGGCATAAGTCTTGATTTCAGCAAATGGTGTACATCCAACATTCTCACTTGTCCCAAGATCCATATTGTATGCAGCATCACCATTGTTGATAATTGTCCCAATTGAGGTATGTGCAATTTCTTAGCACAACAAAACTAGCCAAATTAGTGTTTTATTAGAGGGTTGAAGAGTAAGAAAGATCTAGATAGTTGATGGATGGCTAGAGTTTAGATAGGTATAATTAGATAACTATTTAGCTAGATAGATAGTTGGATAGCTATTTAGCTAGATAAGTAGATAACTAAATAACTTTTTAGTTAAAGGATAGTTATTTAGCTTCATAGGTAGATAATTGGATAACTATTTGGCCAACAAGAAACTATTTATCTATATAGGTAGATAGATGGATAACTATTAGCTAGATAGATAGTAGGATAATTGTTCAGCTAGATAGGTAGATAGTAGAATACTTTTTTTAGCTCTTGGATAGCTATTTAGCTTCATAGGTGGATAGCTCGATAGCTATTTAGCTATTGGATAGCTATTTGGCTAGATAGGTAGATAACTGAATAACTTTTTAGTTATTGGATAGTTATTTAGCTTCATAGGTGGATAGCTGGGTAACTATTTAGTTATTGGATAAATATTCAACTAGATAGGTAGATAGATTAATACCTTTTTAGCTATTGGATAACTATTTAGCTACATAGGTAGATAGTTGAATAATGTTTTGATTATTGGATAGCTATTTAGCTTCATAGGTGGATAGCTAGATAACTATTTAGCTATTGGATAGCTATTTAGCTAGATAGGTAGATAGTTGAATAAAGTTTTAGCTATTGGATAGTTATTCAGCTAGATAGGTAGATATCTTAATAACTTTTTAGTTATTGGATATATATTTAGCTTTATAGGTGGATAACTGGGTAACTATTCATCTATTGGATAACCATTAGCTAGATAGTTAGATAGATGAATAGATTTTTAGTCATTGGATAGCTATTTAGCTTCGGATAGGTGGGTAACTATTTAGCTATTGGATAGCTATTTAGCTAGATAGGTAGATAGCTGAATAAATGTTTAGCTATTGGATAGCTATTTAGCTAGATTGGTAGAGAATTGAATATATTTTTAGCTATTGGATATCTATTTAGCTTTATATGTAGGTAGCTTGATACTATTTAGCTAATGGATAACTATTTACCTAGATAGGTATAGAGCAGGAGAACTTTTTAGCTATTGGATAGCTATTTAGCTTCATAGGTAGATAGTCGGATAACTACTTAGCTATTAGGTAGCTGGATAGATAGATAGATATTTTGATAACTATTTAGTTATTAGGTAGATATTTAGATGGATAGGTGGATAGCTAGATGAATACTTAGCTAACAAGAAGCTATTTAGCTAGATAAGTAGATAGCTGGATAACTATTTAGCTAGATAGATAGTAGGATAGTTATTTAGCTAGATAGGTAGATAATTGAATAACTTATTAGCTATTGGATAGCTATTTAACTTCATAGGTAGATAGCTAGATAACTATTTAGCTATTAGGTAGCTATTTAGATGCATAGGTGGATATCTAAATAAATGTTTAGCTAACAAGAAGCTATTTAGCTTGATAGGTAGATAGTTGGATAAATTTTTAGCTAACAAGAAGCTATTTAGCTTGATAGGTATTTAGATGGATAACTATTTAGCTATTTCTCAGCTAAATAGCTAGATATGTAGATAGATAAATAATTAATTAGCTAATAGGAAGCTATTTAGCTATGATAGGTAGCTAGATGGATACCTATTTAGCTATTGAATAGGTATTAAGCTAAATAGGTAGACAATCGAATACCTATTTAGCTAGACAACAAAATATTGATATGTTGATACTTAAAACATGATTGGGAAGTATGGCAATAGATGATTGTTAGCTAAATCAAGATGAATGGAGGCTATATAGAACTATTTAGTGACAATGCAAATTGTAGATAGAAATAGATTAAAATCAAAAAGAAATTAGAACCCATAACCATAGATAAAATGCAATATTGTTAATAAGTTTGGTACTTCGAAAGCCTTAAGAATCCATAACTAAATATTGTTAGGTTAATAATAAAAAAGCTAGTATCAACTTGACAAGCTTACCTCCGTCAAATTTGAATGCGCCATTAAAGCATCTAGAGAATTTTTTTCGCATATGTTGTGGTATTTCAGTATCACATTCACCTAAACAATTGACTGACATATGACAATGTGCTGCAAAACAAATGTAATGATATGAATGATTGCATGGCATAAGATGCACCAAAAAATGCACCCTCTCCTCAATATTCAAACCACATGCTATGCACATGGATGAAACACTAAATCAGAGGGAGGATGGTAATTGTGGGGAAGGTAATGGCAATGAGGGTGACAAGCCATGTGACTCCAACATGCTTAACATGTTGTTTACAAATGATAGGTGTCGATTCGCATTCTTGAACCGATCCTCTTACAACTTGCATTCAACCTGGGTATGTAACAATCCACGTGATGAGTTTTCAACCTTTCAAAAATCCTCTAGCCAATGTCAATAGAGCTTAATTTACCTCTAGTTCAGGCATCTTGTCATTTGCAACTGGTTCAACCCCTAATAGCTCCAAGTTAACAGTATATATCTGGATCTGCATCTCCAATTGACTCTTCCTCTCGGAGCCATTCCCACATCACATTTCAATTCTTCTAGAGATGCTTGTAAAGTTTTTCTCATCTCAATGATTGCTCTACCTTGGCTTGATCCAAATCAAACTTGGCCCTATCTAGATTAACCTTGTCATTCTCAATGCAAGGAAAAAAGTGTCTCAACGTTCCTAGAGTGTTCACATACATCGCTACCTAAATATATCAACAAACCTCCCTTGGGAGTGATGCGGTGAACAAGCAGCTGGCACTCATGTATAAGGAAGTGCCAAGCTATGTGGAATCAATCCACAAAAGGAAGTAAGACCAAAGCTTTGTGGAAAGCTTCAAACTTCTCCCTAGGTAGAGCCTTTGTGAAAAGGTCTGCAATGTTTTCCTATGTGAGCACATATGCCAAGTTGATCTCTCCAGCAAAGAACCTCTCCCTAACATAATTATAGTGCACCTCAATGTGCTTACTGTGAGCATGGAACACAGGGTTCCTCGCAACTACCAATGTGGTCTGACTGTCAGTGAAGATGGTGGTGGAAGAAGAATGACCAACACCCAAATCAGCCATAAGGCATTTGAGCCACACACACTCAACAATTGTTGTATTAGCTTCCCTATACTCAGCCTCATAATTGGAAGTGGCCATAGTAAAATGCTTCTTGCTCAACCAAGATATACATGAGCTACCAAGCATGAAGCAAAAGCCACTAGTGGACACACAAGTGTCATAGCAACCAACACACTCAGAGTCAAAAAAAGCATGTAAGTATGGTGGTAGTGATCCCCCTTGGGATAAAACAATCCAAGTAGCTGGGTACCACTCAAGTAGTGAAAGATGCACTTAACCACCTACCAATGCTTGACACCTGGGCAATGCATAAACCTACTCATCTATGAGATAGCAAACTAAATATTTGGCTGACTAATGCATAAGTAAATCAAGCATCCAACGTAGATAGAGAATAGCATCAAATGCATCTCCAACATCATGAAGACTCAATCATAAACCTGTCTCCATAGGAGCGGCAATAGGTTTGCAGTCTTCAAGGCCAAAACACTTCAATAATGTGTCAATAAATCTTGTTTGACACAAAGCTATTCCACCATCAACTTGCATAAACTAAATGCCCAAATAATGATGCAAATGCCCCACATCTGACATCTCAAATGAGGCATGTAAATCAGCTTTAAAATTAGCAATATGATGCTCATGAGGACCAATGAGCAACATGTCATCAACATAGACAAAAATGATCAAAAGCACATCATTTGCACCCTTAACATATAAGGTGCTCTTAGTTGGACTGTTCTCAAGACCATGTGCAATCAGGTAGGCATGTATCTTCTCATGCCAAGTACATGATGGTTGCTTCAAACCCTATAATGCCTTTTTCAACCTGCACACTTCTTGGAGCAAGTCTATGACAAGCCTAAGTATTGGCTTGAGTCCCACAAAGTCATAGAAAAAGCCTTAAAATGAAGACTATGTAAAGTTCACTTGTGAACTACCTCTTGTAACTTTTGAAGAATTTACTTACTGTAAAAGTGAAAGAATCTTAAGTGGTTGAGCCCACTTGATCAAGAATGGAAAGAGGAGCCACGAATTCATGATTTGTGGTAGGTAGAGAATCAAATCAATCATTGATTGATTGGAGAGTGATTGAGGGAAGTTAGCCTCCCAAACTCAACTATAAATAGATGGCAGTTTTAGTTGTGGTTAGAGAGACCTATGTGAAGACCTCCAAGAGCTGAGCTTTATGCGATATCAAGGTGTGATTACAAGGCACACATATGTATCAGTAAGTCATTGTATTTTACAAGCAATATACTTTCATTTTCATGATTATTTGAGTTCATCTTTCCATGCTCTTGTGAAGTGTACTACTCACTGCCATTACTCTTAGTTTTTATTAGTCAGCTTGCAGAGATGTTTTCGCTCAGCTTGGTGCATCATTTTCAGTGATTTAACTTGGTAAAGTTAGCTCTATACGTCTACTATATGCTCACAAATTTTCATGTCATTTGGATGTTGCAATCGTCAGTTATGTTCATTTGAAGTCAACAAGGTCTGTTCATCTTCACTTCTCTGTCAGGTACCCGATTCTTTGACTCACCTTGTCAGAGCCATTTCTCAGTGGTTACTTATTCAAATTCAGTGATTTAAAGCGTGTTGGATTCAGCTTACTGTCGAGTATAACCATACCAATTTTCATAATCATTGGATTCCTAAAGTTTGAGTTATAATGATTTTCCTTCTCACTAGTCTCAAACTGTAGCAGCCCGTGAAAATCGGGATGATGTCATCAGTTGTTAAAACTCATTCTCAGTGTGTGGTTCATTATTTTTGATGAGATTACTCTTGAAAGTTAGCTCTTTAAGTTACCTAGACTTCCCCAAGAGGAATTAAGCTGGTTGCTGCTGTGCTCAGAGAATTATGTAAAACACTGGACAGGTGTATGAACCAAGAATAGCAAGTTTTCACCTCTGAGCTAACTCCAACTTATCTGTTTTGATCTATCTTTTTGAGAGTGATCTTCCAAGGTACATAGGGTGTCTAATACATCCATTGGCAAGCTAAAAGGGCCCACCATATACTTCTGGAGTTCATTTGGCTGGTGTAGATCAAGGATTTTGCAACACCTCTTCATCTTCAAGCACATACCTATCCATCTCTTCACAGTGGTATCAGAGCAAGGTTGGACAACATGGTAGATGGATTTCCTTCATCAATTGACAAATTAGACAGAGGTAATAACTACTCAGCTTGGTCATTAAGAATGGAAGCCTATCTCCAAGGTAGAAGTTTATATGGTTATGTGGCTGGAGATGAAGTTATGCCAAGTTTCAGGAACAAAAGTCAACCAACACAAGAAGAGCAAGAAAGATTGAGCACATGGTGCTCCAAGGATGCACTTGCAAGGTCTTATCTCCTCAACTCTATCTCAGATTTTTTGTTGCCTCACATTAGAAGTTGTAAGACATCTCAGGAAGTGTGGGATGCACTTGAAGCTTCCTTTTCTTCAAGTACTAAAGCTAGGAAGCATCAACTATGGCTGGATTTCACAACTCTCAAGAAGGCTCCCAAACAAAATGTGACTGATTTTGTCACAAAGCTCAAGGACATAGCGGATCAGTTGGGAAGCATTGGAGAGGTAATAGATGAAGAGCAAATTGTAAGGCAGGTCATCAATGGCTTGAAGGCAGATGACAAGTGGGAAGCATTCACCACAGCTATGGATTTGTACATGGACATGCATGTACTTGATTTCAACACACTCATTGGACAACTACTTACTCAAGAGGAAAAGCTTATCAAAAATGGAGAAAGCTCTAAAGGTAATCAATCTTCAGCTGTGTCAATCACACAGCTAGATCAAGGGCTCTACAACCTAGTGACTACCCATACACACTAAGTTCAGAAACCAGTGATTTAGAGATGTCCTACAACATGGAAAGACCAGTGGGTAGTTTGAGGATTGCATACTTTGAGATGCCAGAGGGACCATACAGAAGTCAACTAGAGTACATCCGAACCAACTAGTTAGGTGCTCGCATCTATGAGGATGGTTTGAGAAGGTATGTCATCTAATTGAAAAAACTTGATCAACTCATTGGGTTAGAGCATCCAATAGTTAAATTTGAGGGAGACACATATATCGACAAGGAGGGAACAATGTACATAATCACCAATGACCTTGATAGGATCAATGAACTTGGAGTAATGATCCTTGAAATGGAAATGGGCGATATAGAGCAAGGATATCTAGATGGAGAGCCTAGAACTCCAAGAGGAAAATCTGTCTTGACTAGGGTACTCAATCTAGATTGGATCCCTCAAGATAACAAAAGTATTGAGTTATTTTTGAAAGAGACAGATGAAGCATTTTGGAGATATACATCTGAGCGATTAAATTAAGTAGGAACAGTCACTATCTACGAGTTCAAGGATCTCGACAAGCCAAGAAAAGTGGTCTATCTAGATAACACATCAGAGCAAGTGTTTGTGGTATCTGAGCAAGGAAGGCATGCTTACACATGGAAGGGTGAATTAGTCTTTCCCCCACCAAGATCAAATGTCTCTTTTGGTTACCAAGGAGCTGGAACATCCCAAGCTCATGGTTTTCAAAGGGAAAAGGGTAGATAGAGACCGGTGGTAAACTTAGAACCCAATGAGGTAGAGATGACTTTCGTCTACCTAGGCCCAGAGAGCATCCTAGAATATTGAGACCAACTCAATTAGTAAAATCCATGAGAAATTATTTCGATGGAATAGGTGATCCCTATGACCATGTAGCTGAGTTCAAACAAGTGTTGCAAGCTGAACAAGTGGATGACATGTTCACCCAATATAATGCATTTCGACTCACCTTGAAAAACACTGCCCTAACCTAGTTCTAGCCCTTAGAACAAAGGCAATTTAGAGACATCCTTACCTACTAGAGACATTTATATTGAGTTCTCTGGGGGGGGGGCGGGCACAATACCTCGTCCTTGATCCATAGCTTTTAGCAAACCCTTCAAGAGACGGTTAGGCTAGCAGGAAGGAGATTCAGAAAATATATAGAAAGATTTCCTAGACCAGAGTTACCCACACCATCCAAACAAGTAGCATTATTTTTGGATGGCCTGCAAAGTACCAAATTGAGATCCTATGTCTATTTAAAAGAGCCTAGAACCATAGAGCAGTGCATTCGGATGTCCACAGACATTGAGGATAACCTAGGTGATGAGATAGAACTTTCAAAGGTATACAAAGATTCAGATAGTTCTACCAGTTTCACTTCCAAACCATCCACTTACATTGATGAACTAGTGGAGCAGGTAGCTCAGAAATTAGCAGTCTCAAGTAAGCATATACCTAGAATGGTCTCAGTAAAACGATGTTATACTTGTGGAGGAGACCATATGGCCAATGTTTGTCCTATCATGGAACAACCCGAAGGGAATTGGAATAGTCAATACTGCATGATAGAGAGAAAATACACCAACCACACAGATCAAGATTGTCCATACAATAGATAGGCTGTCAGACAAAATTATCAGCAACCTTACCAACAAGGTAGGTATCAGAAACCAATACCAACAACCATATTATAGGACACAACAACAATATCAACATCAATACCAACATCAATACCATGCACCATATAGGCCACAACCGGTCCTAGGAAACCAACTACCACCTCTTGCCAACATGATTCTAGTTAAGTATGCAGTGGCAGAGGAAAACCCTTATAGAGCATTGGTGCCAATGACCCCTTTGGTCTTTGAAAATGACCCTCATGCCTAGAGTTCTAGCTACTTTTATGAAGATAGTCCACAAGCTTATTACACAGAGTCACTTGAACATAGTGAGGTTTATCCATATCAATACGAGGGACCACCTATGGAACCTAATTGGGAGCTAGAATACTCCAATGTCACGTACAAACATCCTAACCCCAAGCCCCAAGTGAGACAAGACCACAAACCCCTAGAGGACCATTTTATAGATGTGAGAGTGACCATTTCATTCGTGAATGTCCTCACCCACCAGCTCAGGGAAAAGGAAAAAACATCATAATACAAGGCTTTTGTCCTGAGTGTGGAAAAGAAAATCTCCCAAGAGATTGTCCCACGAACCCCTCTAGTGTGCCGAAGGTTACACCCATCAATGTGGTAGGCTTAGTGGTGGATTCAAGTTCAAGTAGTGTTAACATGGCTCCTATATAGGCAGTTACTAGGGCACAGGCTAAACTGGTTGAGCAATTAGATCCAAGTGAATCAGGAGAGCCTAGTAAGAGGAAAACAAGAACATGGAAGGATACCACGAAGAAGGCCAATTGTAAGTGGACTAAAAAGTTATCCAAACTAGAAGAAAGCCTAAAAGATGCAGAAATGAAAATAGAAGGCATTGCATCTTAAAATCCCTCGCATGCCAAAAATCCATCAACACCACCTTATCCCACCCCACCAATGATGGAGAGTGTTAATCTCCAAAAGAACAAGCTATCCTTGATGTTAGACCACCTCTATATCAAGAATAACTTTAAACTCCAACCAATTTTGGAAGACAAGCACCAAATTATCAAGAAGTTAACTAATTGTGAAGAAAGTCATTTCTCAGAAAAGTCTGTTGCACTTTAATCACTCATTGACTAATCATTCATGTAAAGTTTTTAATAAAACTTTGTAGAATGTTTTTTCTAGTGATTGCGCACCTCCTCCAAGTTAAAAAACTTCAAAAGCTTGAGTAGATTATGAGAAATGATTCAAACAATCTACCTATGTCTGAAACTATCTCTCTGTATAGTCGACTTTGACACCTGCAACTTCTAACACATGGTTCTCCGAAACTAGAACCCGTTTAAGCAAATGCTTTTAGACATAGATGGCTTACCTCTCAACTTAGATTTTAAGTCCTCACTCATGCAAAACTTTAATCTATGCAGTGAGAAATGATCAAATCATTGACCACCAAAAATGCGCCTGTTTCAAAAAACTGTGAACACTCTTTTACATATGAATGTTCCTACTCATAATTCTCACAGCCTGTTTACAATTAGGCTCTCAAACTTCAACCATAGACTCATTAGCTATGGACTTAGACATCTACAAAAGGATTCTTGAAATGATCAAGCACAGATGGAGAATGCACAGAAATATCGGGCACAACTTCTCTTCATTTCTGACAGAAATTATATCTCGATGAGAGAGCTTTTCTAATCTCTTCATAAGTGTCTAAAGACTTCTAATTCTTCTCAATTCTCATGCTCAGCATTCTCTCATACTTTTCTGCACATTTTCCAAGTATATATAGACAAAAATTTACAAGCTTATGACTATTCAAAAGTATAAGTGACCTATATATGAACTAATGTACCTATGTGTACATATCTTTCAACTCCTGAATGTAAACTTCTTCCATGCTTCATAACTTGATCTTGTCTTCATTCTTTGACTTCCAAAACTTCAATTGTTGATTGCTCTGCACCAACAACTCCCCCTCAATCATCAATTGAGGTTTTCTCTATCTTCTTTATGTCTGCCATGTCTTTGAATCTCTGTAGCTTTGGTCCATCCAAGCTTTTGGTAAGCATATCAGCTATCTGATCTTTTGTTGAAGTATGTATGACTTCAATCTCTTTATCCATCACCTTCTCTCTCAGAAAGTGATACTGAATCTCAATGTGTTTAGTCCTTGCATGAAACACAGGATTAGCAGCTAAATACAATGAACTCATGTTATCTCCATAAATGATAGGTGTACTCTGTATGGTGTCAAAACTCTTCATGAGAGTCTTAAGCCATATAACTTCCTTTGCAGCTTCAACCATACCTTTGTACTCAACTTGTGTAGATGATAAAGCAACTGTGTGTTGCTTCTTTGAACACCAAGAGATTATCTTATCTCCCACATAACACAAGTATCCATATGTTGATCTCCTATCATCAGGATTACCTGCCCAATCTGCATCACTATATATTTTGATGTTTGTATCTGATGTAAAACCATAATACAAACCCTCTTTGAGTGTACCCTTAATGTACCTCAACACTCTTTGACCTGCAATCCAATGTTCTTTCCTAGGACAATGCATGAATTCGGACAAAACTCCAACTGCATATGATAAATCAGGCCTAGTTAATGTAGCATAGATAAGACTACCAACCAAACTCTGATATAGCTTCATATCCTTGAATTCTTCTCCATCATATCTGCTCAATTTGTGATTCACCTCCATTGGAGTAGGTGCTACCCTGCAATCATTCATTTTAAACTTGATTAACAAGTGTCTCAAATACCTTTCTTGAGTCACATACACTCCATGTTGAGTGTATGAAATCTCCATGCCCAAGAAATATGATAAGTCTCCCAAGTCACTGATTTTGAACTCCTTCTCCATTTGCTTCTTTAGGATTTGAATGCCTTTCTCATCTGTACCTGTAAGAATTATATCATCAACATATATGCACATGTAAATGAACCCATCATCACTTGCTTTAATAAGCAAGCTCCTATCTGCTTTAGATACTTGAAATCCAAGTTCTTTCAAGATCTTCATAAGTCTATAATTCCATGCCCTTGGAGCCTGCTTCAACCCATACAAAGCTCTCTTGAGCTTACATACATGATCTGGATACCTTCTATCTCTGAATCCTTGAGGTTGCTCCATGAAAACATCATGTGAAATGTACCCATTTAAAAAAGCATTCTTCACATCTAATTGACATAATTTCCAACCTTTACATGCAGCAATAGCTATGAGTGTCCTGATGGTTGTCATCTTTGCCAGAGGACTATATGTCTCATCATAATCAATACCATATGTTTGAGCAAACCCTTTCACAACAAGTCTAGCTTTATACCTAGACACACTTCCATCTGCAAACCTCTTAGTCTTGTAGACCCATTTGCATCCAATGATTTTCTGACTATTTGGTTTAGGAACCAAATCCATGTTTGATTCTCCATTAATGCATCATATTCTTCCTGCATAGCTTTCTCCCAATTTTCCTTACGTTTTGCCTCTTCATATGTGGAAGGATCTTCCTCTGCCTTTATCATGTAAGCATAATCTTTGGTAGCCAAAAAAGAAGTATCATAGCTATACCTTGTAGGTTGCCACTTGTGTCTTGATGACCTTCTAAGTTCTCCACTCCTTGAAGTTTCTGGTTCTTCACACTCGGGATCAAATCTTGGCATTTCTTCAACTTCAACCTGCACTTCATTATTCTCCTCTTCATCAAATATCTGAACCTTTGTTTTACCCTTCTTTTGACTCAAAACTTCTTCATCACCTATATTAATATTGATTGTACCTACATACCAAGTACCTTGCTCATCAAATGTAACATCCTTAGACACAATGAATTGCTTTGTGGATGGACTCCACAATCTATAACCCATCTACTTGTCATCATAACCAATGAATACATACTTTTCAGCTTTAGGTTCTAACTTGTGTCTTAATTGTGATGGCACATATGCATATGCCAAACATCCAAATACTTTGCAATGATCCAAGGTAGGTCTCTTACCCCACCATGCCTCATATGGTGTCATACCCTGCAAAGCTTTACATGGTAGCCTATTGACCAAATAAGTAGCTGTATTTACAGCCTCAGCCCACAAATAATTTGGGCAATTTTTCTCCTTCATCATTGACCTTGCAAACTCAACAAGAGTTCTATTTCTTTGCTCTGCTACACCATTTTGTTGAGGAGAGTACCTGCAAGTGATTTCCCTTTTTATACGTGCATTCCACAAGTAATCACTGAATTATTATTAAGAAATACTCTCCCCCTCCATGTGACCTTAGTCTCTTCAATTTATGACCTGTAATTCTTGCTGCATATGCATGATAGTGTTTAAATGTATTAAACACTTCTGACTTATCTTTGATCACATAAATCGTGATCCATCTGGTAGCATCATCAACATAAATCACATAGTACCTTGAACCATTGATACTCAAATCCCTTGATGGTCCCCACACATCTGTCTGTACCAACTCAAGCTTCTCTGAATACATAAAACCATGCTTGGAGTAAGATTGCTTATGAGCCCTACCTAATTGACATGCCTCACATCTGTATGTCATATATTGACCTGCAACATTAGGCAATCCAAGCATTGAACCATTGTTAATAATATCTTTGATACCTCTTTCATTGAAGTGTCCAAGCCTCTTGTGCCAAAGATCTAACTCAGAGATCTTATGTCCTCCATAAGTGAACAAGGCATGACCAACATTACCTTGAATCTTCAATGTGAACAACCTTCCTTCTTTCTTCCCTGAAACAATTTGTTTATACCCATTGCTAGGGTCTTCCACAAACACTCCTTCATTAGTGAATCTAACTTCATAACCTTTTTCAACAATTTGTCCTACACTTATCAGATTCTTAGGAATTGTAGGAACATACAAGACCTTACTCAAAAGAGTACTTCCATCCTTGGCCTTCACTGATCCAATTGACTTCACATTATGCTTTGTATTGTCACCTGTTTGAACAACATGATTAGATACCTTATTTTCCAAATCAGTCATCAATGCTATGTTACCACTCAGGTGATTGCTACACCCTGAGTCAATGTAGAAGACTCTTTGGTCTTCAATTTGCCTTTCACAAGTTGCATTCATTATCAATGTTGAATCCTCCTTCTGATTTGAAGCATAATTGTAGTAGGTATTATTGTATTGTTGACTTTGGAATCCTCTACCTGCATTTCTTCCAAAGTAACCCCTACTACCTCTTCCTCTGAAGTTACCTCTTTGATTTCTGCCATCTCTTCCTCTTGAATTAAAGTTCTGATTATATCCACCATTACTCTGAGTATTATGCCAACAATCATTAGCTAAGTGATTTGTCTTACCACAAATCCAGCAAGCTTTGACTCCATCTTTATTATTCTTGCCTCTTCCTCTACCTTTTCCACCTCCTCTTCCTCTTAGGAAGTTGGCTTGACTAGTTGTGCCTTCATCTTCATTTGCTTGTTGTTTTCCTTTGCTATTTTTCTTCTTATCCTTTGAGTACATTGCATGACCTGTACTCTTGTCACCTTCACCTTTGACATCCTGCTCAAAGGTTAACATATGTCCTAGTAACTGATTTAAGTCAGGAGTAAAATGATCAAGTGATAATTCAGTAGATAGAATGAATGGCTTCCATTTGTCATCACCTCTCAAACCTATGAGGATTTTCCTTACCAATTTATCCTCCTCAATGTCTGCTCCTAATGCATCTGCAATGTCCTTCATCCTTGTTACATAATATGAGATGGATTGAGAGGCCTTCTTCTTGAATGTAGTAAATTCTGCCCACAAGGATGCCTTTCTAGACTTTGTGGTATATATGAGATGGATTGAGAGGCCTTCTTCTTGAATGTAGTAAATTCTGCCCACAAGGATGCCTTTCTAGACTTTGTGGTATTTTGGAAATGCTCCTCTGTTTGTTATTGATCTTTGGAGTTGTCCTCTCCAATCATTTAGCATAAAGAATTAACAATACATCTTTATTTTGTCAATCCTAGAAGTATTCAAGAGACCACAACCCCTTCTAGATGATAGAATCCAAGAAATAAGAGAATAATGGCTGGATTTTTGAGAATAGTGAAAATGAAGAGGAATTTCTAGGGTTTGGATTATCTTGAGCAAATCTCCACCATTTTCCACAATCTTGGTGTATAATACATGCTATTTCATCAGCAGAACAGAATTATGAAGTCAAAACTCAAAAATATTACCTGTACCATACAGACGAGACAATCACGATTCTGTGAAAACAGACAATTTTCATCTCCAGCACCAATCTTCATCAACTTATCACTCAACACATCAGTATTCAGCTCTCTTCACACACATTCAACAGAATTACACAATAGAAGTTCACAAATCTCCATAGATACACAAGAATTGGACTCACAAATCAAAGAAACCACACAAAGAGGAGAAAACACAATTTTCAGTAGGAAACTCTTTCTCTATTCACTTGGATAGCATGTAAACAAATGATTAACCAACCCCCTCATAATAGAGGAAATTTTCTTATATACATTTTCAAGTGTCCCTTTTCACACTTGAATTTTGGTCCTTTCCTCTATTATTCTAAAAATATGCTATCTAAGAGTTTCCAAAAATTCTAGAAAAATTACATAAGATTCTATCCTACATAAGGAAGACTCTTCCTTATTTTTGTCATTTTAAAATTATTTTTCATCCAAAAAGGCTTCAAAAAATACATCTTCTAACATCCTTCCCCTCCTAAAACTTTTGGCTCCTGACAAAAGACTTTCCTGCTCTTCTATGCTGATTGCTTTTCTTCACTTTTTCTTTCTTTGATAGACTTGTGACAGCAAGTCATGACTTTTCCTTTCTGTAATGTTTAGGTTATTGACCATTTCAAACAATGCCTTTCTCCACTGTACTGCAGCTTCTGGTTTATCAATGACGTCCTTTTTCAAGTACTCTGTATAGGCGGCTTCATATGCTGTGAGTCTGGACTTAGTAACAACTGACAAATTTCCAAAAATCTCATATTCTCTTTCAAAAAACCCGTAATCAAATGCATCTTCAAAAATTTGTAAGTAATGACTGCCCAAAAATATTACTCTGCTGTAATATGCCATTAAACAGATTCTATCAGGTGTTTCGCTAAGATCAAACAATAATGCATCTGTTGGAGAATTGAAGCCAATGTAATTTAATGTTCTGATATCTGTATCGGTGTATGTTTCTATACAGGCCAAAATTAATCTCATTATTCTGATAAGCAGAATGCATGCAAGGTCGTTTACATCTTTGTATGTAGCTATAACGGACTCAGTTGTATTCACCATGTAGTTTTTTGTAGGCCATGTGCCTGCCTTTGGACCGGCTATTTTTGGGAAATTCAACCATTTAGGTGGGATTTGACCTTCTCTCCGTCTTTCCCAAAAAATTGTCCATTCTCTTCTTCTTGCCACTGGACAGTAAGCTGGATTAATTTTTAAGTGAAGAGGTGCCTCCTTCCAAATTTTCCTACATTCTTTAGTTGCATCCAACCATTTGTTCCTCCACTTTGGATTGGCTCTTTCAAATAATTCTTTAGTCACATTGATATCCTCTTCATACTCTAGATATTTATTTGGAGGTAGCCCAACTCTGGCCAACTGATAGTTCTTGATACTCTCCATGATCATACACAATGGTATACCCAATCCATCTGCGGCCCAATGATGCTGGTCTAGATTAACCCCCTTATTCAATGCAAATGTGACAATTTGATCTTCATATTCATCATGAATTTTCCTGATAAATTCCATTCTGGAATCTCTACTTGTCAGCAATTTTTTTACAAATTCTTCTGAATATTCTCCCTCTGGTCTTTTATTTGCTGGTTCACTGCCATGTTGTATTCCATCATTATTTTCTACCTCATATTCTTCTGTATATGTGGTCTCTACAGGTGTTTCTTCCTGAACTTGTGGCTTATCCAGCTTTTTCTGTAATTCCTCTATTGTCATCATCAGACTTCCATTCTGTTTTGCCCATAACTCTCTTTCTTTTATCCATTCATTCTTTTCCTTTTCCCTCCTTGTCTGCCAATCACTTCTTTCTTTTTCCATATCCGTGTGCAACTTATTATATCCTCTCATTGATGTAGCAGCATGTATACTAGCCTGCTTCTCTAGTTCCTTGGCTTCTTTCAATTCTATTTGTAATCTCTTAATCTCCTTGTGTAATTCTTCCTTTTCTTCCTCTGTCATCTGAACTGTCTGACTTTCCTCCTTTAACTGACCTTCCTCCAATAATAACTTGTTGATTTCTTCATTTGCTTTGGTCAAAATATGATAAGAAGTCTGCAAGGTTCTATATCTTCCTTCAATTTTTCTCATCTCCATTTCCAGTTTATTATTCTGCTCTGTTATTTTTACACTCTTTTCTTCTAGATATTGAATCTTATTTTGTTTCTGCACTTCTAACTCTTCCAAAGCAATTATTCTGTTTGTAAATTCCTCATTTTTCTCTTGCACCTTCCTCAGTTGTTCTGACATTTGTTCCTTCTCCCTTTTGTGCTCTTTAATAATCATACTGCCTTTCTCAAATTCAGACTCTGCTACCATTCCTGAAATGATCATGTTCCTGCTTGAAGGTCTAAACTGTTCAATGTTATTCATAATAATCTGACAAGCTGATCTTATATTCTTGGGTATTCTTTCCAATCCCCCTTCCATTTCCATTTGTTTCGCTTCTATTTGTTTGTCTTCTTTGCATTCATCCTCCTCTTCCTCTTCTTCTTCATATTCTAAATCCTTGGCCTGGTGTTCCTCATTGCTTGGATGAGTCTCCAATGTTTCTGGATCCCCCATGTCTTCTTCATGTTCCAAAATCTGAGCACCCAGATTCTTCTGCTCTAAGACATCTGAAGTCAGCTTTATTCCCTGTACCTTTTTGTTCTCCATCACCTGTTGCTTCTCTTCAGAGAGGTGTCCTTCCTTTATTTGTACCTCCTTTTCTTGGATTAGGGTTTCCTGAACCAGAGTATATTCAATTTCCTCAACAGAGTTTACTTGACCTTTACCTGTTTGCTCTTCCTGTCCTTCCTTTTCTTGGACTAGAACTGATTCAGTCTCCTCAAAAATTTTGACCTGATCATTACGTTTTTGTTCTTTGTGTTCTTCTTCCTGCTCATCAATGTCCATGAGATCCATTGCTCCCTCTTCTTCTTGATCTTCATTGGTTGTAAATTCTTCATTATTCCTCAAATCATGAAGTACATCTTTTATACTTTGGATAATTTCCTTTTCCACTACTCCTCCTGTGACTTCTTGAATATTGTTTTTCAGTACTATTTCCTCTTCTTCCTGAATTTGATCTTGATCTGTACCTTTTTTATTTATAACTGGACTGCTCATCTGTGCTTTTTTTGCTATTTCTGCTATGCTCATCTAATTTGAAGTAGGTTTGTAAGGGTTTTATCCATACTGATTTTATTCCTGTATGCACCAGCCCACAACTGACTTCTTCTCTTATTTCACTTTCTTGTTCTATCATAGCTGCTTTTCCTTTCATCAACCTTCTTTCATCTTCAGAACTGAGCTGTTTCACTTCCTGTTCCTGCATCTGCTTCTCCTGAGACTTCTTCTTCAAATCTTCGGGTGTTTTCTGTTTCTCAGGGGCCTGTGTAATCACATTAGGAGTATTTGGTATTGATAGATTCAGACTCTTTAATAAAAAGCTCTCAATATCACTTTCAGAATCAGAGGAAAAATGTGAAGGTCCTCCTCTTTCTGGTTCTTTGAGTCTTGATGCTTCTACCATAGTGGATTGCTTCTGTGTTTCTTCCACTGTCACTTACTCCATTTCTTTTGTGATTACAGTTTTAACTACTGATTTTCCTTTTCCCTTCTTGGTCAACTTCTTCTTTTGCACTGGTTTCTTTGGAACCTTCTTTTTTACAACAATAGTGGTTCTGGTTTCTGGAGGTCCTTGCAATTCTTTGAAGTAGGCTAGCAACTCAACTTCCTTTCTAACAAACACCTCTTCTGTTTCAGTTATCATCATCTGATCATGAAGTGCTTCATAATGCTCTACCTCCTCTTGAACCCAATCTGTAGCCTTGCATGAATAATCTTCCAGCATCTTCTGATATTGTGCCTCATACATTGCTCTTTTGATATTTCCTTGAGTTAGATAAGTGTATAATTGTTCTTTGCTTGTTTGGGGTGGATTAGGATCACTAGAGGATTGGACCTGCTTCTGTGCATCTTCATGTTCTTCTTTTGTAGCTTCATCCATCTCTAGTTCAACCTTTCTTGGGTCCAACCTCCTTTTCTTTACAGGAATCACTTCCTCAGATATTACCTTTCTTTTCATTCCTGTTCCCCTCATACGGGTTTGTCCTTCTATTTCCCTCACAGCCATTTTCCTTGGAGGACTCTTGATTCCTAACATAAAATTTCCAAAATATTGTGCTTCTGGAGCCAGTTTCAATTGATCTTCCATTCCTAGGACATGATAAATGATCCTGGTTAAAAATTGGGCTCCATTCATGAATTTCTTCTGTTCCTAGTGTTTTGCTGCTTCTTTTAGCTGTTCATGGATGTATGGTGTCACATCCATTACTCCAAAGGGTTTGGTTCTGCCCTAGTTGGAACACTAGGATCTCTGAATTGAGGCTTTTCTTCTTCTCCTGTAATATAACCTATCAAGTCTTTGCTCATTAGATGAGCTTCCATCCTCATTGACCATGCTGGATAGTTCTCTCTATCCAATTTCTCTATCTGAAGAGAATCTCCCATCTTTTCTTCACCTGTATATTGAATTCTTCAATCTTTATAGAGTATAAGGTTACCTTTACTTTGAATGACACTCCTTTTGTCTTCCTTGGTGCCGTATGACCTCCTTCTCAAGATTTGCTCTCAAGCTTTCACCTTTTGAATCTTCAGATGTTGAATTTTGTATGTCTGCAGCAGTCGGAGTCTTCCTTTCCTCAATTTTGATACTTCCTGCTCTGATACCACTGATGGAGAGTGTCAATCTCCAAAATAACAAGCTATCCTTGATGTTAGACCACCTCTATATCAAGAATAACTTTAAACTCCAACCAATTTTGGAAGAAAAGCACTAAATTATCAAGAAGTTAACTAACTCTGAAGAAAGTCATTTCTCAGAAAAGTCTGTTGCACTTTAATCACTTATTGACTTATCATTCGTGTAAAAGTTTTGATAAAACTTTGTAGAATGTTTTGCCTAGTAGTTTTGCACCTCCTCCAAGTTGAAACACTTCAAAAGCTTGAGTAGATTATGAGAAATGATTCAAACAATCTACCTATGTCTAAAACTGTCTCACTGTATAGTCGACTTTGACACCTACAACTTCTAAGACATGGTTCTCCAAAACTAGAACCCGTTTAAGCAAATGCTTTTAGCCATAGATGGCTTACCTCTCAACTTAGATTTTAAGTCCTCACTCATGCAAAACTTTAATCTGTGCAGTGAGAAATGATCAAATCATTGACCATCGAAAATGCACCTGTTTTAGAAAACTGTGAACACTCTTTTACATATGGATGTTCCTACTCATAATTCTCACAGCCTGTTTACAATTAGGCTCTCAAACTTTAACCATAGACTCTTTGACTATGGACTTAGACATCTACAAAAGGATTCTTGAAATGATCAAGCACAGATGGAGAATACACAGAAATATCGGGTGCAACTTCTCTTCATTTCTGACAGAAATTACATCTGGATGAGAGAGCTTTTCTAATCTCTTCATAAGTGTCTAATGACTTCTAATTCTTCTCAATTCTCATCCTCTACATTCTCTCATACTTGTCCCGACATTTTCCAAGTATATATATAGACAAAAATTTACAAGCTTATGACTATTCAAAAGTATAAGTGACCTATATATGAACTAATGTACATATGTGTACATATCTTTCAACTCCTGAATGTAAACTTCTTCCATGCTTCATAACTTGATCTTGTCTTCATTCTTTGACTTCCAAAACTTCAATTGTTGATTGCTCTACACCAACAACAAATTAATGTAAATATTCCACAGATAGGGTCTATTCTCGTAGATCCAACCCCAAAAGGCTTGGACATGATGTTGAAGGCCTCTCAGGCTCGACTTCAAGAAGGGCCAATAGTTGCAAACCTGGACAAGAGTTACCCTAAAGCAGATTTAGAGATTGAATGGACCAAAATGTGCATGAAAATGGTATAATTAGCTTAAGCTATGGTCGAGGCTAATCAATTGTTCAATCAGAAAAATTCTATCAAATCGGGTTTGCATTTCCAGGGCTTACTAGAAGATTGGAGTAGTTGGTAAACAAGCTGCACGTTTCTTTACCACCACAGGCTCAACCAATTGGTGAAAGAGAAAGATCACCACCAATGGAAGGTTATGTTCTTGATTCCATGGATGATGGAACACCTCTTTCACTTCAACACTACTCTCAAGAGTTCTTGTGGGAAATACAAGAAGAGAAATGGGCCAAGGAGAAGGGTAATCCCCCTCCTATCCCTGAAATTGATGATCTTCATGATCAATTTCCCCAAGACATTCCATCTATTTATGGAGACCAAGTAGAGCAACAAGGAGATGAAAGATTAGATTTTGAATCTAATTCTTTACAAGAGTTGCCACAATTGGTAGGCACATGGGAATTTAAATCTCTTCAGATCATAGCTCCCACAATATTGATAAAAAATGAGGACTCAATGGTTCCAAGAAACACTAAAGTCATGAAGAACACTAAGGTCCAATGTCATCTCACCTTAGAAGAGCTCCTCAAAGTAAAACCTGAGCTATGGAAACAGGTGGCTAATCAAGTTCCAAAACTTGGTTCCAATAAGTCAAAAGTATGCTTAAAGCAGAAAGTCCCAGAGATACCTATATACAAAATAGGGGACATGAGTGAAGGTGAAGAAGGTAATATTTATCTTCCATACCAAGGTTACACAAACAAAGCTATCTTAGATTCAGGTGCTGGTGTTGCGATTGCGACCATCTCTTTGTGGAAGCAAAGGGGCAAACTTGCATTAAGAACAACTACAATGGAGCTTCAAATGGCTCATGACCATATTGAAAGACCTCTAGGATTGCTAGAAGGGATAACTTTAACCACTTGCAGTGTAGAGTTTGAACACACCTTTGCTATATGTGACTTTGGCAAAAATAATGTCTATGAGATGATCCTGGAAGACCCTTCTAACGGGAATTGCAAATAGTACAAGATTGGGGAACCAACTCCTTGTACTTGCAGCGCTTAGGGGTCACAACCAAAGTCAATCTAAAATATTATACTTTTAGAGATGTACCACCCCTACAGTTGAATCCTATCCACAAGGTGCAAGAAGATTCAATCTCTATGCATGTTCTTCGGATCCATCCTAGATGCATGAAGGTACTCATTTGTGGATGTGCAAGGTTGTAGAGGAAGAGGAAAGACATCCAAAAGCGAGAGATGAAGGAACTTCTCAACGATATAGACCAGTTAGAATCCCAACCTACACACCGATGATCTTTCTAGATGAGGAGTTTGAGCCTCACCGTTGGGCAGAAATCTTAGCCACCATGGACATTGCTATCAATGAAGAATAGTGGACACCTCATTGTGATGAGGAGGGTTATGATATCTCTATATTCATGTGTGAAACAATGCTAGAAGAGTGTGACTCTAATGAGGTCATAGAAGAAGAAGAGGATGATGATGATCTAGAATCCATTGTAATGATAGTTGCTTTGACTCAAAAGGGCACTACCTAGAAAATGTATGAGTATTCAGCCAAAAAGAAGAAGAACCTCTTACAAGCATTAAAACTATAAATTCAAAGGAGGAAAGTGAAGGTGGTCAAAAGAAAAAGAAAAGAAAATTAGTGAAACATCTAGAGGAGGAATCACTGTTTGAAGTACCAAAAAAATTCAAGAAATATGAAGTTGAAGACCAAACATTTTTGGTACGAATGCCTAAGAGAGAGGCCATCACAGGAGAAGCATATGATAATGGAGAAAAGACCAAAAAAATTGTAGTAACCATTGAAAAGAATGAAGAGCGATGTACGTACATAGGAGAAGACCTAAGTGTAGAAGAAGAAATAGAGCTTGTAGCTTTATTAAGGGAATGAGGGGCGTGTTTGCATGGACCTATAAAGACTTAAAGGGGGTAGATCCATCAATATGTTCTCATACAATTCCCATGATGGCTGATGCCAAGCCCACCAAATAGAAGCCCTACACCTATAATGACACTTACACAACAAAAATAAAAGAAGAAATTGATAGGCTGATTGAAGTTGGATTTATCTATGAGATTGAGCATACTGAATGGGTGTCCCCCATTGGAGTGGTGCCCAAGAAGAATGTAAAGTTGTGAGTATGTATTAACCTTAAAAAAGTTAATGTTGCTACAATTAGAGATAGTTATCCACTTCTTATCACCGAATATTTATTGGAGCATGTTGCAGGCAAGGAATTTTATAGCTTTCTTGATGGGTTCTTGGGTTACAACCTAGTAGCCATTGCCGCTGAAGATCAGTACAAAATGGCATTTTCCACAGAGTGGGGAATCTTTACATTTCATGTGATGCCATTTGGACTCTCCAATGCACCTGCAACATTCCAAAGGCTCATGTGCCCTATCCTCAAAGAGTTCTTGCAAAAGAGCTTAGAAGTATATGTGGATGATTTATGTGCTCATTCCTAAGAAAGAAGATACCACATCCCTGAGCTCAAACAGATCTTCAACAAGTGTAGAGAATATTGAGTGTGTCTGAACCTAGAAAAGTGTGTGTTCATGGTACATCAAGGTAAGATCTTAGTTCATATTGTTTCTAAGAACAGTCTTAGGTCATATTGTTTCTAAGAAAAGAATATCAACAGACAAGGACAAAGTCAGAGCCATAGCAGAGTTGCCATGGCCAAGGAATGTTAAAGAGGTAAAAGCCTTTATGGGCCATTGTGGATATTATAGGAGGTTTATTTACATGAATGCAATCATTGCTAAACCTATTTAAGCCTTGTTGACAAATTTTGAGTGGAAAAATGAATGCCAAAATTCCTTCAATGACTTGAAGAGACGTTTGTGTGCAGCACCAATAGTGACCCCCCTGAGTGGAATAAACCATTTCATTGTTCGAATTTGGGGCCCCAGGATCTTCCAATACTAACAACCTTTGAGCATACACACTTAATTAAACAAGATGATAAGTGAGAGATAGAAAGGAACTTGAGACAAGAATAAGTAACATAATCAAATTGCTTACTCACTAATATAGATGGCCGAATTACAAGATGGGAGTACTACTCAACCATATGATGGTGCAGTCACTCTATGGAAGAATAGACAAGAAGATGGTGATGTAAATGATGGAGAGTGTTAATCTCCAAAAGAACAAGCTACTCTTGAATTTAGAACACATCTATATCAAGAGTAACTCAAAACTTTCACTAATTTGGAGACTCAATGAAAATTTTTGATAAACTGTGAAGAAGAAGACTCTACAGAAAGCCTACTGCACATAACTCTCTCATTGACTTATCAAATGTGTAAAGTTTTTTATAAAACTTTGCACAAGGTGTTTGCTATAGTTTGCACACCTTCTCCAAGTTAAATCATTCCAAAAGACTCATTAGATCTTGAGAAATGATCTTAACAAGTCACCTATGTCTAAAACTATTCTTCTGAGAAGTCGATTCAGACACCCGCAACTTCTAACACTTGGTTCTCTCAATCTAGAACCCGTTTATGCAAATGCTTTTAGCCATAGGTAGATTACCTTCCAGCTTAAGGAATGAGTGCTTGCTTGCTCAAAACTTTACACTGTGGAAGGAGAACTGACCAAAACATTAATATCAAACTTTGCACCTCCTGCAACTTCTCTTCTTTCCACTTGCACATATAAATGTTCCTACACTCACTTCTCTCAGCTTGATCACAATTAGAAGCTGAAAATTTGTATAGAAGTCAATCAACTATAGACTTAGACTTGTACAAAAGCATTTCACAAAAGATTAAGCACATAAGGAGAATACTCAGAAAGATCGGGTGCAACATTTTTCCATTTCTAAGAAATTTACATCTGAGTGATGAGAGAGATTCTACTCACTTCTAAAATTTCTAATGACATCTAATTCACCTCAAAACGTATTCTAATACATTCTCTCATATTTTCCCTGACATTTTCTTTGTATATATAGGCAAATATTTACAAGCTCATGACCATACAAAAGTATATGATGAACTGACTCTAAATTAATGTACATATGTATACACATCTTCATCTTCTGGATATGCACTTCCTTCATGCTTCATAACTTGATCTTTTCTTCAATCCTTGATTTCAAAGCCTATATCAAAACTTCAATTGTTGATTTCCCTGCACCAACAGCTCCCCCTCAATCATCAATTGAGGTTTTCTCTATCTTCTTTATGCCTGCCATGTCCTTGAATCTCTGTAGCTTTGGTCCATCCAAACTCTTGGTTAGCATATCAAATATCTGATCTTTTGTTGAAGTATGTATTACTTCAATATCTTTATCTATCACCTTCTCTCTTAGAAAGTGATACTGAATCTCAATGTGCTTGGTCCTAGCATGAAAAACAGGATTAGCAGCTAAATACAATGCACTCATGTTATCTCCATGAATAGTGGGTGTACTTTGAATGATATCAAAACTCTTCATCAGAGTCTTAAGCCATATCACTTCCTTTGCAGCTTCCACCATGTTGGTGCGGGGCAATCATGAATTGAACTTTTGGTGAAGAATTGAAGTCAAGGATTGAAGAAAAGACCAAGTTATGAAGCATGAAGGAAGTGCGTATTCAAAAGATGAAAATGTGTACACACATGTACATTATTATGAAGTTAGCTCACTTATGCCTTTGATTAGTTATGATTCTGTAAATATTTGACTATATATACAAAGGAAAAATGTCGGGGCAAATGTATGAGAGTATTGACTACAAGAATTCAGAAGAATTAGGGGTGTTTAGACACTTGAGAAGTGTGAAGATTAACTCTCTCATCCAGATGTAATGATTTCTAGTAATGAAAGAAATATTGTGCCCGATGCTGCGCATTCTCCTTCTGTGCTTGATCATTTCAAGAATCCTTTTGTAGATTTCTAAGTCCATAGTTAATGAGTCTATGGTTAAAGTTTGTGAGCCTAATTGTAAACAGGCTGTGAGAATTATGAGTAGGAACATTCATATGTGAAGAAGTGTTCACTGTTTCCTGAAACAGGCACAAAATTCAATGCTAATGTTTTGGTCAGTTCTCCTTCCACAGTGTAAAGTTTTTAGCAAGCAAGCACTCAATCTTTAAGTTGGAAGGTAAGCTACTTGTGGCTAAAAGCATTTGCATAAATGGGTTCTAGATTGAGAGAACCAAGTGCTAGAAGTTATAGGTGTCTGAATCAACTTCTTAGAAGAATAGTTTTAGACATAGGTGACTTGTTAAGTTATAGGTGTCTGAATCTTTTGAAGTGATTTAACTTGGAGGAGGTGTGAAAACTATAGGCAACATCTTATGCAAAGTTTTATAAAAAACGTTACACATTTGATAAGTCAATGAGAGAGATATGTGCAGCAGACTTTCTATAGAATCATCTTCTTCACAGTTTATCCAAAATCTTTATAATTGATCATTAATCCTCCAAATTGGTGAATGTTTTGAGTTACTCTTGATATAGAGGTGGTCTAACTTCAAGAGTAGCTTGTTCTTTTGGAGATTAACACTCTCCATCACTGGTATCAGAGCAGGAAGTATCAAAATTGAAGAAAGGAGGACCCCGACTGCTGCAGCTGTAAAGAAATCAATACTTGAAGGTTCAAAAGGTGAAAGCTTAAGAGCAAAGCTTGAGAAGGAGGCCATACAACATCAAAGAAGACAAAAGGAGTATCATTCAAATTAAAGGTACATCTACTACTCATAAAGTTTGAAGAATTCAATACACAAGTGAAGAAAGGATGGGAGATTCTCTTCAGATAGAGAAGTTGGATAGAGAGAACTATCCAGCATGGTCAATGAGGATGGAAGCTCACCTTATGAGCAAAGACTTGATAAGTTATATCATAGGTGAAGAAGAAAAGCCTCAGTTCAGAGATCCTAGTGTTCCAACTAGGGAGGAATTATCAGATGTGAAACTTGGATGAAGAAAGATGCTCAAGCTAGGAGTATTATCTACATGGCAGTTAATGACTACTTGCTACCTCACATTAGAGGTCTTGAAAGTGCAAGTGATATATGGAATGCTTTGGAAGAGCATTTCCAAAACACCACAAAGTCAAGGAAGGCATCCTTGTGGGCAGAATTTACTACATTCAAGAAGAAGGCCTCTCAATCCATCTCAGATTATGTAACAAGGATGAAGGACATTGCAGATGCATTAGGAGGAGTTGATGAAGATATTGAGGAGGATAAATTGGTAAGGCAAATCCTCACAGGTTTGAGAGGTGATGACAAATGGAAGCCATTCATTTTGTCTACTGAATTATCACTTGATCATTTTACTCCTGACTTAAATCAGTTGCTAGGACACATGTTCACCTTTGAGCAGGATGTCAAAGGTGAAAGTGATAAAAGTACAGGTCATGCAATGTATTCAAAGGATAAGAAGAAGAATAGCAAAGGGAAGCAACAATCAAATGAAGATGAAGGTACAACTAGCCAAGCTAACTTCCTAAGAGGAAGAGGAGGTGGCAAAGGTAGAGGAAGAGGCAGGAGTAATAAAGATGGAGTCAAAGCTTGCTGGATTTGTGGTAAGACAAATCATTTAGCTAATGATTGTTGGCATAATACTCAGAATAATGGTGGATATAATCAGAACTTTAATTCAAGAGGAAGAGGTGGAAGAAATCAAAAATGTAATTTCAGAGGTAGAGGTAGTAGAGGTTATTTTGGAAGAAATGCAGGTAGAGGATTCCAAAGTCAACAATACAATAATACCTACTACAACTATGCTTCAGATCAGAAGGAGGATTCAACATTGATAATGAATGCAACTTGTGAAAGGAAAAGTGAAGACCAAAGAGTCTTCTACATTGACTCAGGGTGTAGCAATCATCTGAGTGGTAACATAGCTTTGATGACTGATTTGGAGAATATGATAACTAATCATGTAGTTCAAACAGGTGACAATACAAAGCACAATGTGAAGTCAATTGGATCAGTGAAGGCCAAGGATGGTAGTACTCTCTTGAGTAAGGTTTTGTATGTTCCTACAATTCCTAAGAATCAGATAAGTGTAGGCCAAATTGTTGAAAAAGGTTATGAAGTTAGGTTCACTAATGAAGGAGTGTTTGTGGAAGACCCTAGCAATGGGTATAAACAAATTGTTTTAGGGAAGAAAGAAGGAAGATTGTTCACATTGAAGATCCAAGGCAATGTTGGTCATGCTTTGTTTACTTATGGAGGACATAAGATCTCTGAGTTAGATCTTTGGCACAAGAGGCTTGGACATTTCAATGAAAGAGGTATCAAAGATATGGTTAATAATGGTTCAGTGCTTGGATTGCCTAATATTGTAGGTCAACATATGACATACAGATGTGAGGCATGTCAATTAGGTAAGGCTCATAAGCAATCTTATTCCAAGCATGGTTTTATGTATTCACAGAAGCTTGAATTGGTACACACAGTTGTGTGGGGACCATCAAAGCATTTCAGTATCAATGGCTCAAGGTATTATGTGATTTATGTTGATGATGCTACCAGATGGATCACTATCTATGTGATCAAAGATAAGTCAGAGGTAATCAATACATTCAAACATTATCATGTGTATGCAGAGAGAATTACAGGTCATAAGTTGAAGAGACTAAGGCCAGATGGAGGGGGAGAGTATTTCTCTAATGAGTTCAGTGATTGCTTGTGGAATGCAGGTAGAAAAAGGGAAATTACTTGCAGGTACTCTCCTCAACAAAATGGTATAGCAAAAAGAAGGAATAGAACTCTTGTTGAGTTTGCAAGATCCATGATGAAGGAGAAAAATTGCCCAAATTATTTGTGGGCTGAGGCTGTGAATACAACCACATATTTGGTTAATAGGTTACCATGTAAAGCTTTGCAGGGTATGACACCATGTGAGGCATGGTGGGGTAAGAGGCCTACTTTAGATCATTGCAAAGTATTTGGATGTTTGGCATATGCATATGTGCCATCACAATTAAGGCACAAATTGGAACCTAAAGTTGAAAAGTATGTGTTTATTGGATATGATGATAAACAGATGGGATATAGGTTGTGGAGTCCATCCACAAAACGATTCCTAGTGTCAAAGGATGTTACGTTTGATGAGCAAGGTACTTGGTATGCAGGTACAATCAATATTTATGCAGGTGATGAAGAAGTTGTGAATCAAAAGAAAGGTAAATCAAAAGTTCAGATATTTGATGAAGAAGAGAACAATGAAGTACAGGTTGAAGTTGAAGAAGTGCCAAGGTTTGATCCAGAATGTGATGAGCCAAAGTGGAGAACTCAGAAGGTCATCAAGACACAAATGGCAACCTACAAGGTATAGCTATGACACTTCTTTTTTGGCTACCAAAGATTATGCTTATATGATAAAGGCAGATGAAGACCCTTCTACATATGTAGAGGCAGAAGATCATTGGATGTAAATGGGTTTACAAGACAAAGAGGTTTGCAGATGGAAGTGTGTCTAGGTATAAAGCTAGACTTGTTGTGAAGGGTTTTGCTCAGACATATGGTATAGATTATGATAAGACCTATAGTCCTGTGGCAAAGATGACAACCATCAGGACACTCATAGCTATTGCTCCATGTAAAGGTTGGAAGTTATGTCAACTAGATGTGAAGAATGCTTTTCGAAATGGTTATATTTCAGATGATGTTTTCATGGAGCAACCACAAGGATTCAGAGATGGAAGGTATCCAGATCATGTGTGCAAGCTCAAGAGAGCTTTGTATGGCTTGAAGCAGGCCCCAAGGGCATGGAATTATAGACTTGTGAAGTTCCTGAAAGAACTTGGTTTCCAAGTATCTAAAGCAGATAGTAGCTTGCTTGTTAAAGCAAGTGAAGATGTTTACATGTGCATATATGTTGATGATATAATTCTTACAGGTACAGATGAGAAAGGTAATCAAAGTCTAAAGAAGCAAATGGAGAAAGAGTTCAAGATCAGTGACTTGGGAGATTTGTCATATTTCTTGGGCATGGAGATCTCATACACTCAACATGGAGTGTATGTAACTCAAGAAAGGTATTTGAAAAACTTGTTGATCAAGTTTAAAATGGATGATTACAGGATAGCACCTACTCCAATGGAAGTGAATCACAAATTGAACAGATATGGAGGAGAAGAGTTCAAGGACATGAAGCTATATCAAAGTTTGGTTGGTAGTTTGATCTATGCTACTTTAACTAGGCCTGACTTGTCATATGCAGTTGGAGTATTGTCTCAATTCATGCATTTTCCTAGGAAAGAACATTGGATTGTAGGACAAAGAGTGTTGAGGTACATTAAGGGTACACTCAAAGAAGGTTTGTATTATGGTTTTACAACAGATACAAACATAAATATTTATATTGATAGAGATTGGGTAGGTAATCCTAATGATAGGAGGTCAACTTATGGATACTTGTGTTATGTGGGAGATAAGTTAATTTCTTGGTGTTCAAAGAAGCAACACACAGTTGCTTTGTCATCTACAAAAGCAAAGTACAAAGGTATGGTGGAAGTTGCAAAGGAAGTCATATGTCTAAAAACTCTCATGAAGAGTTTTGACATCACTCAGAGTACACCCACTATTCATGGAGATAACATGAGTTCATTGTATTTAGTTGCTAATCCTGTTTTTCATGCTATGACTAAACATATTGAGATTTAGTATCACTTTCTAAGAGAGAAGGTGATGGATAAAGAGATTGAAGTCATGCATACTTCAACAAAAGATCAGATAGCTGATATGCTAACCAAAAGCTTGGATGGACCAAAGCTACAGATATTTAAAGACATGGCAGGCATAAAGAAGATAGAGAAAACCTCAATTGATGATTAAGGGGGAGCTGTTGGTGGAGGGCAATCAACAATTGAAGTTTTGGTGAAGAATTGAGGTCAAGGACTGAAGAAAAGACCAAGTTATGAAGCATGAAGGAAGTGCATATTTAGAAGACGAAAATGTGTACACACATGTACATTATTTTGAAGTTAGCTCACTTATGCCTTTGATTAGTTATGAGTTTGTAAATATTTGACTATATATACAAAGGAAAAATGTCAAGGAAAATGTATGAGAGTATAGACTACAAGAATTCAGAAGAATTAGAAGTGTTTAGACACTTCAAAAGTGTGAAGACTAACTCTCTCATCCAGATGTAATGATTTCTAGTAATGAAAGAAATATTGCACCCGATGTTTCTATGCATTCTCCTTCTGTGCTTGATCATTTCAAGAATCCTTTTGTAGATGTCTAAGTCCATAGTTAACAAGTCTATGGTTAAATTTTGAGAGCCTAATTGTAAACAGGCTGTGAGAATTATGAGTAGGAACATTCATATGTGAAGAAGTGTTCACTGTTTCCTGAAACAGGTGCAAAATTTGATGCTAATGTTTTGGTCAGTTCTCCTTCCACAATGTAAAATTTTGAGCAAGCAAGCACTCAATCTTTAAGTTGCAAGGTAAGCTACCTGTAGCTAAAAGCATTTTCATAAACGGGTTCTAGATTGAGAGAACCAAGTGTTAGAAGTTATAGGTGTTTGAATCGACTTCTCAGAAGAACATATTTAGGCCTAGGTGACTTGTTAAGTTCATTTCTCAAGATCTACTGAATCTTTTGAAGTGATTTAACTTGGAGGAGGTGCACAAACTATAGGTGATGCCTTGTGCAAAGTTTTATAAAAAACTTTACACATTTGATAAGTCAATGAGAGAGATATGTGCAGCAGATTTTCTGTAGAATCATCTTCTTCACAGTTTATCCAAAATCTTTATATTTGATCATTATTCCTCCAAATTGGTGAATGTTTTGAGTTGCTCTTGATATAGAGGTGCTCTAACTTCAAGAGTAGCTTGTTCTTTTGGAGATTAACACTCTCCATCACACCATACATTCATACTTTGCTTCTGTAGATGACAAAGCAAATGTGTGTTACTTCTTTGAATCCCATGAAATTAACTTATCTCCCACATAACACAAGTATCCATAAGTTGATCTCCTATCATCACGATTTCCTGCCCAATCTGCATCACTATATATCTTGATGTTTGTATCTGATGTAAAACCATAATACAAACCCTCTTTGAGTGTACCCTTAATGTACATCAACACTCTTTGTCCTACAATCCAATGTTCTTTCCTAGGACAATGCATGAATTGAGACAATACTCCAACTACATATGACAAGTCAGGCCTAGTTAAAGTAGCATAAATCAGATTACCAACCAAACTTTGATATAGCTTCATATATTTGAACTCTTCTCCTCCATATCTCCTTAATTTGTGATTCACCTCCATTGGAGTAGGTGCTACCCTGCAATCATCCATTTTGAACTTGATCAACAAGCTCTTCAAATACCTCTCTTGAGTTATATACACTCCATGTTGAGTATAAGAGATCTCCATGCCCAAGAAATATGACAAATCTCCCAAGTCACTAATCTTGAACTCTTTCTCCATTTGTTTCTTTATGCTTTGAATGCCTTATGTAAATGAACCCATCATCACTTGCTTTGACAAGCAAGCTACTATCTGCTTTAGATACTTGAAATCCAAGTTCTTTCAAGAACTTCACGTCTATGATTCCATGCCCTTGGGGCCTGCTTCAAACCATATAAAGCTCTCTTGAGCTTACATACATACTCTGGATACCTTTCATCTCTGAATCCTTGTGGTTGCTCCATGAAAACATCATCTGAAATATAACCATTTAAAAAAGCATTCTTCACATCTAATTGACATAATTTCCAACCTTTACATGCAGCAATCGCTATGAGTGTCCTGATGGTTGTCATCTTTGCCACAGGACTATAGGTCTCATCATAATCTACACCATATGTCTGAGCAAACCCTTTCAGAACAAGTCTAGCTTTATATCTAGACACACTTCCATCTGCAAATCTCTTTGTCTTGTAGACCCATTTGCATCCAATGATCTTTTGGCTATTTGGTTTAAGAACCAAATCCCATGTCTGATTCTCCATCAATGCATCATACTCTTCCTGCATAGCTTTGTCCCAATTTTCCTTACCTTTTGCCTCTTCATATGTAGAAGGGTCTTCATCTGCCTTTATCATATAAGCATAATCTTTGGTAGCCAAAAAAGAAGTGTCATAGCTATACCTTGTAGGTTGCCATTTGTGTCTTGTTGACCTTCTGAGTTCTCCACTTCTTGAGGTTTCTGGTTCATCACATTCTGGATCAAACCTTGGCACTTCTTCTACTTCAATCTGTACTTCATTGTTCTTCTCTTCATCAAATATCTGAACCTTTGATTTACCTTTCTTTTGATCCATAATTTCTTCATCACCTGCATAAATATTGATTGTACCTGCATACCAAGTACCTTGCTCATCAAATGTAACATCCTTAGACACAAGGAATTGTTTTGTGGATGGACTCCACAACCTATATCCCATCTGCTTATCATCATATCCAATAAAAACATATTTTTGAGCTTTAGGCTCCAATTTATGCCTCAATTGAGATGGCACATATGCATATGCCAAACATCCAAATACTTTGCAATGATCTAGAGTAGGTCTCTTACCCCACCATGCCTTATATGGTGTCATACCCTGCAAAGGTTTACATGGTAATCTAGTAACCAAATAAGTAGCTGTATTTACAGCCTCAGCCCACAAATAATTTGGGCATTTTTTCTCCTTCATCATGGATCTTGCAAACTCAACAAGAGTTCTATTCCTCCTTGTTGCTACACCATTTTGTTGAGGAGAGTACCTGCAAGTAACCTCTCTCTTTATACCTGCATTACACAAGTAATCATTGAACTCATTAGAGAAATACTCTCCCCCTCCATCTGACCTTAGTCTCTTCAACTTATGACCTGTACAGATGATAATGTTTGAATGTACTGAATACCTCTGATTTATCTTTGATCACATATATAGTGATCCATCTGGTGGCATCATCAACATAAATCACATAATACCTTGAACCATTGATATTGAAATCTTTTGATGGTCCCCACACATCTGTGTGTACCAACTCAAGCTTTTCTGAATACATAAAACCATGCTTGGAATAAGATTGCTTATGAGATTTACCTAATTGACATGCCTCACATTTGTATGTCATATGTTGACCTGCAACATTAGGCAATCCAAACACTGAACCATTGTTAACCATATCTTTAATACCTCTTTCATTGAAATGTCCAAGCCTTGCCAAAGATCTAACTCAGAAATCTTATGTCCGCCATAGGTATACAAGGCATGACCATCATTACCTTGGATCTTCAATGTGAACGATCTTCCTTCCTTCTTTCCTAAAACAATTTGTTTATACCCATTGCTAGGGTCTTCCACAAACACTCCTTCATTAGTGAACCTAACTTCATAACCTTTTTCGACAATTTGACCTACACTTATCAGATTCTTAGGAATTGTAGGAACATACAAAACCTTACTAAAGAGAGTACTACCATCCTTGGCCTTCATTGATCCAATTGACTTCACATTGTGCTTTGTATTGTCACCTGTTTGAACTACATGATTAGTTACCTTATTATCCAAATCAGTCATCAAAGCTATGTTGCCACTCAGGTGATTGCTACACCCTCAATCAATGTAGAAGACTCTTTGGTCTTCACTTTGCCTTTCACAAGTTGCATTCATTATCAATGTTGAATCCTCCTTCTGATCTGAAGCATAATTGTAGTAGGTATTGTTGTATTGTTGACTTTAAAATCCTCTACCTGCATTTCTTCCAAAGTAACCTCTACCTCTGAAATTACCTCTTTGATTTCTGCCACCTCTTCCTCTTGAATTAAAATTCTGATTATATTCACCATTACTCTTAGTATTATGCCAACAATCATTAGCTAAGTGATTTTTCTTACCATAAATCCAGCAAGCTTTGACTCCACCTTTATTACTCCTGCCTCTTCCTCTACCTTTTCCACCTCCTCTTCCTCTTAGGAAGTTAGCTTGGCTAGTTGTGCCTTCATCTTCATTTTCTTGTTGCGTCCCTTTGCTATTCTTCTTCTTATCCTTTGAATACATTGCTTGACCTGCACTCTTATCACTTTCACCTTTGACATCCTGCTCAAAAGTTAGCATATGATCAAGTGATAATTCAAGTAGACAAAATGAATGGCTTTCATTTGTCATCAACTCTCAATCCTGTAAGGATTTGCCTTACCAATTTATCCTCCTCAATGTCTTCATCAACTGCTCCTAATGCATCTGCAATTTCCTTCATCCTTGTTACATAATCTGAGATGGATTGAGAGGCCTTCTTCTTGAATGTAGTAAATTCTTCCCACAAGGATGCCTCCTTCACTTTGTGGTGTTTTGGAAATGCTCCTCCAAAGCATTCCATATATCACTTTCACTTTCAAGACCACTAATGTGAGGTAGCAAGTAATCATTAACTGCCATATAGATAATGCTCCTGGCTTGAGCATCTTTCTTCATCGAAGTCTTCAAATCTGATAATTCCTCCCTAGTTGGAACACTAGGATCTTTGAACTTAGGCTTTTCTTCTTCACCTGTGATGTATCCTATCAAATCTTTGCTCATGAGATGAGCTTCCATCCTCATTGACCATGCTGGATAGTTTTCTCTATCCAACTTTTCTATTCGAAGAGAATCTCCCATCCTTTCTTTACCTGTGTATTAAATCCTTCTAGCTTTATGAGGAATAAGGTTACCTTTACTTTGAATGACACTCCTTTTGTCTTCCTTGATGTCGTATGGCCTCCTTCTCAAGCTTTGCTCTCAAGCTTTGCTCTCAAGCTTTCACCTTTTGAACCTTCAGATGTTGAAATCTTAAAATTGCACCAGTCAAGGTCCTTCTTCCTTCAATTTTGATATTTCCTACTCTCATACCACTGATGGAGAGTGTTAATCTCCAAAAGAACAAGCTACTCTTGAATTGAGAGCACCTCTATATCAAGAGTAACTCAAAATTTTCACTAATTTGGAGACTCAATGAAAATTTTTGATAAACTGTGAAGAAGAAGACTCTACAGAAAGTCTGTTGCACATAACTCTCTTATTGACTTATCAAATGTGTAAAGTTTTTTTAAAAACTTTGCACAAGGTGTCCCCTTTAGTTTGTGCACCTTCGCCAAGTTAAATCATTCCAAAAGGCTCAGTAGATTTTGAGAAATGATCTTAACAAGTCACCTATCTCTAAAACTGTTCTTCTCATAAGTCGATTCAGACACTCGTAACTTCTAACACTTGATTATGTCAATCTAGAACCCATTGATGCAAATGATTTTATCCATTGGTAGATTACCTTCCAACTTAAAGAATGGGTGCTTGCTTGCTCAAAACGTTACATTGTGGAAGGAGAACTCAACAAAACATTAGTATCAAATTTTGCACCTCCTGCAACTTCTCTTCTTTCCACTTGCACATATAAATGTTCCTACACTCAATTCTCTCAGCCTGATCACAATTAGAAGCTAAAAATTTGTAAAGAGGTGAATCAACTATAGACTTAGACTTGTAGAAAAGCATTTCCTCAAAGATTCAGCACAGAAGGAGAATACTCAGAAAGATCGGGCGCAACATTTTTCCATTTCTGAGAAATTTACATCTGAGTGATGAGAGAGATTCTACTCACTTCTAAAATGTCTAATGACATCTAATTCACCTCAAAACTTATTCTAATACATTCTCTCATATTTTCCCCGACATTTTCTTTGTATATATATAGAAAAATATTTACAAGCTCATGACCATACAAGAGTATATGATGAACTGACTCTAAATTAATGTACATATGTATACATCTTCATCTTCTGGATATGCACTTCCTTCATGCTTCATAACTTGATCTTTTATTCAATCCTTTGATGGAGAGTGTTAATCTACAAAAGAACAAGCAACTCTTGTAGTTAGAGCACCTCTATAACAAGAGTAACTCAAACCTTCTCCAATTTTAGAGGACCAATGATCAATTATGAAGATTTTTGAAAAACTGTGAAGGAGATGTCTACACAGATAGTCTGCTGCACATATCTCTCTCATTAACTTATCAATTGTGTAACGTTTTTTATGAAACTTTGCACAAGGTGTTGTCTATAGTTTGCGCACCTTCTCCAAGTTGAATCACTCCAAAAGATTCAGTAGATCTTGAGAAATGATCTCAACAAGTTACCTATGTCTAAAACTACTCTTCTGAAAAGTAAATTTAGACACCTATAACTTCTAACACTTGGTTCTCTCAATCTAGAACCCGTTTATACAAATTCTTTTAGCCATAGATGGCTTACCTTCTACCTTAAATTTTTACTCCTCATTCATGCAAAACTTTAACCTGTGCACTGAGAAATGATCAAATCATTGCGTCTATTTCAGGAAACAGTGAACACTTCTTCACATATTGAATGTTCCTACTCATAATCCTCACATCCTATTTACAATTAGGCTCTCAAACTTTAACCATAGACTCATTAACTATGGAATTAGACATCTACAAAAGGATACTTGAAATAATCAAGTACAGAAGGAGAAAGCACAGAAAGATCGGGTGCAACATTTTCATTTCTGAGAAAATCTTACATCTGAATAATGAGGGAGATTCTACTCACTTCTAAGATGTCTAATGACTCTAATTCTTCTCAATTCTTGTTCTCACATAATCTCTCTACTTTGCTCCGACATTTTCTTTGTATATATAGGAAATTTTTACAAGCTCATGACCATACAAAAGTATGTGATGACTCTAAAATAATGTACATATGTATACACATGTTTATCTCTTGGATATGTACTTCCTTCATGCTTCATGACTTGGTCTTTTCTTCAGTCCTTGACTTCAATTCTCCATCCAAAACTTCAATTGTTGATTGCCCTGCACCAACAGCTCCCTCTCAATCATCGATTGAGGTTTTATCTATCTTCTTTATGCATGCCATGTCTTTAAATCTTTGTAGCTTTGGTCCATCCAAGCTTTTGGTTAGCATATCAGCTATCTAATCTTTTGTTGAAGTATGTATGGCTTCAATCTCTTTATCCATCACCTTCTCTCTTAGAAAATGATACTGAATCTCAATGTGTTTAGTCCTGGCATGAAACACAGGGTTAGCAGCTAAATACAAAGAACTCATGTTATCTCCATGAATAGTTGGTATACTCTGAATGATGTCAAAACTCTTCATCGGAGTCTTAAGCCACATACTTCCTTTGCAGCTTCCACCATACCTTTATACTCAGCCTCTGTGGATGATAAAGCAACTGTGTGTTGCTTCTTTGAACACCAAGAAATCAACTTATCTCCCACATAACTGTTGGTGCAGACCAATCACCAATTGAAGGCTTGGAAGGTTAAAAAGTGAAGGAAGGATCAACTATTGAAGCTTGGAAGAAAGACATATTCAGAGGATAAGAGAAGTGTACACATATGTACATTAGTATAGTCATAGGTGACTTAGATCTTTGTTTGAGTAAGAATCTTGTACAAATTATCTATAAATACTTTGAGAAAAGTCGGGGCATGTATGAGAGCATATGTGACAATAGTTAGAAGCCAAGATTGAGGAAGTTAGAAGTCATGAGATAGGGAAAAAGTTAGTTGAGTTAGCTCTCATCACTCAGTTGTAAACTTTTCTGAGTAATTGAAAATCTTGCGCCCGATGTTTCTGCGTGTTCTCCTTCTACAGTAGATCAATCGTGAAATGCTTTTGTACAAGTCTAAGTTGAGAGTTGCTTGACCTCTCTACAAAGTTTTAGCTTCTAATTGCAATCAGGCTTAGAGAATTAAGTACAGGAACATTCATATGTGAAGTGTGTTCACAGGTTCCTAAAACAGGCGTAGATTTTGAAGTTATTGTTTTGATCATTTCTCCCAGCACAGTTTAAAGTTTTGCATGAGTGAGGGCTTAATCTTTAAGTTGAAAGATAAGCTACTTATGGCTAGAAGCATTTTGTAAAACGGGTTCGACATTGTGAGAACCAAAGTTAAGAAGTTAGGGGTGTCAAATCGACTTTTCAGAAGTACAGATTTGGACATAGGTAACTTGTGAAGTAAATTTCTCAAGTTATACTAAGGCTTTTGAAGTAATTCAACTTGGAGGAGATGCGCAATCTCTAGGAGATGATTCATACAAAGTTTCATCGAAAACTTTACATGTTTGATAGGTCAATGTGAAGAAATAGTGCAGCAGACTTTTCTTTGTTTTATCTTTTTCACAGATTTTCTCAATTTTGATAATTTGGAGATTGGACCTCTAATTTAGTGAAGGTTTTGACTTACTCTTGGTATAGAGGTGTTCTAATCACAAGAGTAGGTTGTTCTTTTGGAGATTAACACTCTCCATCAGTGGTATCAGAGCAGGAGACATCAAAATCAAGGAAAGGAAGGTCCCGACTGCTGCAGATTCAAGAAGTTCAACATTTGAAGAACTAAGAAGTGAAAGCTTGGAGTCAAAAGCCTGAGGAGAAGACTACTCGACATCAAGAAAGGCAAAAGGGAGTCTAACTCAAAGTAAAGGTACATACATTGTTTGTAAAGCTTGAAGATTTCAATACACAGGTGGATACAAGATGGGAGATGCTCTACAGATAGAGAAATTGGATAGGGAAAACTATCCTGCATGGTCAATGAGGATGGAAGCTCATCTTATGAGCAAAGATTTAATTGGTTACATCACAGGAGAAGAAGAGAAGCCAGAGTTCAGAGATCCTAGTGTTCCAACTAGGAAGGAAGATTATTTACATTGAAGATTCAAGGCAACATAGGTCATGCTATGTTCACATATGGAGGTCATAAGATCTCTGAGTTAGATCTTTGGCACAAGAGGCTTGGACATTTCAATGAAAGAGGTATTAAAGATATGGTTAACAATGGTTCAGTGCTTGGATTGCCTAATGTTGCAGGTCAACATATGACATACAAATGTGAGGCATGTCAATTAGGTAAGGCTCATAAACATTCCTATTCCAAGCATGGTTTTATGTACTCAGAGAAGCTTGAGTTGGTACACACAGATGTGTGGGGACCATCAAAAGATTTCAGTATAAATGGATCAAGGTATTATGTGATTTATGTTGATGATGCTACTAGGTGGATCACTATCTATGTGATCAAAGATAAGTCAGAAGTGTTTAATACATTTAAACACTATCATGCATATGCAGAAAGAATTACAGGTCATAAGTTGAAAAGACTAAGGTCAGATGGAGGGGGAGAGTATTTCTCAAATGAGTTCAGTGATTACTTATGGAATGCAGGTATAAAAAGGGAAATTACTTGCAGGTACTCTCCTCAACAAAATGGTGTTGCAGAAAGGAGAAATAGAACAATTGTTGAGTTTGCAAGATCCATGATGAAGGAGAAAAATTGCCCTAATTATTTGTGGGCTGAAGCTGTAAATACAGCCACTTATTTGGTCAATAGGCTACCATGTAAAGCCTTGCAGGGTATGACACCATATGAGGCTTGGTGGGGTAAAAGACCTACCTTGGATCATTGCAGAGTTTTTGGGTGTGTGGCATATGCATATGTGCCATCACAATTAAGGCACAAGTTGGAGCCTAAAGCTGAAAAGTATGTTTTCATTGGCTATGATGATAAGCAGATGGGCTATAGATTGTGGAGTCCATCAACAAAGCAATTTATGGTTTCTAAGGATGTTACATTTGATGAACAAAGCACTTGGTATGCAGGTACAATCAATATCAATACAGGTGATGAAGAAGAAGTGAGTCAAAGAAAAGGTAAATCAAAAGTTCAAATATTTGATGAGCAAGAGAATAATGAAGTGCAGGTTGAAGTGGAAGAGACACCAAGATTTGATCCTGAATGTGAAGAACCAGAAACCTCAAGGAGTGGAGAACTCAGAAGGTCAACAAGAAATAGGTGGCAACCTACAAGGTATAGTTATGATACTTCATTTCTAGCCACAAAAGATTATGCTTATATGGTGAATACAGATGAAGACCCTTCTACATATGAAGAGGCAAAAGGTAAGGAAAAATGGGAGAATGCTATGCAAGAGGAATATGATGCACTATTGGAGAATCAAACTTGGGATTTGGTTCCTAAACCAAATAGTCAGAAGATTATTGGATGCAAGTGGGTCTACAAGACAAAAAGGTTTGCAGATGGAAGTGTGTCTAGATACAAAGCTAGACTTGTTGTCAAAGGCTTTGCTCAAACATATGGTATTGATTATGATGAGACCTATAGTCCTGTGGCAAAAATGACAACCATAAGGACACTTATTGCTATTGCTGCATGTAAAGGTTGGAAGCTATGTCAACTTGATGTGAAAAATGCTTTTTTGAATGGTTACATTTCAGATGATGTATTCATGGAGCAACCTCAAGGGTTCAGAGATAAAAGGTATCCAGATCATGTGTGCAAGCTCAAGAGAGCTTTGTATGGCTTGAAGCAGGCCCCAAGGGCATGGAACTATAGACTTGTGAAGTTCCTAAAAGAACTTGGTTTTCAGGTGTCTAAAGCAGATAGTAGCTTGCTTGTCAAGGCAAGTGAAAATGGTTTCATATACATGTGCATATATGTTGATGATATAATTCTTACAGGTACAGATGAAGAAGGAATACAAAAGCTTAAGAGGCAAATGGAAAAGGAGTTCAAGATAAGTGACTTGGGAGACTTATCATACTTCTTGGGCATGGAGATTACATATACTCAACATGGAGTATTTGTGACACAAGAAAGGTATTTGAAGAACTTGTTAATCAAGTTCAAAATGGATGATTGCAGGGTAGCACCTACACCAATGGAGGTGAATCACAAATTGAGTAAGTATGGAGGTGAAGAATTCAAGGACATGAGACAATATCAGAGTTTGGTTGGTAGTCTTATCTATGCTACTCTAACTAGACCTGATTTATCATATGCAGTAGGGGTTTTGTCTCAATTTATGCATTGCCCAAGGAAAGAACATTGGATTGCAGGACAAAGGGTGTTGAGGTACATTAAGGGTACACTCAATGAAGGTTTGTATTATGGGTTTACCTCAGATACAAATATCAAAGTTTATAGTGATGCAGATTGGGCAGGTAATCCAGATGATAGAAGATCAACTTATGGATACATGTGTTATGTGGGAGATAAGTTAATCTCATGGTGTTCTAAGAAGCAACATACAGTTGCTTTGTCTTCTACAGAAGCTGAGTATAAAGGCATGGTTGAAGCTGCAAAGGAAGTGATTTGGCTCAAGACCTTGATGAAGAGTCTTGACATTATGCATGGGGTACCAATTATATATGGAGATAACATGAGTTCATTGTATTTAGCTGCTAATCCTGTTTTTCATGCCAGGACCAAACACATTGAGATTCAGTATCACTTTCTAAGAGAGAAGGTGATGGATAAAGAGATTGAAGTAATCCATACTTCAACAAAAGATCAGATAGCTGATATGCTTACAAAAGGCTTGGATGGACCAAAGTTACAAAGGTTCAAAGACATGGCAGGTATAAAGAAGATAGTGAAGACCTCAATTGATGATTGAGGGGGAGCTGTTGGTGCAGACCAATCACCAATTGAAGGCTTGGAAGGTTAAAAAGTGAAGGAAGGATCAACTATTGAAGCTTGGAAGAAAGACATATTCAGAGGATAAGAGAAGTGTACACATATGTACATTAGTATAGTCATAGGTGACTTAGATCTTTGTTTGAGTAAGAATCTTGTACAAATTATCTATAAATACTTTGAGAAAAGTCGGGGCATGTATGAGAGCATATGTGACAATAGTTAGAAGCCAAGATTGAGGAAGTTAGAAGTCATGAGATAGGGAAAAAGTTAGTTGAGTTAGCTCTCATCACTCAGTTGTAAACTTTTCTGAGTAATTGAAAATCTTGCGCCCGATGTTTCTGCGTGTTCTCCTTCTACAGTAGATCAATCGTGAAATGCTTTTGTACAAGTCTAAGTTGAGAGTTGCTTGACCTCTGTACAAAGTTTTAGCTTCTAATTGCAATCAGGCTTAGAGAATTAAGTACAGGAACATTCATATGTGAAGTGTGTTCACAGGTTCCTAAAACAGGCGCAGATTTCGAAGTTATTGTTTTGATCATTTCTCCCAGCACAGTTTAAAGTTTTGCATGAGTGAGGGCTTAATCTTTAAGTTGAAAGATAAGCTACTTATGGCTAGAAGCATTTTGTAAAACGGGTTCGACATTGTGAGAACCAAAGTTAAGAAGTTAGGGGTGTCAAATCGACTTTTCAGAAGTACAGATTTGGACATAGGTAACTTGTGAAGTAAATTTCTCAAGTTATACTAAGGCTTTTGAAGTAATTCAACTTGGAGGAGATGCGCAATCTCTAGGAGATGATTCATACAAAGTTTCATCAAAAACTTTACATGTTTGATAGGTCAATGTGAAGAAATAGTGCAGCAGACTTTTCTGTGTTTTATCTTTTTCACAGATTTTCTCAATTTTGATAATTTGGAGATTGGACCTCTAATTTAGTGAAGGTTTTGACTTACTCTTGGTATAGAGGTGTTCTAATCACAAGAGTAGGTTGTTCTTTTGGAGATTAACACTCTCCATCAATAACACAAGTATCCATAAGTTGATCTCCTATCATCAGGATTACCTGCCCAATCTGCATCACTATATATCTTGATGTTTGTATCCGATGTAAAACCATAATACAAACCCTCCTTGAGTGTACCCTTAATGTACCTAAACACTCTTTGTCCAGCAATCGAATGTTCTTTCCTAGGGCAATGCATGAATTGAGATAATACTCCTACTGCATATGACAAATCAGGCCTAGTTAATGTAGCATATATCAGACTACCAACCAAACTCTGATATAGTTTCATATCTTTGAACTCTTCACCTCCATATCTGCTCAATTTGTGATTCACCTCCATTGGAGTAGGTGCTACCCTGCAATCATTCATCTTAAACTTGATCAACAAGTTTCTCAAATACCTTTCTTGAGTCACATACAATCCATGTTGAGTGTATGAAATCGCCATGCTCAAGAAATATGACAAGTCTCCCAAATCACTGATCTTGAATTCTTTCTCCATTTTCTTCTTTAGGCTTTGAATGCCTTTCACATCTGTACCTGTAAGAATTATATCATCAACATATATGCACATGTATATGAACCCATCATCACTTGCTTTGACAAGCAAGCTATTATCTGCTTTAGATACTTGGAATCCAAGTTCTTTCAAGAACTTTACAAGTCTATAGTTCCATGCCCTTGGGGCCTGCTTCAAACCATACAAAGCTCTCTTGATCTTATATACATTATCTGGAAACCTTCCATCTCTGAATCCTTGTGGTTGCTCCATGAAAACATCATCTAAAATATAACCATTTAGAAAAGCATTCTTCACATCTAGTTGACATAACTTCCAACATGTACATGCAGCAATAGCTATGAGTGTTCTGATCGTTGTCATCTTTGCTATAGGACTATAGGTCTCATCATAATCTATACCACATGTCTGAGCAAAACCCTTCACAGCAAGTCTAGCTTTATATTTAGACACACTTCCATCTGCAAACCTCTTTGTCTTGTAGACCCATTTGCATCCAATGATCTTCTGGCTATTTGGTTTAGGAACCAACTCCCATGTCTGATTCTCCATCAATGCATCATACTCTTCTTGCATAGCTTTCTCCCAATTTTCCTTACCTTTTGCCTCTTCATATGTAAAAGGGTCTTCATCTGCCTTTACCATATAAGCATAATCTTTGGTAGCCATAAGAAGGTGTCATAGCTATACCTTGTAGGTTGCCATTTGTGTCTTGATGACCTTCTAAGTTCTCCACTCCTTGAGGTTTCTGATTCATCACATTCTGGATCAAACCTTGGCGCTTCTTCAACTTCAACCTGCACTTCATTGTTCTCCTCTTCATCAAATATCTAAACCTTTGATTTACCTTTCTTTTGAGTCACAACTTCTTCATCACCTACATAAATATTGATTGTATCTGCATACCAAGTACCTTGCTCATCAAATGTAACATCTTTAGATACAAGGAATTGTTTTGTGGATGGACTCCGCAACCTATATCCCATCTGCTTATCATCATATCTAATAAACACATATTTTTCTGGTTTAGGTTCCAATTTGTGCCTTAATTGAGATGGCACATATGCATATGGAAAATACCCAAATAGTTTGCAATGATCTAGAGTAGGTCTCTTACCCCACCATGCCTCATATGGTGTCATACCCTGCAAAGCTTTACATGGTAACCTATTGACCAAATAAGTAGCTCTGTTTACAGCCTCAGCCCACAAATAATTAGGGCAATTTTTCTCCTTCATCATTGACCTTGCAAACTCAACAAGAGTTCTATTTCTTCTCTCTGCTACACCATTTTGTTGAGGAGAGTACCTGCAAGTAACATCTCTCTTAATACCTACATTCCACAGTAACATCTCTCTTAATACCTGCATTCCACAAATAATCACTAAACTCATTAGAGAAATACTCTCCCCCTCCATCTGACCTTAATCTCTTCAACTTATGACCTGTAATTCTCTGTGCATACACATGATAATGTTTGAATGTATTGAATACCTCTGACTTATCTTTGATCACATAGATAGTGATCCATTTGGTAGCATCATCAACATAAATCACATAATACCTTGAGCCATTGATACTGAAATCCTTTGATGGTCCCCACACATCTGTGTGTACCAATTCAAGCTTCTCTGAATACATAGAACCATGCTCGGAATAAGATTGCTTATGAGCCTTACCTAATTGACATGCCCCACATCTGTATGTCATATGTTGACCTCCAGTCATCAAAGCTATGTTGCCACTCAGGTGATTGCTACACCCTCAGTCAATGTAAAAAACTCTTTGGTCTTCATTTTGCCTTTCACAAGTTGCATTCATTATCAATGTTGAATCCTGCTTCTGATCTGAAGCATAATTTTAGTAGGTATTGTTGTATTGTTGACTTTGGAATCCTCTACCTGCATTTCTTCCAAAGTAACCTCTACTACCTCTACCTCTGAAATTATCTCTTTGATTTCTGTCACCTCTTCCTCTTGAATTAAAATTTTGATTATATCCACCATTACTCTGAGTATTATGCCAACAATCATTAGCTAAATGATTTGTCTTACCACAAATCCAGCAAGCCTTGATTCCATCTTTATTACTCGTGCCTCTTCCTCTACCTTTGCCACCTCCTCTTCCTCTTAGGAAGTTAGCTTGGCTAGTTGTACCTTCATTCTCATTTGCTTGTTGCTTTCCTTTGATATTCTTCTTCTTATCCTTTGAATACATTGCATGACCTGTACTTTTATCACTTTCACCTTTGACATCCTGCTCAAAGGTTAACATACGTCCTAGCAAGTGATTTATGTCAGGAGTAAAATGATCAAGTGATAATTCAATAGACAAAATGAATGGTTTCCATTTGTCATCACCTCTCAAACTTGCGAGAATTTGCCTTACCAATTTATCCTCCTCAATGTCTTCATCAACTGCTCCTAATGCATCTGCAATGTCCTTCATTCTGGTTACATAATCTGAGATGGATTGAGAGGCCTTCTTCTTGAATGTGGTAAATTCTGCCCACAAGGATGCCTTCCTTGACTTTGTGGTGTTTTGGAAATGCTCCTCCAAATCATTCCATATATCACTTGAACTTTCAAGACCTCTAATGTGAGGTAGCAAGTAGTCATTGAATCCCATATAGATAATGCTCCTAGCTTGAGCATCTCTCTTCATCCAATTCTTCAAATCTGATAATTCTTCCCTAGTTGGAACACTAGGATCTCTGAATTGAGGCTTTTCTTCTTCACCTGTGATGTAACTTATCATGTCTTTGCTCATAAGATGAGCTTCCATCCTCATTGACCATGCTGGATAGGTCTCTCTATCCAACTTCTCTATTTGAAGAGAATCTCCCATCTTTTCTTCACCTGTGTATTGAAATCTTCAAACTTTATGAGTAATATATGTACCTTTACTTCGAATAATGTTCCTTTTGTCTTCCTTCATGTTCTATGACCTCCTTCTCAAGCTTTGCCCTCAAGCTTTCACCTTTTGAACCTTCAGATGTTGAATTCTTTGCACGTGCACCAGTCAGGATCCTCCTTCCTTCAATTCTGATGCTTCCTGCTCTGATACCATTGATGGAGAGTGTTAATCTCCAAAAGAACAAGCTACTCTTGTAGTTAGAGCACCTCTATAACAAGAGTAACTCAAACCTTCTCCAATTTTAGAGGATCAATGATCAATTATGAAGATTTTTGAAAAATTGTGAAGGAGATGTCTCCATAGAAAGTCTGGTGCACATATCTTGCTCATTAACTTATCATTTGTGTAAAGTTTTTTATGAAACTTTGTAGAAGGTTTTGCTATAGTTTGCACACCTTCTCGAAGTTGAATCACGCCAAAAGATTCAGTAGATCTTGAGAAATGATCTCAACAAGTTACCTATGTCTAAAACTGCTCTTCTAAAAAGTCAATTTAGACACTTCTAACTTCTAACACTTGGTTCTCTCAATCTAGAACCCATTTATACAAATGCTTTTAGCCATAGATGGCTTGCCTTCTAACTTAAATTTTGACTCCTCATTCATGCAAAACTTTAACCTGTGCACTGAGAGATGATCAAATCATTGACCATCGAGATTGCACGTGTTTCAGGAAACAATGAACACTTCTTCACATATAAATGTTCCTTCTCATAATTCTCACACCCTATTTACAATTAGGCTCTCAAACTTTAACCATAGACTCATTAACTATGGACTTAGACATCTACTAGTTTATGCATTTTACCTTCAAGACATCCTTGAGATATATCTGAATCATCTGGTACCTCGAATGAGGGTAAACTTTCAACCATACCTCTTTCTGTGATACTCTTGAGAGCTCTAAAACTAATATGTCCAAATCTTTCATGCCATAACTTCATATGTTCCACCGATGACAAAGATTTGACAGCATATGCTTGACTAATTTTTGACAAAATAAAAATCCCTTCTTTGTGCTCACCTTGCAAAATACACTTCTCTTGTTTGTGTGACAAAATCTTACAAAGATGTCTTTCAAATAAAACTTTGTAACCATCTCCTAAAAATGTAGATATAGATAGCAGATTCTTCTTGATATTAGGTACATATAAAATATCTAAAATCTAAAAATTACCACCATGTCTTGACTTTAGGGTTATTTTACATATTCCTACACCATCCAAATCATTGCCATCTGCAATAGTAACTCTTCTACCTAAAGAATAGGAAAGAGAAGAAAATACTTCTCTACATCCTGTCATATGAGCACTTGAATCAAATATTCAAGGATCTGCTGAAAGAACTTGTAAAGCTGCCTAATCAAAAGAGACTTCCTCAATGATGATACAGGCATAAGAATCACCTTGAGATTTCCCTTTTTTATCATCTTTTGCAATGTTACCTGATGCCTTTTTCTTTTTTGCTGCAATCCTTTTCTGAGAAGCTGTTATAAAATGTCTATCTTTCTTTCAATAGTGACATAATACTTCCCTCTTCTTTGAAGAATTCTCTTTAGTTGTAGTAGAAGTAGAATCTGAAGTAGAAGGTGAAAGAGACTTACTTTCCTTCTTGAGATGTTTCTCCTTCTTATCCTTCTTCTTCTTCTTACACTTTGATGAAGACAAAAATGCTTCTTCATTCTCTTCCATACCCTTCAATTGATCTTCATCTTGAAGTAATAAGAACTGTAACTCTTCAAATGTAATCTCTCTATCTCTTGTTGTAAGAGCAAGATTAGTAAAAAAAGACCGATATGAGATAGGAACTGAATTAATCAGAATATTTACCATTTCTTCATCAGATATCTCAACGCCTACATTTAGAAGTTGATCTCTCAAGTCAGTGAGCTTTGTAATGTGGGTTTGAATTGACTCACGATCCTTCATCCTTGTGTTTGCTAGTTGTCTTCTCAAGTGAGCTTTCCTAGCAGGATTTTTGCTCTGAAAAAGATTCTCAAGATTTAACCAAGCTTGTTTAAAACTTTTGCAAGATCTGATTTGTGGTAGAATATGCTTTTTAACACTCATTGCTATGAATGATAGATCTAAAGCATCTCTAGCATCCCATGTTGCTTGTTCTTCAGTAGGAGGAACTCTGGTTAAGGATCTACCTATGACTCTAGATGTAGAAGTGGTTACCTCTTCTTCAGTTGGTTCTTGATGAGTTGTGATTGCAACACTAGTTCCTCTTGAATTTGATGCATCCTCCTCTTCGCCTTCTCGTCTTGGTCTGGATAAGGTTCCATTGACGATACTCCATAAATCCTTTGTCACTAACAAATTCATCATCATGAAACCCCACATAGGATAATTAGACGATCCATCTAGTTTGTCCTCAATTTCAATTCTATACTCACTCATCTTAACTAAGTGTGTATATCAATTATGCTCTGATACCAAGTGTTGGAATTTGGGGCCCCAGGATCTTCCAATACTAACAACCTTTGAGCATACACACTTAATTAGACAAGATGATAAGTGAGAGATAGAAAAAAACTTGAGACAAGAATAAGTAACCATATGATGGGAGTACTACTCAACCATATGATGGTACACTACCATATGATGAGAGTATTGTTGGAGCAAGTCTATGACAAGCCTAAGTATTGGCTTGAGTCTCACAAAGTCTTAGAAGAAGCTTTAAAAAGAAGACTATGTAAAGTTCACTTGTGAACTACCTCTTGTAACTTTTGAAAAGTTTACTTAATGTAAAAGTAAGAGAATCTTAAGTGGTTGAGTCCACTTGATCAAGAATGGAAAGAGGAGCCACGAATTCATGATTTGTGGTAGGTAGAGAATCAAATCAATCATTGATTGATTGGAGACTGATTGAGGGAAGTTAGCCTCCCAAACTCAACTATAAATAGATGGCAATTTTAGTCGTGGTTAGAGAGACCTATGTGAAGACCTCCAAGAGCTGAGCTTTATGCCATATCAAGGTGTGATTACAAGGAACACATATGTATCAGTAAGTCATTGTATTGTACAAGCAATATACTTTCATTTTCATGATTATTTGAGTTCATCTTTCCATGTTCTTGTGAAGTGTACTACTCACTGCCATTACTCTCAGTTTTCTCAGTCAGCTTGCAGAGATGTTTTCTCTGAGCTTGGTGCATCATTTTCAGTGATTTAGCTTGGTAAAGTTAGCTCTATAAGTCTACTATATGCTCACAAATTTTCATGTCATTTGGATGTTGCAATCTTCAGTTATGTTCATTTGAAGTCAACAGGGTCTGTTCATCTTCACTTCTCTGTCAGGTACCCCACTTTTTCACTCATCTTGTCAGAGGTGTTTCTGAGTGGTTACTTATCCAAATTCAGTGATTTAAAGCTTGTTGGATTCAGCTTACTGTCTAGTATTCATAATCATTGGGTTCCTACATTTTGAGTTATGTTGATTTTTCTGCTCACTGGTCTATTTCTGTAGCAGCCCGTGAAAATCGGGATGATGTCATCACTTGTTAAAACTCATTCTCAGTGTGTGCTTCATTATTTTTTATGAGATTACTCTTGAAAGTTAGCTCTTTAAGTTGCCTAGACTTCCCCAAGAGGAATTGAGCTACTTGCTGCTGTGCTCAAAGAATTATGTAAAACACTGGACAGGTGTATGAACCAAGAATAGAAGGTTTTCACCTTTGAGCTAACTCCAACTTATCTGTTTTGATCTATATTTTTGAGAGTGATCTTCCAAGGTACATAGGGTGTCTAATACATCCATTGGCAAGCTAAAAGGGCCCACCATATACTCCTGGAGTTCATTTGGCTGGTGTAGATCAAGGATTTTGCAACACCTCTTCATCTTCAAGCACATACCTATCCATCTCTTCACAGTGGTATCAGAGCAAGGTTGGACAACATGGCAGATGGATTTCCTTCATCAATTGACAAATTGGACAGAGGTAACTACTCAGCTTGGTCATTAAGAATGGAAGCTTATCTCCAAGGTAGAAGTTTATATGGTTATGTGGCTGGAGATGAAGTTATGCCAAGTTTCAGGAACAAAAGTCAACCAACACAAGAAGAGCAAGAAAGATTGAGCACATGGTGCTCCAAATATGCACTTGCAAGGTCTTATCTCCTCAACTCTATCTCAGATTTTTTGTTGCCTCACATTAGAAGTTGTAAGACATCTCAGGAAGTGTGGGATGCACTTGAAGCTTTCTTTTCTTCAAGTACTAAAGCTAGGAAGCATCAACTATGGCTGGATTTCACAACTCTCAAGAAGGCTCCCAAACAAAATGTGACTGATTTTGTCACAAAGCTCAAGGACATAGCGGATCAGTTGGGAAGCATTGGAGAGGTAATAGATGAAGAGCAAATTGTAAGGCAGGTCATCAATGGCTTGAAGGCAGATGATAAGTGGGAAGCATTCACCACAGCTATGGATTTGTACATGGACATGCATGTACCTGATTTCAACACACTCATTGGACAACTACTTACTCAAGAGGCAAAGCTTATCAAAAATGGAGAAAGCTCTAAAGGTAATCAATCTTCAGCTTTATACACGGATAAAAGCAAGTCTAAAGATGACAAAGGAAAGGCAAAGAAAGTGGATGATGAAGCAGGTATATATCAAGCTAACTATGCAGGTAGAGGAAGACATGGCAGAGGTAGAGGAAGAGGAGGTAGACAAGGCAGGGGGAGATCCCAAGACTCCAACTCATGTTCTATTTGTGGATTAACTAATCATACAACTGAAAATTGCTTTAGGAATTCCAGGAATCAAAGAGGAAGAGGATACAATAGAGGAAGTTATGGCTACTCAAGAGGAAGGTTCAACAACTACCATGGCAACTACAACAAATACAATCATTCAAACTATCAAGGAGGCTACAAAGGAAGGAGAGACTACAATAACTACACAGAAGACTCAAACAAAGAGGATTCATTATTGATCATGAACATGGCTATGCCACAAGGTAAATCTGATGAGCATGTTTTCTACATAGATTCAGGTTGTTCAAATCATGTGGCAGGAAATGTGGCACTCCTATCAGATTTAGAAGATCCAAGGAATAAGCATGAGGTACAAACAGGAGATGATACAAAACATCCTGTGGAGAAAATAGGCAATGTCAAAGCACCTAATGGAATCATCAACCTACTCAGTAAGGTACTCTATGTCCCTACCGTTACAAAGAATTTGATAAGTGTTGGGCAGATAGTAGAGAAAGGGTTGCAAGTCAGGTTCACAAAAGCAGGAGCATTTGTTGAAGATCCAAGTCAAGGATTCAGAAGAATTGCAAAAGGTGAAAAGACAGGTAGATTGTTCACATTTGAATTACTGGACACTAGAAACATTGCTCTCTTTAATTATGGTAGTCAGACACTCACAGAATTGGAAGTATGGCACAAAAGGTTAGCACATATTGGTGAAAGGTCATTAAAGCAAATTTGCAGGGACCAAAGTGTAATTGGACTCCCTAATTTGTCAAAACAACATATGATTTATAAGTGTAGTGCATGTCAATTTGGAAAGTCTCACAGGTTACCATTCATGAAGAAAGGTTATATGCATGGAGATCTCTTGGAGTTGGTTCATACAGATGTATGGGGACCTAGCAAGGAAGCTTCAATATCTGGATCAAGGTATTATGTTTCCTTTATTGATGATTGCTGTAGATGGACTATCCTATTCTTTATGAAACACAAAGATGAAGTTTTTTCATGTTTCAAAAGATATTTGGCTCTTGTGGAGAATCAAACAGGTAAAACACTAAAAAGGCTAAGGTCAGATGGAGGGGGAGAATACTTCTCCCATGATTTTGATTCTTTTCTTCAAGAAAGAGGAATCAAAAGAGAGGTAACTACAAGGTACACTCCTGAGCGAAATGGAGTGGCAGAAAGGAGGAATAGGACAGTTGTTGAAGCTGCAAGGTCTATGTTAAATGAAAAGCATTTACCTAATTACTTATGGGCTGAGGCTGTATCTACAGCTACTTACTTGATTAACAGGTTGCCTTCAAAATCCCTTAATGGGATGACTCCATATGAGGCTTGGAATGGAAGAAGACCAAGCTTAGATCATTGTAAAATTTTTGGATGTATTGCTTTTGCTCATGTTCCTTCACAGGTTAGAGGCAAGATGGATCCAAAGGCAGAAAGGTGTGTATTTATTGGATATGACAACAATCAAAAGGGCTACAGGTTATACAACCCTACCAACAAAGGATTCTTGGTAAGCAGAGATGTAGTTTTTGATGAGAACAATTCATGGTATGAAGATTCATGCAGGAAGATCAATTTACCATATGATCTTGAAGAAGATTTTCCAAAGCTTGGTAGAGAACAATCAAAGATTGAAGAACAAGACACCTCAGAGGATGATGAAGAATCTCAGATGGAAAAGATCAAAGCATGGAAGTCTAAAGGTAAAGCAAAATTGCAGGAACTTGGACATGAGGCAGAATCATCACATCATGGCCTAAGAAGATCTATGAGGGAAAAGAAAAAACCAGAAAGGTATGGGTTTGAAACCTCATTAGTAACTAAACATTCTATCTACATAGCACAGGACATAAACCAAGAGGAGCCATCATCATTCAAAGAGGCCAGAGCAAAAACAGAATGGAAGCATGCAATGAAGGAAGAGATTGAGGCACTTGAGGAAAACAACACTTGGGATTTGGTGCCCAAGACTTCATCCATGAAGGTAATAGGCTCAAGATGGGTCTATAAACTCAAGAAGAACTCTGATGGTTCAATTAACAGGTATAAGGCAAGGCTTGTAGCAAAACGCTTTGCACAAACTCAGGGAATTGATTATGAGGAGACCTTCTCTCCTGTGGCAAAGATGCCTACTATTAGGGCTTAGTATTGCCTCTTCCAAAAATTGGAAGATACTTCAACTAGATGTAAAGAATGCATTCTTGAATGGTTGGATAACAGAAGAGGTATATATGGCACAACCACCTGGTTTTGAGAATCAAGTTTATCCTGATTATGTGTGTAAACTTAACAAAGCATTGTATGGTCTCAAGCAAGCTCCAAGAGCTTGGAATTTCAGGCTTGTTTCATTCTTGCAGGACAAAGGCTTTCAACCAAGCAAGGCAGATCCTTCACTCTTTATTAAAAAGAGTAATTCTGAGGTCATCTACCTATGTGTATATGTAGATGATATTATATTGACAGGAAATGATGCAGATGGTATGAAGAAGATCAAAGATCAGATGAGAGAAGAGTTCAAGATAAGTGATTTGGGTTCACTTACCTACTTCCTAGGTTTGGAAGTTGTCTACAAAGATCATGGTTTGTTTCTCACTCAAAGAAAGTACATTAAGGACATGTTGGCAAAATTCAAGATGCAAGATTGTAAGATTGCAGGTACTCCAATGGAGGTCAATCACAAATTGAGCTCACATGACGGTGAACTCATAGAGGACATCACATCATATCAAAGTCTAGTGGGTAGTCTCAACTATGCCACATTGACAAGAGTAGATATATGTTACAGTGTGAGTGTGCTAAGTCAATTTATGCACACACCAAGGAAACCACATATGGATGCTGCCAAAAGGATTCTCAAGTATCTCAAAGGAACCATAAATGAAGGACTTTATTATCCTTATGTATCTGATTTAGGTTTGAAGCTATTTTCTGATGCAGATTGGGCTGGCTCCAAGGAAGATAGAAGGAGCACTTCAGGTTATCTTACCTTTGCAGGTTCAAAGCTTATTTCATGGTCATCCAAGAAGCAACCCACAGTTGCTCTCTCTTCTACTGAAGCTGAATATAGAGGTCTTGCCATAGCTACACAAGAAGCTATGTGGATGAAGACATTATTCAAAGATCTTGGATTGGAGTTTGGAACTCCAACTATTTTTGGTGACAATATGAGTTCTATTCACTTGGCTGCTAATCCTATTTTTCATGCAAGGACTAAACATATTGAAGTTCATTATCACTATGTACGAGAGAAGGTTCTAAGCAAAGAGATTCAAATATCATATGTGTCCACTCATCAACAATGTGCAGATATTCTAACCAAAACATTGGATGGTACAAAGCTTTGCAAATTCAAGGCTATGATTGGTTTGCAGGTAATCTTGGAAGATTGAAGACCTCAAGCATACTTGGCTTGAGGGGGAGGTGTTGGAGCAAGTCTATGACAAGCCTAAGTATTGGCTTGAGTCTCACAAAGTCTTGGAAGAAGCTTTAAAAAGAAGACTATGTAAAGTTCACTTGTGAACTACCTCTTGTAACTTTTGAAGAGTTTACTTAATGTAAAATTAAGAGAATCTTAAGTGGTTGAGTCCACTTGATCAAGAATGGAAAGAGGAGCCAGGAATTCGTGATTTGTGGTAGGTAGAGAATCAAATCAATCATTGATTGATTGGAGAGTGATTGAGGGAAGTTAGCCTCCCAAACTCAACTATAAATAGATGGCAGTTTTAGTCGTGGTTAGAGAGACCTATGTGAAGACCTCCAAGAGCTGAGCTTTATGCCATATCAAGGTGTGATTACAAGGCACACATATGTATCAGTAAGTCATTGTATTGTACAAGCAATATACTTTCATTTTCATGATTATTTGAGTTCATCTTTCCATGTTCTTGTGAAGTGTACTACTCACTGCCATTACTCTCAGTTTTCTCAGTCAGCTTGCAGAGATGTTTTCTCTGAGCTTGGTGCATCATTTTCAGTGATTTAACTTGGTAAAGTTAGCTCTATAAGTCTACTATATGCTCACAAATTTGCATGTCATTTTGATGTTGCAATCTTCAGTTATGTTCATTTGAAGTCAACAGGGTCTGTTCATCTTCACTTCTCTGTCAGGTACCCGACTTTTTCACTCATCTTGTCAGAGGTGTTTCTCAGTGGTTACTTACCCAAATTCAGTGATTTAAAGCTTTTTGGATTTAGCTTACTGTCTAGTATAACCATACAAATTTTCATAATCATTGGGTTCCTACATTTTGAGCTATGTTGATTTTTCTGCTCACTGGTCTATTTCTGTAGCAGCTCGTGAAAATCGGGATGATGTCATCACTTGTTAAAACTCATTCTCAGTGTGTGGTTCATTATTTTTTATGAGATTACTCTTGAAATTTAGCTCTTTAAGTTTCCTAGACTTCCCCAAGAGGAATTGAGCTAATTGCTGTTGTGCTCAGAGAATTATGTAAAACACTGGATAGGTGTATGAACCAAGAATAGCAAGTTTTCACCTCTGAGCTAACTCCAACTTATCTGTTTTGATCTATATTTTTGAGAGTGATCTTCCAAGGTACATAGGGTGTCTAATACATCCATTGGCAAGCTAAAAGGGCCCACCATATACTCCTGGAGTTCATTTGGCTGGTGTAGATCAAGGATTTTGCAACACCTCTTCATCTTCAAGCACATACCTATCCATCTCTTCACAAGTACTACTTGAGACAAGAATAAGATATGGTAGTAGTACTCAACCATATGATGGTGCACTCACTAGATGGAAGAATAGACAAGAACATGATGATGTACAGAATTCAGATTATGTTGTTATAATTTGAGTGTGTGTGAAGCATATGAGCAATGCAGTGCACCTAACCTCTCAAGATAGTGCAACAAATCTGAAAATCAGCAAACCCTAATTCTAAAATTAGGGTTCAAAAACCCTAAAATAGAATATATGATTAACTTACAAAAGATAGCTGCTCCAAATTTGTAGAAGACTCCTTGCTCCAAGAGAATAGTCTCTTCTTCACCTCTCCTTAGCCTCCAAAGGTTCAGAACTCCAAAACTAACACTTTATCAACCTCAACGCAAGAAATGACTCCTCCTTGAATGTCCAAAAGTGTTGGCAAGACCTCTATTATATAGCTTTGATGTCCATCCATAAATCATAGCAAAAAATTTGCAAAAACGCTGCCATCGCTGGTTTTTTTTAAGTAATCACCAAAATGAGCTTTTCGTTGAAGTTAAAAAAAACTATCGCTAATTTTTTACTTGCTTTATTTTTAATCACTACAATTAAGTGCTTTTGCCATCTTCTACAACTAGAACCTAGCTTTTTGTGTTTTCTACATTAAGAACCTCAGAAATATGCATCCCATCATTTTAGGGCAAAAACTAGGGTTTGAGTTTTCTCCTAATTTTGACCTCTGATGACAGAATGATGCATATCACTAGATAGCTCTCATGAAACTCTATCTAGCTAGCCTAAAAAAGTTTTTACTCAAAATATACAAAAAAATGGCTAAGTCCTAAGTTGGATTGCTAGAGATGGACCATATTTACATTTATTTCCAACATTCATGTCCATGTGGATGCATCCAATTATGCAATAGGATGTGTGCTAGCACAACTCACAGGTGAAGGAAATCTAGATTTTCCTATAGCATATGCTAGTAGACAATTGAATGGAGTTGAACGAAATTATACCACAACCGAGAGAGAAGGCTTAGGCATGGTATATGCCATGAAGAAGTTTAGACACTATCTACTAGCCAACAAGTTCAAATTTTTCACTGATCATCAAGCTTTATTATATTTGGTCAATAAACCTTGCAATACAGGACTAGTAAGATGGTTCCTCTTACTAATGGAATACGACTTTCAAGCCATTGTTTAGGAAAGGTAGGACCCACCTCAAGGCAAATCACCTTTCTTGCATCACTTCAAGCGATTCACTACAAGGAGTGTCTGATGAACTACCTGATGCTTATCTATTCAATTGAGAAGTTGTTCCGAAATGGGCAAATAACTTGGTACCTATGCTAACCTTTGGACATGCAAATAAGAACGTAAAAACAAACAAACAAGAAATTGTAAGATCACAAAACTATCAAATATTGGCATGAATTATGTACAAACAAGATACAGAGGGTGTATAAGCTTGTTGTGTCAAGGAGGATGAACATAGCAGTTGGTTGCAACAACCCCATGAAGGATTTCTAGGAGATCACTATTCTAGACAATGAACATTGCAAAATTTGAAATGTTTAGGAGAGTATTGGCCTAGTATGGATCGAGAAATACATGAATGGATTAAAAACTATCTAGTGTGCCAAGAGAGACCCCGAGTGGAGTATGCTACCCTTTATCACATGTCTTTAATTCCAAAATGGAGTGCTCCATTGGTAGAATTTATGAAATTGGGAAAACTACCCAGTGAGGCTAGTCTAGCAAGAAGACAAAGCATGGAGCAAGAGGCTGAGGACTACGCCTTGATAGGAGACAACCTATATCAAAGAGGCAAAGATGGTTACTTAAGACTATGCATTCACAAATCAGACTATTTGAAAATCTTAGAAACTACACATAGTGGTCCTGCAGGTGGACACTTCAAGCCTGATCGAGTAATTAAGACCATTCTATTCTCAAGACTTTGGTGGCCCACTCTTCATATGGATGCACATACCTATGTGAAGAGATGTGACACATGCCAACGTGCACAATATTCGATTAGAAAAGATGAGATGCCTTTGCAGCCAATGATGGGAGGATGCACATTTTCAAAGTGGGGTATAGACTTTATAAGTCCTATTAACCCCCCAGCTAGAAACTCGCATGTAGAGTACATTATTGTAGCCACATATTACCTTACAAAATGGGTAGAAGTCAAGTCCACGATGAAGAACGATGCTCAAACAATGGCTAAGTTCTTATTCTAGAATGTGTTCACCAGATATGGGTTACCAATAGAGTTAGTAAGTGATAGAGGTACATACTTCTTGAATGAAGTCATTGAAAACCTTCTCCAAGAGTTCTTGGTGATACATAAGAAATCTGCCCCCTATCATTCACAAGCTAATGGACAAGCCAAGAGCACAAATAAGATCCTATGTAATGTATTCACAAAACTAGTAAATAATAAACGTTCTGATTGGAATAAACAACTTCATCATGTTGTTTGGGCTTACCAAGTTGCATACAAAATAGCACTCAATGCCACCCCATTTGAGATTGTCTTCAGACAAAAGTTGTGCTATCATTAACTTTTTTTATCCCAACTTTAAAAGTAGCACAAGAGCACAAGTGGAATGGACATGAGTTGTCCTCCAGGATTTGATCTAGAATGCTTAGGTGAGATGAGGCTATGAGCAACAACATGCATCTACGCTGCAAAGAAAAGGCAAAAGGCATCCTTTGATGTTGGTTTATACACTAATGCAGCACGCCCATAAATTGGAAAAGTGAGGATATGGATCCATAATAGAATTTTCACTAGTGGTGCGGTTCAATTGGCCAACCTAGGAGGTGGCATCTTACCAAACTATATTAGTGGTTGTCGAGTCAAGCTATATCAAGAACCTCTTACAAAGGATATGCTAATGAGAGCCAAGGAGAAGTAAGAGTCAAAACCAAACATAGAAATCAAAAGAAGATAAACTCAACTCTTCAGCAATAGTAAGAAGACAATCATCAAGGGTATGAGTTTTGAAGCCAAAAGCACCAATAGCCCCCAGAAAACCAGAGATCCAACCACGAGGGACACAAAATTTGAGAAACCATCCAAAGATGAAGAGGCCAAAAGTGATCAGTACATGGCCGAACATCTTTCTAAAATGGATCCCTATAAGGATGAATGATCGAGATCCAAGGGATAACACCAAACAAAGATTGCATCAACATCTACAAGTAACATTGGAAGCCTCGACATGCAACAACCATGTGCCTTTGGCATAACCCTATCTTTTGCACCATTCAAGTCATGCATTTCCAGAGTATGCATTAATATAGGGGCACATTACAAGGCTTTGCATAGGCACAATTGAGAATCCTAGGCACATGAGACACATTTGACATATGTAAACTATTTTTTTGATACTAATCTCTTTCTTCTTGCTTTGTGACCTTGTTAAAAAGAGACAGAGAGAGAGAGAGAGAAGAAGGAATAGGACCATGCGCTATGCCCATGGTCAATCACCATGATGGGAGTACCACAGGAAGAGATGAACATCGATCCACCTTTCACATTGTTAAGAATCACCTACTTTGGCAACACTATCACAATGTTCGATTAGGAAACCTCTTCGTCAGCATACCCTTGAGCAATTAGCTCAAGACCCTATTTTTTGCACCATACTTCTTCAATGCATTTCCCAAGTACATAGGGCCACATTACAAGGCCGTGCACAAGGCACATATTTTCTTCAACCCATGCACTAACATACTTACCCATCATTCATTATGGGTCACGAGTACTTGGCATGTTAACTACAAAAGCCATGTTTGAAAGATCCAAAAGGATATCAAGGTTACAACATTAGTATATATGATGATATTCACCATTGATAGCTAGTCAAAATCAACATTGACAACCTTTTTTGAGCAACTACCAATTTTTGAAATCTCACAAATACACCATCATGCTAGAATTCAAGGATGATGTACATACAAAGAACCAACAATTGAAGAGGCTAGCAGAGATCAAATGAAGAACAAGACAACCCACCCCGCGTGTTGAGAGCAGTATGGGCACCCAAGGATTGACTAGACAAGGAAGCAAGCGGAGAGAGTCAGAGGGAGGTGAAGGATTAATTAGGCAAAGCAGTCGACGCAAATCTGGCAGATAGGCCCTTCAAAATTTTTCCAAATCAACATCTTTATAACAGTGATTCTTATCACTAACAATCATTGTAAATACCATTTCATATTTTTGTAGCTCCATTTTGTGCAAGCCAAGGAGTCCTTGAGCTTGAGGAGCCTTAGAAGTACCTACATATCAATTTTCGTATTTTTTAGACTCCGTTTAAGCCCTCAAATTGGCCCTGGAACCTAATTTTTAACTAGGCCGGACACTAGGTCTGGATAGGGCCAAAACCTAGTCAAAAACTATAAATAGAGCTAGAGAGCTCATTTTTGAGGTTAGCTTGTAATTGATATGAACTTGTAAGAGCTTTTTGAAAGTAATCTAAGAACTCCATTGCTTCTCACTCTTTGTCTTGCTGTGTGTGCGCGTGTGTGTGTATGTGTGTGCATGTTAGTGTGCTTCTCACTCACGCACTTGTGCCTTCACTTGCTCGAGGTCATCATACCATCCTCACGTCTTCCCGGATTGACATTAAAGGAGGTGCTACTCATCACTGAGCTACACCAAATTTTGGCGCCGTTGCCGGGGATCGATCTTTGAGGACAAGCGTGTGATGGTAAGACGTAGATTTGGGACATTGGCGTTGTAGGTAATTTCTTCACTTTTCTTATTTTTCTTTTCCCCATCTCATCACCATCATCATCATCACCATCTCCCACCTCCATCTCCATCATCGTGAAAATTTTTAGTTTTTGATCATATCACCTTCTCCACCTCATTTCCCTCATTCCACTTGTGAGAGAGAGCAAGAGAGCAATATTGTGTGCCTTGTGTTTGCATGTTTGTTGAGTTTCTTGCAGGTTCCAGCAGCATCATCCCCTCCAGCACGTTGCGCAGGTACGGAAATGTGCAGAACTGTCTCGCAGTCGCCAGCTTCTGTCAATTGCGATTGACAGAAAATTTCATCTATTGGTAAAATTAAGTGCACCATAGTAGACTAGAGACCTTGCACATCACAAATCCACAAAAAGTTTTGGAAAATTTGCATTTTTTCAGTCCATCGCGATTGATAGCATCAATCGCGATTGACACTGTCCATCGCGACGGACAGCCAGTCCATCGCGATTGACAGACCCGACGGACACGTGTCCATCGCGACGGACACCCCTGTCCATCGCGATCGATAGAAAAATCGCGATTGACACCCCCTTTCGCTGAGATTCTTGTCCATCGCGACATATAGAGCCCCGATTGACACAAATTCACGGAAAACACCGAAAATTTCAATCCATCGCGATTGACACCCATCAATCGTGACCGACAGCCCAGTCCATTGCGACTGATACCCTCTGTCCATCGCGATTGACACGTGTCCATCGCGACTGACAGGCCACGACGGATAGCCCTGTCCATCGCGATTGACAGCCCAGTCGATCGCGATTGACAGCCAATTTCGGCCAATTTTTTGGGGTTTTTTTAATCTGAGGATTTTGGCTAATTTTGGGCATGAACATTTCACTCTAGAGCACATAAGGAGGCCATAAGAAAATAACTTGAGAAGTCCTGTTAGCCTGATAGCCTGTTTGAACCCTATTTTAATCCCTGAAGCCTGAACTGACATAACTTTCTCATACGAAATCCATTTGCTGTGATTCTTGTTTTGTTGGAAAGCTCGTGGGGATTATTAGATAGGGTATTTTGAAGTTGACCATACCCCGAGGTAGGAAAACTGAAGGATCCTTGGGATTGTTTTCCATAAAGGCAAAGGATAATTTGGTCTGTGAGTTACATGCATGAAAGTGGTCTATTGTGTCATTTGAACCTAAGTCTTGAGCTAACCGTGGGACTTTTACAGGTCCAGTAAGAGCACTTGAGGGCATTTTAAGCAAGAGTAAGTGCAAGCTTGGGAACACGCTTCCTGAGCACTCAAGGGCAACCAAGGAGGAAACAAAAGGTTGAAAATTCTCAACTCCCTTTGTCAATTCCTAGCTTAGGCTAAGAACGACTAGTGATAGGAGTAAGCCAGGGCGGTGATAGGCATCAATCAAGTTGAAGACTACCTATGCACTCAAGTTCAAGATTAAACTCTTCATGATGCGATAACCTTAAAGGAAAGAATCTAACGTGGAACGATCAACTTACAGTGCGAAAATTAACTCAAATATTCTTGAAGATTAAACTCTTCGTGATGCGATAACCTTAAAGGAAAGAATCTAACGTGGAACGATCAACTTACAGTGCGAAAATTAACTCAAATATTCCTGACGACGTGATTTCTGACAAGAGCATAAACACGGTAACCACTAAAAAGAATCAAGTGACTGATACAAAAGAACTCAGCAACGAGGTTGTACTTGGGCAAATTTGGGCTATTCAATTATGCTTATGAACCTTAGATCAGGGCGACATCTAGGGAGAGATAGACAAAGTCTTAGGTCTTTGGAGGCTAGTGTCAACCACACTGCTAGGTCTTGGGCCCAGCAGTTGAGCCACCACTCATACTACCCTAGCTCTGAGGCTAGTGAATCAGAGATGTCTCAAGGCATGGACCGACCTACAGAAAGTTCAGGAGTGCCATACTTGCAAGGGTAGAAGGCCCGTACAAGACGTAGCTGGAATACCTTAGGACCAACCGATTAGGTGCTAGCATCTATGAGGACCGCCTAGGAAGATCTGTGGTCCAAATCAAAAACCCAGACCAATTTATTGGGCTAGAGCACCCTGCTGTCAAGTTTGAAAATGGTGCATACCTTGATAAAGAGGGAACCATATACGTGGTCACTAGTCACCCGGAGAGGACAGATGAATTCGGGAATGTGATCCCTGAGACGGACATAGATGACCTTGAACAAGGAAACATGGGTGCAGAGCCCAGGACCCCTCGAGGGAAATCTGTTCTTACTAGAATCCTCAATCCCGAGTGGGTTCCCCAAGACAACAAGAGTATAGATCTGCTTCTGAACCGAGAGACTGACGAAGCCTTTTGGAGGTATAAATCTGCTCGGCCAATTGATATAGGAACAATCATGATCTATGAGTTTAAAGATCGAGATAGCCCAGGCAGAGTGACCTACTTAGATCACGCTTCAGAGAGGATCTTTGTGGTTACAGAAAATGATAGGCATGCTTACACTTGGAAAGCTGAATTCATTTTCCCCCAACCAAGATCGAACGTGTCCTATGGTCACCCTGGAGCTGGAACATCCCAAGCTCATGGAACTCAAAGAGACAGAAGTAAAGATAGGCCAGAAGTAAGCTTTGCCAACCTAGGGGGCAGAGAAAGAGCGAGGATGGAAACAAATAGAGTAGAACCTGATGTACTTAGAGCTCCCAGGAATCAAAGAAATGCGGATGAATTCCCTTTACCACAACCAAGAGAGCACACGAGGACCCTGAGACCGACCCAACTAGTTAAGTCCATGAAAAACTACTTCGATGGCACTGGAGATCCCTACGATCATGTGGCTGAGTTTAGGCAAGTCTTGAGAGCTGAACAAGTGGAGGATCTATTCACGCAGTACAATGCCTTTGGTCTAACCCTTAGGAACACAGCCCTTACGTGGTTTCAACCATTGAATGAGAGACAATTCAGGAGTATAGACCAACTCCTAGAGGCATTCATTATCGAATTCTCTAAAAGTGGCATAAGACATAACACTTCCTCGTTGATTCATAGCTTCAATCAAACCCCTCAAGAGACCGTGAGACTTGCTGGAAGAAGATTTAGGCAATACTTGGAGAGATGCCCTGTCCCTGAGCTACCCACTCCAGCTAAGCAAGTGGCTTTATTCTTGGATGGATTGCTAAGTACCAAATTGAGGTCATATGTGTATCTGAAGGACCCTAGGACTATAGAAGAGTGTGTACACATGTGCATTGACATCAAGGACAACCTAGGGGAGGAGTTAGAGCTTTCCAAAATATAAAAAGATTCAGATAGTGCCTCGAGCCTCTCTTCCACGCGATCCACATCAATTGAGGAACTTGCAGAGAAAGTAGCTCAGAAATTAGGTGTCACTAGCAAACAAATCCCAAGGTTTGCCCCTGTGAAACGATGCTATACTTGTGGAGGCGACCATATGGCGAATGTCTGTCCCATTATGGCTCAACCCCAAGTAAATCCGAGTAGCCAATACTGCACCATAGAACGGAGGTACACCAATCTGTTAAAAGTCAAGCTTCAAGCTAAAAATTCGTGGGGAATCTTTTATGGACATGTGGAGCAATCAAAGGAAGCCAAAAGCCACGAGATTCCATCAAGAAAAGTCACTCAACCACTCCCCAAGTCATCTCAACTAATTCCTCCAAGTTAGGAGGCTGATTTGGAAAGGTAGTTCCTAGATTTTAGGGGCACACCTCTCACTATAAAAGGAGCATGTATCCCGACTTCTTTTGGGCCATCTTCTTGGATTTTTAGCTCATGTAAAGTGAGCACTAAGTGCTGGAGTTGTGATAAGCAAGCCCCTTGCTTAAGCAACCCCCTTGCTTGCTTGTTTGTTTTCTTTTAGTAGGCATATCTATGTGTGTGCGCAGGCAGTGTTGCAACTCTCTACCCCTGAGTTGTTAGCATTGGTTCTCCCTCATATGGTATCCATTTGATGTAATTCTTGTCTCATTGGATAGCTATAAAAGTCTATTTTATGCTTACCAATTCTCTGGAGCATTCTCTGAGTAAGCTAGGAGCAACATTCATTTTAGTGAAGTTGTGTGATTGATATCTCTCTCTTTGTGTAGGCTCTGTTGGAAATATTTTGCTCTCTGTTGTAAGGGCTGGTTCTCCTTCTCTATGTATCCATTTGCTATGATTTTGGTGTCATTGGGTAGCTATTAGAGTGCTCTAAAGTTGACTCAAGTTTGAGATTCATTCTCTGTATAATATCTGAGAAAAGGTTGCTGGAGTGAAGTGAGGTCTCTGCTTGACTAGCAGTTGTGAGCATTCAACTAGCTCATGTTGTAGACATTGTTTCTCTTTGTGTAAGCATTCATTTCAAGTGAAATTTGTTTTGTTGGAAAGCCCTTGGTGTCTACTACAGGTCTACAAAAGCTCACTGGAGTTCTCTGCATAAGATCTGAGTAAGAGCATTTTTGGTGTGCAGAGGTCAAAGAAGGATACCTGTGGAGGTCATTCGCGCTTCATCGTTGCTTAGGGGTTGAGATACTTCCCCCATCACAATCACACCGCGCAAGATTGCCCCTACAATAAGCAGGCGGTTAGGCAACCCTACCCTCAGCAGGGAAGATACCAGAATCAGTACCCACCGCAGCAGTATGCTAGGCCTCAACAAACCTACCAACCACAATATCAAAACCAACAAAGGCCTTAGCGTGTGTTAGCACAACAACCCCCTACCCCAGCTAATGTAATTCCGGTAAAGTATGCGGCTGCAGAAGAGAACCTGAATAAAGCTATAGTGCCAGTAACCCCATTGCTATCAGAAAGTGACCCCAGTGACCATAGTTTCGATTCTACACATATTGATAGCCCCCAGGCCTACTACATGCAGTCTCCTGAACATGGTGAGTCCTACTACAGTGAAGAACTAAGTGAACCTAGTTGGGAACCAGAGTACACAAATGTAATGTACACAAACCCTAACTCTAGACCAACCTAGGCAAGTAAGACCCCCATTCCCTAGAGCACCATGCTACACATGTCAGGGAGATCAACTCATTCGTGATTGTCCCTTGCCTCCACCTACACAACCCCAGTTAGTGACGATCCAGGGCTATTGTCAAGAGTGTGGAAAGGAGCATCTCTTACGAGATTGTCCAAAGAACCCCAATAATATGCCAAAAATCACTCCTATTAACGTTATTGGGTTAGTGGTAGATTCCACAGGAAGTGTCACTTCCACTGCACCCATACAGGTAGTCACTGGAGCCCAAGCCTTGCAACAGAACCAAAGCGTAGGCCAGGAAAAGAGCCTAGAAGTTAGTGAAATAGAGAGCATGACAAAGAAAAGGACTAGAGCTTGGAGAGATAGTCGTGAAAGAATGAAAAGGCAATGGGCAAAAAAGATGAGTGAACTTGAGGAAAGCCTCAGAGAAACAAAGGCCAGGATAACTGAACTCACATCTCAAACTCCCTCTCACACTACCCCACCACCACCATTCCCATCTCCATCTGAACCGCCACCTTCCAACCCACCTCACACAATTCCACCACCCCCAAGAGTAGGATCAGTCCTAGCAGATCCCACTCCCGAGGACCTTAATATGATGCTTAAAGCATATCAGGCTAGAATCCAAGAAGGGCCAAACGTAACTGATCATGAAAAGTGCTACCCTAGAGCAGAATTAGAGCTTGAACGAACTAAAATTTGTGCCAAAATGGTGGAGTTGGCTCAGACCATGTTTGAAGCCAGTTGCCTATTTAACATCTCTAGTTCAGCGAAGACACAGTTACACTTTGATGGACTGTTAGAAAGAATAGAGAAGCTAATTGCACAATCAGAAAAGGAACCCGCCTCTCAACATAAGGACAAGGCAAGTGAAAGAGTAAGCATTCCTGCCCAGGAAGCCTATGTGCCTATCTCTACGGAGCCAGACACATCATCCTACGAGAGATTCAAGAAGACAAATGGGCTAAAGAAAGTGAAGTCCCTCCTCCCATTGAACTTGTGGATGATGCACATGACCAATTCCCACAAGATATCCCATCCATTTATGAGGAGCAAGAGAGCACCCAATCTCAGGAAAGATTAGACTTTGAGTCTAACTCTCTGCAAGAATTACCCCACTTCACAGGCCCATGGGAAGCTAAGTCCAAGTGCATGAGAGCACCCACGGTCATGGTAAGAAACGAAGACTCGATCATACCTAGGAACACCGAGGTAGTGAAAAACACTAAAGTACAATGCAACCTCACCTTAGAAGAGCTACTCAAAGTAAGGCCAGAGCTATGGAAACATGTAGCCAAACAAGTACCAGAGATAGCAAAACCTCGTTCCCAGGTAGGATCCTAGAGAACAGTGCCAGAAATACCATTGGACAAGATAGGAGACATGAGTGAGGGCGAAGAGGGAAACACATATCTTCCTATCACCCATCAAGGATACACCACCAAGGCCATTCTAGACTCAGGCGCAGGTGTTGCAATTGCTAGCACTTCCCTATGGAAGCGTTGGGGCAAGCCAGCACTCAGGCCCACAAGGATGAAATGGCAAATGGCCGATGGTCACATAGAGAGACCCCTAGGTTTGTTAGAAGGAATAACTCTCACCACCTGTGGTGTTGAGTTCAAGCACACATTTGCTATATGTGATTTTAGCAAGAATCATGCCTATGAGATGATTTTGGGAAGACCATTTATGCGACAATTGCAAGTGGTACAGGACTGGGGAACCAACTCCTTGTACCTGCAACACTTAGGTGTTACGACCAAAGTGAATCTCAAAGATTATTCTCATAGGGATGTCCCTCCAATCCAATGGAATCCCATCCATAGAGCCAAAGATGATACGGAATCGGTGCATTCCATAGGATCAGGATCCTCATGGATGCATGAAGACACCCACTTATGGATGTGCAAAGTGGTAGTAGAAGAGGAGAAAAGAGAAAAGGCCAGAGAAATAGGTGCAAACAAAACACATAGACCCATTCAAGACCCAGCCTATGCACCTGTAGTATTTCCTGATGAAGAATTTGAACCCCATGGCTGGGCAGAAATCTTAGCAACAATGGATGTAGCCATCAATGAAGAACAATGGACACCCCACTGTGATGAGGATGGCTATGACATTTCAGTCTTCTCCATAGAGCCAATCATGGGAGAGGCAGTGTTAGAAGAGTGTGAACCTAGCCCTGATGCATTTGAGGATGCAAGTGACTCCGATCTAGAGTCAATCATTATGGACCCACCTTTTGCATCAGATGAAGAATACTTCTATGAAGTAGAATTTCAACCCCAGAGGCACGGAGAGCTTACAAATGATATAAGGCTAGCCACACATGTAACCCCTAAGGAAGAAGGAAAGAAAAGGAAGAAGAAAGAAGTCACACCAGAAGAGGAAGAATCTTTATTTGAGGTCCCGGAAAACTTTAAAAAGTATGAGATAGACGATAGAAGAGTCATGGTGAGAATGCCTAAATGTGAGGCACAATCAGGGGAGGCCTATGATAACAAAGAGACCACCAAGAAAATAGTAGTAGCCCTAGAAGAAGGAGAAGAGAGATGCACATACATAGGCCATGACCTGACGGAAGACGAAGAGCACGAATTGATAGCCTTGCTAAGAGACTACAGAGATGTATTCGCTTGGAGTTACAAGGACTTGAAAGGTGTGGACCCTGACATATGCTCACACACCATCCCCATGACCTCAGATGCCAAACCCTCTAAGCAAAAGCCATATACATATAATGATAATTACGCTAATAAGATCAAAGAGGAGATAGATAGACTGGTTGAAGCTGGATTCATCTATGAAATTGAGCACACTGAATGGGTATCCCCCATCGTAGTGGTGCCCAAGAAAAATGGAAAGCTGCATGTATGCATTAACTTGAAGAAGGTTAATGCAGCCACAATTCGAGATAACTATCCGCTTCCTATCACAGAGCATCTCTTAGAAAGAATAGCAGGCAAGGAAGTGTACAGCTTCTTGGATGGATTTTCGGGCTACAATCAAGTAGCCATAGCTCCAGAAGATCAGCATAAGACGGCATTTGCCACTGAATGGGGCATATTTGCCTTTAGAGTAATGCCATTTGGGCTTACCAATGCACCAGCAACCTTCCAGAGGCTGATGTGCCATGTATTTAAAGAGTTCCTGAGGAAGAACTTAGAAGTCTATGTTGATGATCTTTGTGCTCATTCCAACATCAGACAAACCCATATTCCTGAACTCAGACAAATCTTTGACAAATGTAGAGAATATCAAGTCTGCCTAAACCCAGAAAAGTGCGTTTTTATGGTCAGGCAAGGCAAGATTCTAGGGCACATAGTGTCAAAGAATGGCATATCCACTGATGAAGAAAAAGTGAGAGCTATAGCCGAGTTACCTAGGCCTAAGAATGTCAAGGAAGTACAAGCTTTCATGGGGCATTGTGGTTATTACCGACGGTTCATTCACATGTTTGCTGTCATTGCAAAGCCCATGTACGGACTTCTGACTAACTTTGAGTGGACTGATGAGTGTGAAAATTCCTTCAATGAGCTTAAATGACGATTATGTTCAACCCCAATCTTGACTACACCAGATTGGAATAAACCCTTTCATGTTCATGTGGATGCATCCAATTATGCTATTGGGTGTGTACTCGCGCAACCTATCGGTGAAGGTAATATGGATCTTCCAATTGCCTATGCTAGTAGACAATTGAATGCAGCTGAACGAAATTATACCACTACAGAGAGAGAAGGATTAGGCATGGTATATGCAGTTAAAAAGTTTAGACATTATTTGCTTGCAAATAAGTTTAAATTTTTTACTAACCATCAGGCACTGCTATATCTCATGAACAAGCCATGCAATACAGGTAGATTAGTAAGATGGTTTCTCTTACTAATGGAATACGACTTCGAGGTTGTGGTAAGGAAAGGTAGGACTCACTTGAGAGCAGACCATCTCTCTAGACTCACATCTGGAGAAGCCCCACAAGGAGTGTCAGATGACCTTCCTGATGCTTACTTGTTTAATTTGGAAGTGCAGGTGCCACAGTGGGCTAAGCCACTAGTGCCAGTATTGACATACGGGCCTAACCATCCAGTAATAAACACACATGATAGAGAGGTGGTAAAAGCCCAAAAGTATCACATCATGGCAGGAAGTATGTACAAGCACACAGATCAAGGGATCTTGGCGTGTTGTGTGGAAGAGGATGAGTACGCTAAATGGTTGCAATTAGCACATGTAGGTGCATTAGAGCAACACTACTCAAAGCAACGAACCCTTCAGACACTAAGGAGACTCGGAGTACATTGGCCTACTATGGAGGTTGATGTCCAAAAGTTGTGCAAGGAATGCCCAATCTGTTGCACTAAACCACCTGTGGAACATGCCACTCTTTATCAAGTGTCCATAGTGCCAGATTGGAGTGAACCACTAGTATCCTTCCTGAGGACGAAAACATTCCCTCCAGACATGACTCTGGCTAGGAAAAGGAGTTTAGAACAAGAAGCCCAGGATTACTCACTCATTGGTGAGAATCTATACAAGCGTGGTAAAGATGGTTACCTGCAGCTATGTGTCCATGAGAGTGAATATCTTAAGATCTTGGAAACTGCTCACCAAGGTGTAGCAGGAGGACACTTTGGACCAGATCGGGTGATCAAGGCAATACTATTTGCGGGCTTCTGGTGGCCGACCCTTCACATGGATGCGCATACCTATGTGAAACGATGTGATGTCAGTATCCTATACGTAAAGATGAGATGCCACTGAAACCTATGATGGGTGGACGTGCATTCTCTAAGTGGGGAATAGACTTCATAGGTCCTATTAATCCCCCAGCTAAGGGTTCCCATGCAGAATATATCATTGTTGCGACAGACTATCTAACAAAGTGGGTAGAGGTAAAATCCACAATGAAGAACGATGCTCAAACAACAGCTAAGTTTTTATTTGAGAATGTGTTCACTAGATACGGGCTACCTATAGAGCTAGTTAGTGATAGAGGCACTCACTTCTTGAATGAAGTTATTGAAAATCTGCTCCAGGAATTCTTGGTAGTACATAAGAAGTCTGCCCCCTATCACCCTCAAGCTAATGGCCAGGCTGAGAGCACTAATAAGATCCTATGCAATGTACTGACGAAACTAGTGAATAATAAACGATGTGATTGGGACAAACAGCTACACCATGTTGTTTGGGCATACCGAGTCGCCTACAAAATGGTACTCCAAGCCACCCCCTTTCAGATGGTATTTGGCCAAAACGCTGTGCTACCATTGGATTTCTTAATACCTACATTGAAAGTAGCACAAGAGCATGAATGGACGGGTCATGAACTCTCCTCAAGACTTTTTGACCTTGAACGATTAGGAGAAACAAGACTGAGAGCGGCTGCAGGGATATATGCAGCTAAGAAAAGACAGAAGGCCTACTTTGATGCCCACGTTAAGGATAAAGGTTTGAAGGCAGGCGACCTAGTACTAGTCTACACTTTGAAACAACATGCGAGGAAACTAGAGAAGAGAGGCTACGGACCCATGATCATTAATAGAATCTCAACAAGTGGAGCAGTGCAACTAGCCACATTAGAAGGCGATGTTCTCCCAAGCTACATAAGCGGATGTAGGGTCAAGTTATATCAGGAACCTCTCACAAAGGAAATGCTAAGTCGACTCAATACTGCTAAGAAACGCAAAGAAGAAGAAAAGCGAACTCGAGAAGAAGCCCAAGCAGAAGCTTTAGAGCGCATACAGAGAATGAAATTAAGAAGACAGGGTAGAGAGCAACCTAGGACAGGTGCATATGCAGATCAAGGATATCATATGGCTATGTGTGAAGTTTCAGGTGTTAGCTCTCATAGGATAATTGATCGACGTCCTTTTATAACCTTAGAGATAGGACAAGGAAAGGGTGCAAGGACTGTAAGAGCCTTGATTGACTCAGGTGCAGCCACTAGTGCTGTTAAATTTTCGTACTGTCAAGAGTTGAAATTATCTGTCAATCCTATTGAAGCATATCTCATAGGATTGGGAGGTGTGGAAACCCCTTGCATGGGCGAGGTGGAACTTCCCCTCTATATTCAAGACGAAGCAATGACAGTCAAAGCACTAGTGTGTCAAGATGAGGACCTCACTAAGCCTCTTGTCTTGGGTCAGGACTGGATCTATGATCATGCAGTCAACCTAAACCTAAGAAGCGGACTTCTTCAGGTATGGGTAAATCATAGTCAAATTACGGTTGAATTAGAAAATGAGGCACTCAAAGAACTAGGCAAGGCACGAACTCCTGGTCCTTCCAGGGGTGCACATGAAGTTGACAATGCTATTCTTGTCCAAAACTGTATGATGCAGAAAGAGGATTGTCTCAACAACGGAGTCAAGGATAAGACATCAATCCCTTCTTTTCCAAAGGCCAGAAGGATGCAGCAACCAAAGGCAGATCGAATACAGAAGAAGTAGAGCACTGCCTATACTGGAGGTCAAAAAAAGGAGCAAAGTAGATTGTTTCAGCCGTTGAAACAAGTATGGATGCGGAAAGGCAAACACCCTGTTGCGACCAGGCCAATCACACGGCCAAAGCTTCTTATTAGTAATCAACAACACGACACTAATCAGAAGTCTTTCAAAAATTCCTCTGCAAAAGCGAAGCTTATTTGGGTACCCAAGAAGTCGATGAAGGCTAGCCCACAATCAAGACAAATTTGGGTGCCTAAGGCTTGCTTGCGAGCTCAAATAGCTACACCGAGATCACACCCTGTACAACATGGTTCACTCACTCGCACAACCGATACCCACTTGTATTCATCACGCGCGAACACACCTTGCACGAGCAGAATCACTTGTAAATGGGTCCCTAAAAAGCCTCATTTCCAGGCAGACACTCTTATAAAACCCTCCAGAGTCTCCACCAAATCAAGACCAACAGCCAATCAGTTTGTTTGGCAGCCCAAAGCATGTACCAAAGCCCCGACCCCATCTGTAAATTCATTACCACTGACCAACTGCATCACCCTCACACTGCACCCGATCCCCATTAGCTCATAGGTATTCAGCATCAGCTAACCACACTTCACACTGACATCCACGCGAGCACTAAGTAACCAACTAACTACATCACAATTCATCAAGTTAATGTTGTAACGGGGACACAGTGTCATTTTTGTGTCCATTGCAATGTTAACATTTATCCATATATTCTCACAGAACCAGCTACGAAGTTTCCAACATGGCTGAGGCGGCAGGAACTAGCTCTCAAACAGAAACGAGCCAGCAAGTGGTGGACTTAGACAGTTTACCCGTTTTGCCTGAGACAAATGAAAAACCAGAAGAATTGCAGGCCATCAAAATCATACCTATTGCGGACCCTCCCAGTGGCCATACCATGCCCGTCGGAAAAGCTTCCCACTGGTTTAGTGAAGTGGTAGGACCCTTGGGAGAAGGAACATACCTATGGGAATCAGAGTTGGACTTCAATGGAAAGCAAGGTAAATACCATTTCTTTACAAGAGAATTCGAGAAGTTACAAAATGCGGAAGGTCTACGTTCGATATGGGAGAAGGCAGGATTGGATGCATATTTCAGTGTACCGCTCCCAAAGCCTGACTTCATGCGATGCTACTATCTCATTAACACCTTGACTCCAAACAAGAACCCAAAAGGTGCAAGCTCATTTGTGATTCCATCTCTGACAAAGGGGAATGAGCTCAAGAGGTTTAGGCTATCAAACAACTTGGTGAGAGAGGCCCTAGATATGCGTGGAATGCATATTCCAATAGAGAAGGAGACCCTAGTGCCTGATTACATGAAGAATCAAAGCCTCACCAAACTCAAGGACATGGTGTCCATGACGCCTAATATTGCAATACACCTTCGCATGTGCATGCAACACTTTGCTTTTCCTGCCCAAGATAGATTCACCATGCTGCCCAAAAAGATTTGGTTTAGTTTGTATCTGGCAGAGACACAAAGCCTCACCATCAACTTACCCCACTGGATAATTGATCAGATACACCTGGCTCACAAACGATGGCCGCAGGTTTTATATGGATGCTGTGCTCTGACGAGAATAATTTATAGGTGTTTGGCTTATGACATCCCTATTCAACGGGCCCTAATGTGGAATCGTGTAGAGCAGTTTAGAGGCAGGACATCCACTGGACCCCCTTCTAAGAAGATGAGAGGCACTGTCCAAGTCCCATGTGCTCAACCACGTGGAGCCACCCTAACACCAGACGTCACCCCTCCACCCCGAAGAGTCCGACCATTCACACTCTGACTTCCAAGATGCAGCACCGATGGTCCTAACTTGATATTCCCTCCCATCCCAACCGATCTTGAATTTCCCAGTGGTGCACCTTTGGAAGAACTCACGAATGAAGACTTTGAACAATTATTACAAGATGTAGAGCTGGAGGCAGAAGAGGCACAAGTGGAGAATGTGCAAACGCAGGCAACAACCTCCCAAGTACCTGTCACCATAGTTGACGTGGATGAAGAGGATAATGAAGAAGAAGAACAGGAGGAAGATGAGGAGGATTATGATCAAGAGCATCAAGATGAGCAACAAGAAGTGCCAGAACTTATAGGTGCACCTGCATATACAGCTCAACTACAAAGGTTATACGACACAATCAAAGCAATACAAGAAAGGCATCAACTCTCTCTTGTGTCAGGTCAAGCTTTGATGCAAGAAATGCTATCAGATGATGGGGTGGATCAAAATTTCATTGACACCCTCAAATTAGTGTCAGAATCTTTAGGAGTTCCGGAGGCTGTCCACACAGCAGTCCGCCAGTCCGTGAGGTATGACAAACGCAGAGTTGACACATTACCACGCACAGGTAAGACTATCAGGATACCCGTCACAGAACAAGAAGTACCCATTGAAACCATAGCTACCCCCACCACCACCATTGACCTCTCTGCTGAAACCTTTGTTTAGACATCACCCATCTCACCCCAGCATCCCCCATCACCACCTTCTCCACCCCCACCACCACCTCCCACCATGGAAGAAACGACAGTCATCACCTCTACCTTCACTTATAACCCATCCTCATTCACATCATTCTCATTTCGAGAGCCCACCTCACAAGACACCCTCTTCTCTTTCGTCACCAATCCCTTGTACACTTCAACCCTTCTATCCTCCGAACCCATAACTGGCCATCCCATAATCCCAAGTGTGGTTGGAAACCCAGCACCCACATAAGGCACCCTGTGTTTCCCAGCCTATCCCCCACTACGGGTACCTCCATTCCATGATCCTCACTTCCCATCTGGCCCCTACACCTCTTTCAACCTGACCTCACCACCCCAATACCCGTCCTTTGTGGAGCAGTTCATCCGCTCTCCAATGTTTCAAAGGCACATTTCCCCGATGTTCGCAACGACATCAATTTACACGAACACCACACTCACTTCACCTACCATACCCACCTACATGGTAGCCCCTATACACACCACTCTGTCTGACCCAATGGACATTTCACCCACCAGAGCACCTCTCCCCACAATTCCACCCTCTTCCCCTCCACTACCCCCCACCTCACTGTTGGTGTAAATCAAGCCTTCACACTTGGCTTTGATTTATACCTTGAAGACTCAACATAAGGCTTGGACAATTGGAACCTTGGAAGGCTAAAGTTTGAACCCTTGAAGGATACATTTGAACCATAGAAACCAATGCTTAATTGGTTATTACTTTTTATCCAATGTAAAAGTCAATATGACTTAATCACTCATGTAATCACACCTACTAGACTAGAGTCGTGGAAAAAGTAGATAATTTAGTTGAGGGAATATCTCCCTAAGTCTAGTGGAGAGATTCAAGGGAGCTTCAATTTGAATTTCAAATTCAAATGACCAATCAACTCTTATAAAAGCTTTGAAGAAAAACTCGCGGACATATCTCACTCATTGAGCTCACTTCCCGAGGCATTCTACTTCTGTATCTGTGTGTGTGATAGTGCTACATCTTAGCCTACACCACAATACCTCATTTAGCTATGCTTGACATGCTAATGAGCTTGTACATTTACATTAATCAATAGATACATTCATACTTCTCAACTCTGATTTCTCTGAGTCATCTACCTCAAGTCTGTCAACTTCAACAGGGCATATCTCAAGATCTACTGAACCAAATTGGATGATTCAAAGTGCATTGGATTCAGCTCAAAGTCTACTATACACCTACAAAGTTTCAAAGCTATTGGATCTACCATCACAGAGAAATCTCAATTGGGGTGCTCACTGGTCTGTGACTGTAAGTGTCCTAAAAAATCGGGGGTACACCTTATTTTGCTAAAGTGATTTCTCTGAGTGTGGTTTATCATTTTCTTTCATTCCACTTGCAAATGGAAGATTACTAAGCTAATAGACTACCTCTAGAAGGAATTTTGCTAATTATAACCACACTGGTCATACTGAGCATAACACTGAGCAGGTATCAAGACTAAAATAGAAACTTTTCAAGTCTTGTGATTTGCAAAGTAGTCTGTTTTGATCAAGTCCTTACTCAAATCTTTTCCAAAGTACATATAGCATATTTTGGTGTCATTTGGAAGCTCAAGGAGTCTCCTAAGCATATCTGAAGAGAAAGGAGGGCAGGTGTGAAGCAGGTCTAGCAGCACCAACTTGATCTTCTAAGTGTATCCAGCCATCACTTCCAACAGTGGTATCAGAGCAAATAAGGTAATCATGGGTGATGGTTTCCCTTCCTTCATTGACAAATTGGATAGAAATAATTACCAGGCTTGGTCATTGAGAATGAAGACCTATCTACAAGGGAGAAGCTTGTATGGATACATATCAGGAGATGAGGAGCTGCCCTCATTCAAGACCAGAGGCCTACCTACAAAGGATGAACATGAGAGGCTAAATCAATGGTGTGCAAAAGATGCTTTGGCAAGGTCATATCTTCTAAACTCTATCTCTAATTTCCTTCTACCTCATTTAAGGAATTGTAAGACTTCCCAAGAGACTTGGGAAACCTTGTCAACATATTTTTCATCAAGCACAAGGGCCAGAAAGAATCAGCTATGGATTGAGTTTACAACTCTTAGGAAGCAATCAAAACAATGTGTCTCAGATTTTGTCACCAAAGTCAAGGACATTGCAGATCAACTTGCAAGTGTTGGAGAAGAAATTGAGGAAGAGCAAATAGTCAGACAAGTGATCAATGGATTAAAGGCAGATGACAAGTGGGAGAGCTTTACCACAACAATGGACTTGTACATGGACATCCAAGCACCTGATCTAACAACTCTGATTGGACAACTCTTTACACATGAAGCAAAGATCACAAAGAATGGAGAGCAATCAAAAGGTAACAATCCCTCTGCCCTATATACTGATAAGAAGACTAAAGACAAGGGTAAAAGCAAGAAGGTTGATGAAGAAGGCTCTACCTCCCAAGCAAACTATGCAGGGAGAGGTAGATCATCTAGAGGTAGGGGCAGAGGAGGTAAGTCAGGTAGGGGGAGACCCTACAATCAATCTCCATGCAATATTTGTGGCTTGTCTAACCATACTACAGATGAATGCTACAAAAACTACAAGAACCAAAGAGGAAGAGGTCACCAAAGAGGAGGATACTCTCAAGGCAGAGGCAGATTCAATCAATCTCAAGGCTACCATGGCTACAACAATAATTACAACAATAGCTACAATAAAAATGGCAATTATCAAGGTGGATACAGGAAAAGGAAGGATTACAACAATTATGCAGAGGATCAAGATGATTCCTTGTTGATCATGAACATGACATCTAAATCAGGTATCAATGATGATCATTGGTTCTATATTGATTCAGGTTGCTCCAACCATGTAGCTGGAAATGTTGCCTTACTCTCTGATTTGGAAGAACCCAAAGGCAAGCACCAAGTGCAGACAGGTGATGACACTAAACATTCAGTTGTTAAAGTAGGCAATGTCAAAACAAGTGATGGTAATCAGAATTTACTAAGCAGAGTGCTGTATGTTCCAACAATCACCAAGAATCTGATGAGTGTAGGTCAGATTGTTGAAAAAGGTCTACAGGTCAGGTTCACTCAACATGGTGCATATGTGGAGGATCCTAGACATGGATTCAGAAGGATAGCCAAGGGAGAGAAATCAGGTAGATTGTTTACCTTTGAACTTGAAGATACTAAGAATATTGCTTTGTACAACTATAAGGACCAAACCCTATCAGAATTGGAGATGTGGCACAAGAGATTAGGTCACATTGGAGAGAGGACTATAAAACAAATGAGCAGGGATCAATGTGTGCTTGGGATACCTAATGTATCCAAGCAACACATGATATACAAGTGTGGGGCTTGTCAATTTGGTAAGTCACACAGATTGCCCTATACCAAGAAAGGTTTTATGCATGAAGATTATTTGGAATTGGTGCATACAGATGTTTGGGGACCTAGCAAGGAGCCATCCATATCTGGATCAAGGTACTATGTGTCCTTTATTGATGACTATAGCAGGTGGACTGTTTTATACTTCATGAAACATAAAGATGAAGTATTTAATTGTTTCAAAAGGTATCTTGCATTAGTTGAAAATCAAACAGGTAGACATTTGAAGAGGCTAAGGTCAGATGGTGGTGGAGAATACTTCTCAAATGACTTTGAAGATTTCTTGCAGGAAAGAGGCATCAAGAGGGAGATTACTACAAGGTACTCACCTGAACAAAATGGGGTAGCTGAAAGGAGGAATAGACTCATTGTAGAGACAGCTAGGTCTATGCTTAATGAGAAAAAACTACCAAATTATCTTTGGGCAGAGAGTGTATCTACTGCCACATACTTAATCAACAGGTTGCCATCAAAGACACTTGATGGAATGACACCCTATGAGGCTTGGTATGGTAAGAGACCATCTCTGGATCATTGCAAAATCTTTGGGTGTGTTGCATATGTGCATATTCCCTCACAGGTAAGGGGAAAGCTAGATCCTAAGGCTGAAAAGTGTATCTTCATTGGTTATGATTTGAATCAGAAAGGATACAGGTTCTATAACCCCTCAAACAAAGGCTTCAAGGTAAGCAGAGATGTCATCTTTGATGAAAATGATTCATGGTATGAAAATGAGTGCAGGAAAGTTAGCCTACCTTATGATATGGAAGAAGACTTTCCAAAGCTTATCAGGCAAGAACCAACTCAGAAGTAGGACACAAGCTCAGATGATGAAGACACCATCAATATTGAAGAGTTCAAGGCTTGGAAATCCAAAGGGAAGATGAAGATGAAGCAACTAGAAGACAATCCAGAATCCTCAACTCAAGCTATGAGGAGATCTCAAAGAGAAAAGAAGAAACCTATTAGGTATGGTTATGATACTTCACTTGTAACCAAGCACTCTGTATATCTTGCAAAGGATATCTTGAATGAAGAACCAGGTACATTTGAAGAAGCAATTACTAAACCAGAATGGAAGGAAGCAATGGATGAAGAAATGGAGGCACTCAAGGAGAGTGATACTTGGGATTTGGTACCCAAGAAGGATTCCATGAAGGTGATAGGATCCAGATGGATCTACAAACTCAAGAGGAACTCAGATGGTACAATAAACAGGTATAAAGCTAGGTTGGTGGCCAAGGGTTTTGCACAAACCCAAGGCATTGATTATGAGGAGACATTTTCTCCTGTGGCCAAGATGCCAACTATCAGAGTTATGGTGAGTGTAGCTGCATCCAAGAATTGGAACATGTACCAATTGGATGTGAAGAATGCATTCTTGAATGGATGGATATCTGAAGAGGTCTACATGTCACAACCACCTGGCTATGAAGATCCCAATAAGGTAAATCATGTTTGTAAATTGAAGAAGGCTCTGTATGGATTGAAGCAGGCACCTAGAGCATGGAATTACAGGTTGACAACCTATCTCCTAGATCAAGGATTTGTGATGAGTAAAGCAGATACTTCATTGTTTATAAAGAAGAACAATTCAGAGGTAATATACTTGTGTGTCTATGTTGATGACATCATTATTACAGGTAATGATGTGAATGGGATTAGACACATCAAAGGACAAATGATGAAGGAATTCAAGATCAATGATCTTGGATTATTGAAGTACTTCCTAGGACTTGAATTAGTCTACACAAATTCAGGTATCTTTATTACTCAGAAGAAGTACATTCAGGACATGGTCAAGAAGTTTAATTTGCAGGAAGCTAAAGTCTCAAACATTCCTATGGAGGTCAATCACAAACTCAGTGCACATGAAGGAGAAGAACTCAAAGATATTATAGGTTACCAAAGTTTGGTAGGTAGTCTTAATTATGCTACCTTAACCAGGATTGATATATCATATGGTGTTAGTGTACTTAGCCAATTTATGCATAAACCAAGAGTACCACATTTGGAGGCAGCCAAGAAGATAGTAAAGTACCTAAAGGGAACACAAAATCATGGTTTGTACTTTCCATATTCATCAGACATTGATATTAAGGTATACTCAGATGCAGATTGGGCAGGTTGCAAGGATGACAGGAGGAGTACATCTGGCTACATATGCTTTGCAGGTGATAAACCAATTTCTTGGTCATCCAAGAAACAACCCACAGTAGCTCTATCATCTACTGAGGCAGAGTACAGAGGGCTAGCCAATGCCACTCAAGAAGCCATATGGTTGAAGCTATTATATTCAGAATTGGGCCTATACACAAGGCCACCAATCATATTTGGTGATAATAAAAGTTCTCTTCACCTAGCAGCTAATCCAATTTATCATGCTAGGACAAAACACATAGAGGTTCATTACCACTATGTGAGGGAGAAGTTACTTAGCAAAGAAATTCAATTATCATATGTGTCTACTAATATACAATGTGCAGATTTGCTTACTAAAGCTCTGGATGGAAGCAAGCTATGCAGATTTAAATCCATGATTGGATTGCAGGAAATAATTGAAGACTAGAGATGAAGACTTGAGCCAAAGTGTTTGAATCATCCAATTTGGTTCAGTAGATCTTGAGATATGCCCTGTTGAAGCTGACAGACTTGAGGTAGATGACTCAGAGAAATCAGAGTTGAGAAGTATGAATGTATCTATTGATTAATGTAAATGTACAAGCTCATTAGCATGTCAAGCATAGCTAAATGAGGTATTGTGGTGTAGGCTAAGATGTAGCACTATCACACACACAGATACAGAAGTAGAATGCCTCGGGAAGTGAGCTCAATGAGTGAGATATGTCCGCGAGTTTTTCTTCAAAGCTTTTATAAGAGTTGATTGGTCATTTGAATTTGAAATTCAAATTGAAGCTCCCTTGAATCTCTCCACTAGACTTAGGGAGATATTCCCTCAACTAAATTATCTACTTTTTCCACGACTCTAGTCTAGTAGGTGTGATTACATGAGTGATTAAGTCATATTGACTTTTACATTGGATAAAAAGTAATAACCAATTAAGCATTGGTTTCTATGGTTCAAATGTATCCTTCAAGGGTTCAAACTTTAGCCTTCCAAGGTTCCAATTGTCCAAGCCTTATGTTGAGTCTTCAAGGTATAAATCAAAGCCAAGTGTGAAGGCTTGATTTACACCAACACTCACCACTCACCACATCAGTGGCACACACAGCATTCACTACCTCCCTCCCCAATCCCACCTCCCCTGCATTTCAAACTTTTCCCCTTTCATCTCATAATGTAAATAGCACGTTCAATACATTACTTCAGTGTGCACATCAACTACAACAAGAATACCATCAATTGGAAGAACGCACTACGGCCCTCCAGGCAGAATCTCAGCGTCTACAAGCTAGAGTCACCACTCTTGAAGCTGATTACCAAATGCTCCTAACCGAGCATACCACCTTACAGCAGGCTCACTCCGAATTGGAATCAAGACATCGACAGTAGATGATCAAGCAGTCAAGGAACTAGAAACAGTGCTCCAAGCGCAAATGATATCTAATGCTACACTCAGACGCAACCTTGGGCTATTAAGGAAGCATATGGCAGCAGCACTAGAAGAGAACAAGAGGTTTCAACAACAAAACCAAGACAACTTTGAAGCGACTATGGAAGGAACTGCAGGAGCAACCATTAGCCCTACCAAGTATAGAGCAGTTTCATCGGAAGACATTCGCATCTTACTTGAGGAGCATGCAAATTTCTTGGAGTCATATGAACAGTTAGAGACTGAATGTGCAGACCTAAAGAAACAGATAGCCAGTGCCCCCACAGCTCAACAGGAGCCGGTAATCTTGCAACACTCTACAGAAGAAGTAGAGACCCTCCGAAAACAGGTGGCAGAACTCCAAGCACGCCTCTTACCATATGAAAGGCCACCCTCGCCCACTGAAGAACCAGAACCTGAAACAGTAGTGGAAATCCCCGTCGATGATAGCTATGAAGAGCCGTACGAGCCAATGCCAACACCCGGTGGTCGGACTACAGAGGAAGGACAGGACACTTTAGAAATTCAAGTTCGAGATTGGGTCAAAAGGGTCGAGAAAGTGGGTAAGACACATGATGATCGCGTTTCCGTGCAAATGCAATCTCTCACAAATCTGGAAGAAACTGTCCTTCGGTCTTCTTACTTTCAGAACCTATCCCACCAACGGTTAATCACAACATCAGAGTCGCAATACATGCCTTATTTTGTCTTGCTACATGATTATAATGCAGAAGTTAAAAGACATACAGGGAAGGAGCCCACATTTGCCACTCAATTTGAGCCAGAGGACTTGCCGACAGATGCGCGTGCGGGCTCGATTTTCCAGCCTAATTGGCGTGCACATCTACTAACCGATTACCCTGAGATGATGAGCACCTGGGCAACCATGCCACTGTATATCAAGTATAATCCATGTTATTGCCCAATGGTACGTCGCAGATCTTGGCAAGCATTTGCGATCAAGGTACGCAACAATAAAGAATGCTCAGCTTGGGTTAACTATCCATATTTTGCTCCACCTCGAGGGACCCCAACCGTAGCCTACATGATATCAACAATTCGGCAATGGTCTACACGTCTAAATAATGTACCCGACATAGCAGCGAAAATGTGTATGAAAATATTCGAGCTCATGACCATTGTCTTCAAAACCTTTTGGATGGTACAAGCTCCATACATCTCTGCCCCTGGATTCTCCCAAGGTAACAAGGATTTAGTCTACGACATGAGCCAGACTCCCTCGGTCACTATAATCTTTGCCTAGCATGCACGAATAAAGTACTTACCCGCATGCTTCAAGCAGACATTTGAGGAAATGTTCTCTACGGGATTCTGGGAATATCATTCAGAAATTTTCATTCCCAGACCCACACATTTGCTACATCTATTCGCAGTAGAACAAGCGATCCATGCAGATCAGTTACGTCTGCCACATCCGGACATTCCAGGACCAATTGATTGGGATTGTATGATGACAGACTTGGCCAGAGGACTACGCATACAAGAACATCAACTTGCCACTCAGGTTGTGGAATATTACATCCAACACTCCCAGCAACAAGGGTCTGTCAGGGACGACAGACGCGAGAGAGGGGGGGGGGTGTTGAGAGCAGTATGGGCACCCAAGGACTGACTAGACAAGGAAGCCAGCAGAGAGAGTCAGAGCGAGGTGAAGGATTAAGTAGACAAAGCAGTCAACGCAAATCTGGCAGATAGGCCCTTCAAAATTTTTCCAAATCAACATCTTTATAACAGTGATTCTTATCACTAACAATCATTGTAAATACCATTTCATATTTTTGTAGCTCCATTTTGTGCAAGCCAAGGAGTCCTTGAGCTTGAGGAGCCTTAGAAGTACCTACATATCAATTTTCGTATTTTTAGACTCCGTTTAAGCCCTCAAATTGGCCCTCGAACCTAATTTTTAACTAGGCTGGACACTAGGTCTGGACAGGGCCAAAACCTAGTCAAAAACTATAAATAGAGCTAGAGAGCTCATTTTTGAGGTTAGCTTGTAATTGATATGAACTTTTAAGAGCTTTTTGAAAGTAATCTAAGAACTCCATTGCTTCTCACTCTTTGTCTTGCTGTGTGTGCGCGTGTGTGTATGTGTGTGCATGTTAGTGTGCTTCTCACTCACGCACTTGTGCCTTCACTTGCTCAAGGTCATCATACCATCCTCACGTCTTCCCGGATTGACATTAAAGGAGGTGCTACTCATCACTGAGCTACACCACGACATTTGGATGGCCAACCGCTCTTGATGATATGGGATGACATCTACATCTCGGACTACTACATGGAACAACCACTCCAACAAAGGTATGTCATGGACAATAGACTCGAGAGGGGGGAGTGTTGGCACTCAAGGTCAATCACAAGTATCGGAGCACATCAAGGAAGCGAACACACAAGAAGAGGGAGCATGTAGGGAGCTCCAAGAAGCATATGTCAAATTTTTAGAAGAAATCCCTATAAAAAAGTGATATTTATCACTAAAAACCATTGTAACTACCATTTTACATTTTAGCAACTCCATTTTGTTCAACAAAAGGAGTCCTCAAGCTTGATAAGTATTAGAATCATCACCCTACCAATTTTCATAATTTTTAGACTGAGCCCTCAAATAAGCCCTAAAACTCAATTTTTAACTAGGCCAGACACTAGGTCTGGACAGGGCCAAAACTAGTCAAAAAATTATAAAAAGAGCTAGAGAGCTCATTTTTGGGATTAGCTTCTTAAAAGCTTGTTAGAGAGTTTGCTAAGTAAAGGTTGAAGCTTTGTAAGAGAGTTCTTGTGCAATTGAAGCTTTCCATTGTTCCTCTCTTTGATCTTGCCTTGTGTGCATGTGTGTGTGTGCATGCATTTATGCGCCTGTCACTCACATTCGCTCACCACAATTGCTCACGATCTTCATATCCTCTTGACATCTTTGTAGATTGACAAATAAAGGAGGTGGTACTCACACTTGAGCTACGTTGGAGAAACAATCACTAATTGGACATATATTTGAGGGTCAAAGATTTAGAAGAAAATGGCATGCCTATGTGAAGGGACAAATTCACAAGTGTATTATACTTGTAAAGTTAGTTCACTTTAGTTCTAGAAGTTTTTTAAAAAGTCACGAGAATGAGAAAATCTATATAAGTTAGTTTGTATTAACTGACGCGGTGAGAGAATGAAGAGAAGACAATGAGAGAGTGAGTTAGAACTCATTTTTGTATGATTGAGTATAGTCGGGCTTCTCTGAGTGAGAAAGCACTTGTAAGCTTCTGAGTTTTCATAGCTATGATAAGAACTAGTTAAAGTTCTGTGTATAAGTCTTCTTCTTCCATCTCCAGTGTTTGTCTTCTGTGTAATGATTTGAAAGGTTGAAGTTTTCCAAGCAAGTCGATGCCTGGCATCGAATGTATGTTGAAAGGTTAAGTTTTATGCGAGAAGTCGATGCCTGGCATCAAATCCTAGCTGATAAGTCCTTATCTTCATGTCTGACTTTTATCTACTGATGAAACTTCTTAAAATCATGAGGTTTCTGGAGCAACTCGATACCTGGCATCGAGTTTCAGCATAAAGTCGATGTCTGGCATCGACTTCCCACATAAAGTGGTCTTGTTCATGTGTGTGTAAAAGAGGCTGATTCTGGTGCTGAAAAAGTGGCTGAAAAAACTCAAAGTCGATGCCCGGCATCGACTTTTGGTTGCAAGTCGATGCTAGGCATCGAATTTTTATTTTTAGACAGCGAAATTTACTAAAACAGGCAAAATTTCCAGCTTTGGAAGGTCATACAGGGTCATCTTGTGAGGGCCATAACTTGAGTTCTAGAGATCTGTTTCATGGATATGATAGCTTGTTGGAAAGCTCTACGCTTCTAGTTTCAGCCTATAAAACATCGTGGAGAAATAATACTTGAGCTAAGAGAAATTAGCAAAATACTGAGGGTATGTCATTTTAATGACTACAAAAATCTGAAGAAGCAAAGTTCTTGGTTTCGGCTATCATTTCTCAAAGTTTTGAGTGGAAATGAGTTAATGGTGACCATAGAGGTGTTCTAGTGTCACATTATTTCATTTCTTGTGGTGTTTTAAACATCAACAAGTGATCAGAGCAGAAAGGTCCTAAAGAGCAGAAGGCGACAAAGGTACGAGAAGTTTTGGAAAGTTTTCCATTATAGTTTGGAAGGTGAAGCATTTGAAGACACAAGGCATCAAAAGATTACTTTCAAAGTATCCTCATACACAAAGAACTTCAAAAGGTATTATCCTTTATCCTTTAAGCTCACAGGTTGTAGCAGAAGGAAAGGAGTATGGCAGATCATATCTCCATTGACAAACTGGACAGAGATAATTACCCCGCATGGGTAATGAGAATGGAAGCCTTACTTATGAGTAAGGATCTCATGATATATGTTACAGGTGAAGAAGAGAAGCTAGTATTTGAAGATGAAAGCCGACCAAAGAAAGAGGAACTTGATGCTTTAAAGCATTGGCAGAAGAAGGATGCAAGTGCAAAAGCCTACATCTACAATACAATCTCTGATCATTTGCTACCACACATCAGAGGATTGGAATCATCTGAAGATATATGGAATGCATTGGAGTATCGTTTCCAAAGTACTACCAAAGCAAGGAAAGCAAGTCTATGGTCAAAGTTTACAACATTCAAGAAGAAACCAAGTCGAAGTATTAGTGATTATGTCACTAAGATGAAGGATCTAGCAGATAGTCTTGGATCCATAGATGAAGATGTTGAAGATCACAGATTGATTGCTCAACTACTTGCAGGATTGAGAGGGGATGAAAGGTGGAAACCTTTTGTCTTATCAATAGAACTTTCATTAAATCATTATGTTCCAGATTTGAATCAATTACTTGGTTTGATGCTTGCATATGAGCAAGACTTGAAGGGAGATGGAGATAAAGGACAAAGTTCTGCAATGTACATGAAGAACAAGAAGAAAGGAGATAAAGGTAAAGCAAAGGATGAAGAAGAGTCAACTTCTCAAGTTTAATATGCAAGAGGTAAAGGCACTGGCAGAGGAAGATCAAGAGGCTTTGGAAGAGGTAGAGGTAATCAGAATAACAACAAGAAGGCTTAGATTTTCTCATTCTCGTGACTTTTTAAAAAACTTCTAGAACTAAAGTGAACTAACTTTACAAGTATAATACACTTGTGAATTTGTCTCTTCACATAGGCATGTGATTTTCTCCTAAAGCTTTGACCCTCAAATATATGTCCAATTAGTGATTGTTTCTCCAACAGCTCCCCCTCAATCACTATTTGACATTCTCTGTTTCTTCATATCTTCTTCTTTTCTTTTACTCCTGCCATGCTTTTGAATCTGCTCGTCTTCACACCATCCAAGCTCTTTGTCATTATGTCTGCTAACTCATCTTAAGTAGAAATGTACTCCACTTCAATCTCCTTCTCCATTACCTTTTCTCAGAGAAAATGATACTGTATCTCTATGTGCTTTGTCCTTGCATGAAAAACTGGATTTGCTGCAAGATAAAGTGAACTCATATTATCTCATGTATTGTAGGTATACCTTGATCAATGCCCAAGCTTTTGAACAATGTCTACATCCATATGACCTCTTTAGCAGCTTCCACAAGTCCTTTGTACTCTACTTCAGTTGATGATAATGCTACTGTATGTTGTTTCTTTGAACACCAACTTACAAGCTTATCACCAATGTATATCATGTAGCCATGAGTTGATCTTCTGTCATCCTGGTTACCTGCCCAGTCTGAGTCACTATAGGCTCTCAACTTCAAATCTGATGTAAAAGGATAATATAATCCTTCCTTTATGTTCCTTTGATATATCTGAGAACTCTTTGACCTGCAATCCAATGTGGGTCCTTTGGACAATGCATGAACTGTGATAAAACTCCCACTGCATAACTAAGATCAGGTCTTGTTAGTGTAGCATAAATCAAACTACCCACAAGAGATTGATACTTCCTCATATCTTTGTATTCTGCACCATCATATTTACTGAGCTTGTGATTAACTTCAAGTGGAGTTGAAGCTTCTCTGCAATTTTCCATATCAAACTTCTTCAATAGATTCAGAAGATACCTTTCTTGTGATACACATATGCCATGATCTGTATAAGTGACTTCCATTCAAAGAAAATATGACAACTTTCCTAGGTCACTGATCTTGAACTCTTTCTCAAGTAATCTCTTTACCTCCTTGATTCCTTCATCTGAAGTACCTGTGATTATAATGTCATCTACATAAATACAAATGTAGATTGTACCTTCCTCTGTTCTTTTGATAAGTAGACTTGGATGTGCTTTTGAACTTTGATATCCAAGTTCATTCAGATACTTCACCAGTCTATAGTTCCATGCTCTTGGAGCTTGCTTCAATCCATACAATGCTCTTCTCAACCTGCAAACAAAATCTAGATACCTGGAATCTATAAACCCTTGAGGTTGTTCCATGTATACCTCACCTCATATGTATCCATTCAAGAATGCATTCTTTATATCCAGTTGACTTAGGGTCCATCCTTTTGAAGCTGCAATAGCAATGATTGTCCTTATAGTTGACATCTTAGCTACAGGACTAAATGTCTCATCATAATCTATGCTATAGGTTTGGGCATAGCCTTTCACCACCAGTCTAGCTTTATATCTGGCTATACTTCCATCTGCAAGCTTCTTCACTTTATAAACCCATTTATTTCCAATTACTTTCTTACCATTTGGTTTAGGAACAAGTTCCCATGTCTTGTTCTCCTCCAGTGCATTGAATTCTTCCTTCATTGCATCTTCCCATTGCTTCTTACCTTTTGCTTCATCATAGTTCTAAGATTCTTCATCATCTTTGACCATATATGCATAGTTCTTCTGAGTTATGTAAGAAGTATCATAAGAATACCTTTCTGGTTGTCTTCTAGTCCTGCTTGACCTTCTTGGTTCACATTCTTCATATGTGTCTGGATACACCTCTTCATCAAATATAAGAGCTTCTTTATTTCTTCTTGTTGATCCACTTCTGGATGTACTTGCTTGCATATAGTCTTCATCTCTATTTACCTGCACAATTGATTTTCCTTTCTCACATCTTCCTACCTCTTCTTCAAATTCTTCAGCTGTATGACTTTGATCTGCATACCAACTTTTCTGTTCATCAAATGTAACATCTCTAGAAATAAGAAACTGTTTGGTTAGAGGATTCCACAACCTGTAACCCATCTGCTTTTCATCATAACCAATGAACACATATTTTTCTGCCTTTGGTTCAAGTTTATGTCTAAGTTGTGATGGCACATAAGCATATGCAATTGATCCAAACACTCTACAATGATCTAGTGTTGGTTTCTTACCCCACCAAGCTTCATATGGAGTCATTCCATTTAGAGCTGCACATGGTAATCTATTCACAAGATATGTAGCTGTATTTACAGCCTCAGCCCAAAGATAATTTGGACAATTCTTCTCCTTTAGCATAGCTCTAGCAAACTCAACCAAAGTCCTGTTCCTTCTTTCTGCTACACCATTTTGTTGTGGTGTATACCTACAAGTTATTTCTCTCTTAATACCTGCATTCCAAAGATAATCATTGAACTCTTGGGAGAAATATTCTCCCCCTCCATCAGACCTCAGTCTCTTAAGCTTTTGACCTGTGACTCTCTCTGCATATGCATGAAAATGCTTGAAAGCTCCAAACACTTCTGATCTTTCCTTTAAAACATATAATGTTATCCATCTTGTGGCATCATCAATGAAAAGAACATAATACCTTGAGCCACTGATAGATCCTTCTTTTGTTGGTCCCCATACATCTCTATGAATGAGCTCTAGTAGTCCATCATGTTTGAATCCTTTCTTCTGAAATGGTAACCTGTGTGCTTTACCTATTTGACATGCTTCACCTTTATAAACCATATGTTGACTCTGCACATTTGGTAATCCTAGTACAAACTGATTACCAACCATAGCTTTAATTCCTCTTTCATTGAAGTGACCTAATCTCTTATGCTAGAGATCAAGTTCTGTAATCACTCCTTCACCATGTGTGAGCAAAGCTTGACCAATGTTCCCTTGTACTCTTAAAGTAAAGAGTCTACCTTCTTTCTTACCAGAGACAATCTGATTATATCCATTCTCTGGATCTTCAACAAATACTCCTTCATTTGTAAACCTGACTTGAAAACCTTTTTCAACTATCTGTCCCACACTAATCAAGTTTTTAGGTATTGTAGGAACATACAAAACATTGGTTAGCAAATCTGATCCACTCTTGCATTTAACTTTTCCAATTGAATGTACACTATGTCTTGTATTATCACCTGTTTGACATCAATTCTATGTTTCCTGACAAATGATTAGAACATCTAGAGTCAATGTAAAATACCTTTAGATCTTCTTTATCTGATGTGCTGATTGAATTCATCATCAATGATGTATGACTTTCATTCTGTGTGTCATTTGCATAATAGTAGTAGGTGGTGTTGTAGGATTGATTCTGTCCCCAACTTCTTCCTCCACCTCTACCATAGCCTTCTCTTTGATTTTGTCTACCTCTTTGAAAATTACTTTGATATCTTCCACCTCGACCTCTGCTATTGTTGTATGACTGAGTATAGTCGGGCTTCTCTGAGTGAGAAAGCACTTGTAAGCTTCATAGCTATGATAAGAACTAGTTAAAGTTCTGTGTATAAGTCTTCTTCTTCCATCTCCAGTGTTTGTCTTCTGTGTAATGATTTGAAAGGTTGAAGTTTTCCAAGCAAGTTGATGCCTGGCATCGAATGTATGTTGAAAGGTTAAGTTTTATGCGAGAAGTCGATGCCTGGCATCGAATCCTAGCTGATAAGTCCTTATCTTCATATTTGACTTTTATCTATTGATGAAACTTCTTAAAATCATGAGGTTTGTGGAGCAAATCGATACCTGGCATCAAGTTTCAGCATAAAGTCGATGCCTGGCATCGACTTCCCACATAAAGTGGTCTTGTTCATGTGTGTGTAAAAGAGGCTAATTCTGGGCATCGACTTTTGGTTGCAAGTCGATGCTAGGCATCGAATTTTTATTTTTAGACAGTGAAATTTACTAAAACAGGCAAAATTTCTAGTTTTGGAAGATCATACAGGGTCATCTTGTGAGGGCCATAACTTGAGTTCTAGAGATCCGTTTCATGCATATCATAGCTTGTTGGAAAGATCTACTCTTCTAATTTCAGCTTATAAAAGCTCTTGGCGAAATAATACTTGAGCTAAGAGAAATTAGCAAAATACTGAAGGTATGTCATTTTAGTGACTAGAAAAATCTGAAGAAGCAAAGTTCTTGGTTTCGGCTATCATTTCTCAAAGTTTTGAGTGGCAATGAGTCAATGGTGACCATAGAGGTGTTCTAGTGTCACATTAATTCATTTCTTGTGGTGTTTTAAACATCAACAAGCTACACCATGCATGCATGGAACAATCATCGATGAAAGTCACAAAGTAAAGATAGTTCCCAAAAGAAGGTGTCTACATAGGACCGTATAGTACATCACTATGAAGAAGCTAGAATTTTTTAGTAGCTCGAACTGAACCAAATTTAATTTCCTTTAAAGTATTTGCAAAACAATTTCTACTTTTTTGTTTTCTTCTCTTCTTTGTCATCCTTCTATGATTGTGCAAAATTAGCAAATTTTTGCTTACTAGTAGAAGAGCTCCATTTACCTTTCCCCTTTTGACTAGCGACTAACTCCTAAAAGGTTAAGGCATTTGGATTGCCTTTCATCATCAAACGAAGGGTAGAAGCAAAACTCTGATATGAATCAAGAAGACCATTCAGATTAGTGTGCACAAGTGAACTATCAAGCAAGACTTCATCAACAGAAATCAATTATTCCTTCAAATCTTTGATCTTTGTTAGAAAACTATCCATGGAATCTCTTTCATTCAAGTGCTCACTCTCCAACTGTTTTCAGAGGTAAACAACACAAGCCTCATTCCTTGCCTGCTATAAAGTGGTAAGTGTATCTGTTTGTTGTTAACCTTTGGATTTGTCCTCTCCAATCATTATAACATAAAAGATTAACTAACACTTCATCAAATTGTCAATCTAGGAAGTATGCAAAGACCACAACCCCTTCTAGTTAATGGAATCCAAGAAAAAGAGGAAACATGACTGATTTCTGAGAAATGAGTGAAGATGAAGATGGAAAACTAGGGTTTTGAATATCTTGAGCTATACAAAAGCATTTTCAATTATCTTTGTGTCTAAAGTGTGCCATTTTCTCTATAGATTACAAATATAAAGTGAGATTTAAAAAATACTACTTATAGCACATAGATGAGACAATCAAGATTCTGGCATGGATCTCTTACAACACTTCACTCATTATACTGATGATCATCTCTCTTCATACACTTCACTCAGAAATACACAAGAAAAGCTCACAAGTTCCATAGATTTCACAAGAGAAAGACTCAACAAATCAAAAGACACTCAAGAGAAGTAGAAACACGATTTTCTTGCAAGAAGCTCTTCACATTACTTGAGTAGCATGAGTAATAGTAGCAACAACCTTACAAAGTAGAAGAAATTATCCTTTATACTTTTTCAAGTGTCCCTTTTCCCACTTGAAATTCGATCCTTCTATCTTCCAATCTAAACACATGCTACTCCGGAGCTTCGAAAAATTCTAAGAAAAATATATATGCTTTCACTATACATGAGGAAGACTCTTCCTCAATTTTACATCATTTGGATAATTACAACTACATGAAAATGTCAATTTATAAGAAATTTCCTCAAAATTTCTTCTTCCAACATACTTCCCCTCCGAGACTTTTTGGCTCCTGACAAAAATTGATCTGAAAAATGATGTTGTGAGTCCACTTCACTTCTTCTTCCTCTGATAAACTTGTGACAGCAAATCATGGCTCTTTCTTTCTGTGACATTCAAATTGTTCACCATTTCAAACAAAGCTTTTCTCCATTGAACTGCTACTTCGGGTCTATCTATCACATCCTTCTTCAAATACTCTGTGTATGCAGCTTTCATATGCAGTGAGTCTTGACTTTGTGATTACTGACAAATTACCAAAAATCACTGATTCTCTTTCAAAAAACCCGTAATCAAAGGCATCCTCAAAACTTTGAAGGTAGTGGCTACCTAGGAATACCACTCTACTATAATAGGCCATTAAGCAAATTCTATCTGGTGTTTCACTCAGATAAAAAACTAAAGCATCTGAGGGTGAGTTGAATCCTATGTACTTGAGGGTTCTCACATGTGTGTCTGTGAAAGTTTCTATGCATGCACTACTATCAGCCGCATAATTCTAACAACTGATATACAAGAAGGGTCATTTGCATCTTTATATGCAAATATGACAGATTCAGCGGTATCAATCATATATTTTTTGGTAGGCTAGGATCCTGCTTTAGGTCTTGCAATCTTCGAGAAGTTCAGCCATTTTGCTGGGATTTGTCCTTCATTTCTTCTTTCCCAAAAAACTGACCAATCTCTTCTTCTGGCTATTGGACAATATGTTGGATTTATCTTTAATTGCAATGGTGCTCCTTCCTTATTTTCCTACAATCCTTGTTGGAATCTAACCACCTACTTCTCCGCTTAGGGTTGGCCTTTTCAAATAATTCTTTGGTGACATTAATGTCCTCTTCATACTCTAGATACCTATTAGGTGGTAGACAAACTCTTGTAGTCTGGTAAATTTTAATACTTTCAAGGATCATACAAAATGGTATTCCAAGGTCATCTGCTGCCCAATGATGTTGATCTAGATTTACCCCATTTTCTAGAGAAAATTTTACAATCTGAGTTTCATATTCATCATGCATTTTTCTGATAAACTTCATCCTTGATTCTCTATTTGTCAGAAGCATTTGTACAGAATCATCTAAATAATCTTCCATGCTTCTTTCTTCCTGTTCATGTGAGTCCTAAGGTGGTGAAGATCTTCTACTATCTTCCACAAGTTCTTGTTTCTCTGCTTGCATCCTCACTACCTGTTCTTCGTCCTTTTTATGTTGGATTTCAATACTTCTCTTTAATTTTGTCACTGCCATCAATAGACTTTGATTTTGAGACATCAACAACTCTTTTTCTGAACTCCATTCACTTCTTTCCTTTTCTATGTCCAAGTATAACTTGTTGTGTCCTCTCATGGCATTTGCAGCATGCACACTAACTTGTTTCTCCAATTCCTTGGTTTCTTTGAGCTCTTCTTATAGCTTTTGGATTTCTTTACTCATTTTTTCCATTTCTTCCTGATTTATCTAAGCAGATTGATTCTCTGTGTTCATCTTCCCTCTTCCATCAATAAATTGTTTATCTCTTCATTGGCTTTGGCCATTATCTGATATGAACTCTAACGTGTCCTGAATCTGCCTTCCATTTTCTTGAGCTCGCTTTCCACTTTATTACTATGTTTTAACTGTTTAGCACATTTATCTTCAAGAAACTGAATTTTGTTTTGATTTTGTATTTCCTGTGCTTCTAATGAAAATATCCTTTTTGTCAGGGTTTCATTCTTTTCTTGCAATGCGCTTATCTGATCCTCAAGTTGTTCTTTCTCTTTCTTTTGCTTTGTAATGATCCTGCTTCCCTTCACAAACTCAGATTTAGCAACCATTCCTGATATGATCATATTTCTGCTGGAGGGTCTGAATTTCTCTATGTTACTCATAATAATTTTACATGCAGATCTGATATCCTTGGGTATCCTTTCAAGGCTAGTCTCCAGTTCTAACTGGTTTATTTCTATTTGCTTTTCGTTCTTCAATTCATCCTCTTCTTCATAATATGTCTCTTGATCCATTTCCTTTTCAGCTTTTATTTCCTTCTCTGCTACTTTCACTTCTTCTACTTCTCCCATCACCTACACCTTTTGAATCTTCTCATGAGTTTTTAATTCTTCTTCATGGATCACTTTTTCCTGAGACACATTTGATTCTAGCTTCGGATCAACCTTGTTTCCAATTTGATCATCGTATCCCTGCTCATTTCCTCCTATCACTTGATCATCTATATCCATCAGGTCTGCTTCATATTCCACTCCTTGATCATTCTCATTGGTTTGCTCTTCTTGATGTCCCAAGTCAAAAACTACTTCTTCTATTTTCTTATTTACCTCTTCCTCTATTTCTTGGTTATCTTCATGATTATCTTTGAACTCTACCTTTTCTGGATTTTAACTTCTTCTTTATCTTTATTTGTATTCTCTTTATTGAATTGTTGACAGTAGAACTTCTCTCATGATTTTGTAACAATAGGTTCTTCTTCTAATGCTACTATTCCTTTATTCACTCCCTCATCCAGAGCCACACTTTCTTCAATTACTTTGCCTTTCTTTTCTAAACTTTTCTTCTCTTTTTCCATACTGATATGCCATGTTCGCACTTCCACAAAGGATTGGCAATATGGTTGTTTGAAAGGTTTAGTCCAAATTGGTTTTGAGCCAATATGTACAACTCCTTCATTGAGTTCTTCATTCTCTATAATACTCTCTTCCAATAGTTTTCCTTTACCTTTTAGCCTCCTCTTCTTTTCTTCATGATTGATTTCCTTTGTAGAATCTTCCACATCCTGAATTCCTTTTGAACTTCCAATCAATTTTTCAGATGATTTGTCCCCCTCTAATGTCTGTGATAATTTAATTGGTGTGCTTGGTACCGTTAATTAAACTTCTTAATAAAAAAATTCCCAATATCACTGTCTGAATCAGAAGAAATTTTTGAAGAAGCAGCTACTTCAGATTCTCTTGTTTTGACCTGAGTTTCTTCTTCCCTCATAATTGCTTCTCTCTTATCTTTTTTCTCTGCTCGTGTCTTTTCTGCTTTTTCAACTACCTCCTGCTCTACAGCCTTGCCTTTTTCCTTCTTGGTTGGTTTCTTCTTCTGATCAAACTTCTTTTGAATCTTTCTCTTAACAACCACTGTAGTTCTAGTTTCTGGAGCTCCCTGTAACTCCTTAATGTATGCCAATAATTATACTTCTTTTCTTACAAATACTTCTTGAGATTCTACTGCCATCATTTCATCATGCAAAGCTTCATAATGTTCAATCTCTTCTTGTCTCCAATGAGTTTCTTTATCAGAATAACTTTCCAACATTTTCTGATACTAGGCCTCATACAATGCTCTCTTATCATTTCCTTGGGACAAATATGAGTATAAATATTCCTTGCTTGTCTATGGTGGATGAGGCTATTTAGAGGATTGTACTTCCTTCTGAGCTGCTTCATTTTCTTCTTTTGTTGTTTCCTTTTGCTCCAACTCTACTCTCCTAGGATCCACTCTTCTTTTCTTACTTGGGATAACCTCTTCTGAAATGATTTTCCTCTTCATACCTGATCCTCTCATACCTGTTCTGACTCTTGGTTCTCCAACTTGTATGACTTTAGATGGAGTTTTTATTCCTACCATTAGGCTTCTTTTGTTGCCAATGCTTAGTAGCTTCCTTCGATTGTTCATGAATGTAAGGAGTCACATCCATTACTCCAAAAGGTTTATTTCTATCTTTATTATTGAGCATAATGAGAGTACTGGGTTTATGAGGTATCGTGTAACTTGGTAACTTAGGAAAACAAAAGAACTATAGGAACATCCTTGTGGAAAATTCCTCATTCTCCTTGCCCTTGAAACCAACAAATTTGGAATATCTAGCATAAGTGGTTGCATTCTTTTTGACAAAACTACCATCCAATTTAGTTCCCATAGAGTAGAATTGAAGATCTGTCCTTATGTGTTATGATTTGATTGTAATTTGTACCTCCGTTCCTTCTTTATTTTTTAATGAACATCTGAAGTATGCCTCATTTCCTTTGCCTAACTCCACCAAACTAGACATAGCTTGAGAGAATCTTTCAAAATATATAAAAAACATGGGTTCTTCCAAAATTTTATGGAGTCCAAATGCCTTCCACCTTTAATAATTAGCAGTCACCCTCTAGAATTTATAAAATTCCTGGCATAACATTGTTGGAGTTAGACGTCTGTGGAAGCACGCGAACAGCACAAGGAAGAAGAAGAAGCTTGGAGCCCAAACACACAATATTGAATGTATTACTAGAGAATGTACAAAGATAAGTAGCCCATTAGGGCAATAGGCGTATATACAAGCCGGGGGAAAAGAACCTCCTAAAGAGGGAAAAAAGTACCCCGGCGGTCCTAGTGTGTTCACACACACCACTACCTAAACATATCAACAAATCCCCCCTAGGAGTGATGCGGTGAACAAGGAGCTGGCACTCATGTATAAGGAAGTGCCAAGCTATGTGGAAATCACTCCACAAAAGGAAGTAAGCCCAAAGCTTTGCAAAAAGCTTCAAACTTCTCCCTAGGCAGAGCCTTCGTGAAAAGGTCTGCAATGTTCTTCTGCGTGGGCACATATGCCAAGATGATCTCCCCAGCAGAGAACCTCTCCCTGACATAGTGATAATGCACCTCAATATGCTTAGTGCGAGCATGGAACACAGGGTTCCTCGCAACTGCCAATGCGCTCTAACTGTCAGTGAAGATGGTGGTGGCAGAAGACTGACCAACACCCAAATGAGCCATAAGGCATCTGAGCCACACACACTCAACAGTCGCTGTGAAAGCTTCCCCATACTCAGCCTCATAACTAGAAGTGGCCATAGTAGGCTGCTTCTTGCTCAACCAAGATATACATGAGCTACCAAGCATGAAGCAAAAACCACTGGTGGACACACGAGTGTCATAGCAACCAGCCCAATCTGAGTCAAAAAAAGCATGCAAATTTGGCGGTAGTGATCCCCCCTTGGGATAAAACAACCCAAGTAGCCGAGCACCACTCAAGTAGCGAAAGATGTGCTTAACCGCCTTCCAATGCATGGCTCCTGGGCAATGCATAAACCTGGTCATCTATGAGACAACAAACTGAATATCTGGCCGAGTAATGCATAAGTAAATCAAGCATCCAACAGCCTGCTGATAGAGAACAACATCAAATGCATCTCCATCATCATGAAGACTCAATCGTAAACCTGTCTCCATAGGAGTAGCAATAGGCTTACAGTCTTCAAGGCCAAAATGCTGCAATAATATGTCAATATATTTTGTTTGATACAAAGTCATTCCACCATCAACTTGCATAAACTGAATGCCCAAATAGTGATGCAAATGCCCCAAATCAGACATCTCAAATGAGGCATGCAAATCAGCCTTGAAATCAGCAATATGCTTCTCAATAGGACCAGTTAGCAGCATGTCATCAACATAGACAACAATGATCATAAGCACATCATTAGCATGCTTAACATATAAGGTGCTTTCAGTTGGACTGTTCTCAAAACCATGTGCAACCAGATAGGCATGTATCTTCTCATACCAAGCAGGTGGTGCTTGCTTTAAACCATATAATGCCTTCTTTAACCTACACACCTGGTTTTCATGCCCTTTCTACACAAAGCCTGAGGCTGGAAAACATACACTTCTTCATGCAAGTCACCATTCAAAAATGTTGTTTTAATGTCCAACTATGTACATTCCAACCATGATGGGATGCAAGTGCACAAATGCTCCGAACAGTAGTCATACGGCATGTAGGTGCAATGGTCTCATCAAAATCAATGCCTCTTTCCTGCGCATAACCCTTTGCAACAAGCCTAGCCTTATACCTGTCAACTGTGCCATCAGGTCTACACTTCAGCTTGTATACCCACTTAGTGCCAATGGCCTTCTTTCCAAGAGGCAAGTCACATAAAGACCATGTACCATTCTTCATTATAGCATCATATTCAGATTGCATAGCAGCAATCCAATTTTCTGAATTCTGTGCTTCATCAAAAGAAACAAGCTCATTTTCATCACAGAGACTAGACGCAGCATAGGAATCTGATGCAAAGGAGGCACTATGAGAGCCTGAACGAGTATGATATGACAAAGGTGCATCTAATTTGCTGTCACGCAAAGTATGCACCAACCATTTTGGCATAGTTTTTGCCTGCTCAATATCAGCTCTCTCATCAACAAGTACATCATGTAAATCTGCATCAGAAATGGAATGATCTGCATCATCATATGAAACCTGCAAAGGCTGAGAAGTTGCCTCATTAGGACCAGCACTAGACTGTCCACCTGTAAAAAGAGGCATCAAAGTATCATACATGTCTTTAGAGCTAACATATGTCTCCCTAGTACATGAAAGCAATGGCTGAATAGCATCTTCCACAAAGACAACATCACGGCTAACCAAAATGCGTTTAGTCTATGGATGATATAGACGATAGCCTTTACTTTCAGAACTGTACCCAACAAAAATACATTTTACTGCCTTATCATCTAATTTTCTTCGATGTTGTTCAGGCACTAGTGCATATGCCAAACAACCAAAAACACGCAGATGAGCAACAGATGGCTTATGGTCATGCCAAGCCTCATATGGCGTGATAGACTGCAGTGCTTTAGTGGGACACCTGTTCAGTACATATGCTACACACATGACAGCCTCAAGCCAGCAACTATGAGGTAAAGCCTGACTCTTGACCATACACCTCACCATCTCCATGAGAGTCCTTTTCTTCCGTTCAGCAAGTCCATTCCATTGAGGTGTATACGGCACTGTACACTGGTGTTTTATCCCACGTTCAACTAGAAATGCATTAAAATCAGAAGACATATATTCCCCCCCTCGATCAGAACGGAGGGTGCCCATTTTACATGCTGACAAATTTTCAGCCAAAACCAAAAACTCTTTAAAGCACATGAACACTTCGGACTTTGCTTTGAGTGGATATACCCATGCATGCCTGGAAAAATCATCAATGAAAGTCACGAAGTAAAGGTAATTTCCAGAAGAGGGTGTCTACATAGGACCACAGACATCACTATGTACAAGCTGCAATTTCTGTGTAGCCCGAACTGAACCATCTTTTGGAAAGGAGGAATGCTGCATTTTGCCCAAAATACATCCTTCACAAACATGTTTTCCATGTGCCTCAAGTTTGGGTAAAGAGGACACCATTTCAGATTTCTGCAGGTGTAGCAAACTAGCAAAATTCAGATGACCAAAGCGTACATGCCAAAGCTTTGCATCTGACATAGCCTGAGAATCATTTACTGCATATGCCAAATCATTTTCAAATCTTTCATAGTCTATGAGCTTATACAGCCCATGACATAAAATGCCAGAAGCAAAAATCACATCGCCATTTGACAGATCATGAATTGTACACCTGTCATCAACAAATAACCAAGCCAATCTTGGCTAATGCAGAAACTGATAACAGATTCTTCTTGATCCCTGGCACAAATAAAGCATCTGGTAAAGTGAAAGAACTACCATCAGCAGTAGTCAAAATGATCTTACCAACTCCCATAACAGGATAAGAGGAGTTGTTGGCGCATGTAACAGTATTCCCTGTAGGGGCAGGCTCGAGTGAAGAGAAGAAACTGTACTGCGAGGTAATATGTTTGGTCGCCCCACTGTCAAAGTACCAAACATCTGAGTCTACTCCAGACATGCATTGATCATGAGAAGATGGGTCAAAACTGCAGACAGTAGTAAATGCCCATTCTTCTTCCTACACAAGATTTGTAGACTCTGTTTTTGGTGTAAAGGCCTCTGCAACAACCATTCCTGCCTCTTTCTTCTTTGCCTCTTTAGCAGCCAGTTTTGGACAGTTCTTTATGATATGATCATTCCCTTTACAGTACTTACAAAACAATTTCTGCTTTTCTGATTTCTTCTCATCTTTATCTTCCTTCTTTGAATATGCAGAATTAGCAGATTTCTGCTTACTAGTTGAAGAGATCCATTTTCCTTTGCCCTTTTGACTAGCCAGGAAAGCTTGATCTGCAACTCGCATAATGGACCTGTTTTGCCTGGACTGATCTTCCTGCAACAGAACAGAGACTAACTCCTCAAATGATAAGGCATTCGGATTGCCTTTCATCATCAACCGAAGAGTAGAAGCAAAACTCTGATATGAGTCAGGAAGACCATTCAGAACGGTCTGCACAAGTGAGCTATCTGGTATAACCTCATCAGCAGAAATCAATTGTTCCTTCAAGTCTTTGATCTTTGTTAGGAAATTATCCATAGAATCACCTTCATTCATGTGCTCACTCTCCAACTATTTTCGGAGGTAAGCAACACGAGCCTCATTCCTAGCTTGATACAATGTGGCAAGTGTATCCCAAGCATCCTTAGTTGTTCTGTAAGAGCGAATGTGAGGAATAATGGCACGTTTGACAGACCAAGCTATCAATGCATGTGTCTGGGCATCTCTGCCATCCCAGCGAATCTGCTCTGTAGTAGGTGCAGCAGAAATAGCAGCACGAACACAAATCTGCGGAATATCATCTTCGACACCATCTTCATCAGCTCTAGCACCTGTATTTGCAGTACCTGTCGTTACAGGTGTAATAGGACATCTTTCAACACCCTGCACAATGTTCCACAATCCTTTTGCAACCAATACATGTCGCATCATATAAGCCCATAATGGGTAGTTAGTACCATCCAACTTATCCTCAACAACCAACATACGGAATACATCACTGCTTTCCGCCATGGCCGATGACTAAAATACCTTGATGTAGAAAGTTGACTGTATCTCAAAAAGTTAAATGGAACTGCCTAGACAAATTCTTCTAGACCTGTAGCAGGCTTCGAGATGCTTAAATTGGTGAACAGAAACTGGTATATATACCTTTGGCACAAAAAGACGAAATAGCCTACACAAGCGCTGCGATAGTGCGTTTGGAGGCCGAAACGAGCTCACCAAAATTCGTGCGATTCTGAGACTGCAAATGGAGGAGTGTCGATGGCTCCCTAGATGAAGCGATGACCTGCTCTGATACCAATTGTTGGAGTTAGACGTCTGTGGAAGCACGCAAACAGCACAAGCAAGAAGAAGAAGCTTGGAGCCCAAACACACAATATTGAATGTATTACTAGAGAATGTACAAAGATAAGTAGCCCATTAGGGCAATAGGCGTATATACAAGCCGGGGGAAAAAAACCTCCTAAAGAGGGAAAAAAGTACCCCAGCGATCCTAGTGTGTTCACACACATCACTACCTAAATATATCAACAAACATTGTATATTTATTACCTCCGACATTCACTGTAAAAATATGTTGACCAATAATCCTGATGGTTTCCTTGAGCTCCTTAATTATCTATTCACCTTCAGGAAGCTCTTGTTCTTCATCAGATTCTATCTTCAAAACTTCCTCAACTCACTCACTATCTAGAAACAAAAATCTATACCCCACTTGGAAAATGCACGTCCTCCCATCATGGGTTTCAGTGGCATTTCATTTCTGTGAGTAGGAAACTGAGTTCTTTGGCACATCTCTTAACATAGGTATGTGTGTCCATGTGAAGAGTGGGCCATCATAATTTGGAAAAGAGTATGGATTTGATTTTCTTATCGAGGCCAAAATGGCCTCCTACAACACCTTGGTGTGTAGTCTCTAGTGCACTCAAATAATCGATCTCATGAACACATTGTTTTAGGTATCCGTCTCGTCCTCGTTTGTATAGGTTGTCGCCAATAAGGGAATAGTCTTGAGCTTCCTGCTCTAGACTTCATTGTCGTGCTAAAGTCATTCCTTGAGGAAATGTTTTCGTCCTCAAGTACGTCACTAAAGATTCACTCCATTCTAGTGTGAGAGACATGTGATATAATGTCACATGTTCTACCGGTGGTCTTTCACAACAAACAGGGCATTCTCTACACAACTTGTAGACATCTGCTTCCATAGAAGGCCAATATAATCCTAGTCTATGGAGAGTCTGCAATGTACGATGTCTTGAATGATGTTTCTTTAATGCACCTATGTGTGCTAATTGCAACCAATTCGCATGTTCTGATTCGTCTACACAACAAGCAAGAATCTTCTGATTATCCTATTTATATATACTTCCTGATATTATTTGGTATCTTTTTGACTTGGTAATCTCTCCTTCGTTGATCCTTGTCCTAGGATTCTTGGGTCAATATGTGAGAATAGGGACAATAGGCTTAGCCCATTCTGGTACTATCTCAAGGTTAAACAGGTATGCGTCGTGTAATTCATCCACTATTCCTTGAGGAGCTTCTCCAGAAGTTAATCCTGGGAGGTGGTCAGCTCTAAGGTGTGTCTTTCCCTTCCTGACTACTACTTCAAAGTCGTACTCCATGAGCAATAGAAACCATCATATCAATCGTCCTGTGTGTTGGGTTGTAGGGTATGCACACATCCTCAATTGTGCATGGGAATCCTCTCTAGACCATGAGAATAACCCTTGTTGTATATGCTTGAGTGTCACATGTGAACACTCTCCTAGAACACTTTTTAATATTACTTTATGCCTTAGTATAGAAGACCCTTCATATTTCACCTTTTTTGCCCTTCTAAGGAATTCCCACGTAGAAAATCCCACGCATGCATATTCTTGGGATTTGGTGGTTACAAGACTTGATTTTGTAATATCTTAGAAGATATGTTAGTTAGAGAGAGATCCACTTTTGTACTTTTCAAAGGAGCACATGGGGATTAGAGCTTAGCCTATATATAGAAGCTCATTTTTGTAAAGAGGGGAGCTTTTGGTCGACGTCCTCTCATGTAATATCTTTTATCAATGGAAGAAGGCTCTCTTTTATTCCAAGACTTTTGTGAGTGTGTGAGAGTGGTGTGTGTGTGCCTATGCATGTCTCTCCTTTGTGTGAGTAGAGTAGTTGCATTTGCTTGTATTTTCCTCATGTATTACGATTCTTGACTCCCTATTCTCCTTGTTTTCAAGCATGTGGCATAGCATGTGTCTCATGCCAATGGCTTGAACATGTGGGAGGTAAGGGTGGATGAGAGGAGAGTCACTCTTGAGCTTTCCTTCTTGCTTCCATGCAAGGTGGTTAGGGTTTTTGGTCTTTCCTTGATACAACCTCAACACTGTATTACAAGGCTTATTGACTAAGTATAGTAATGCTTGATGATCCGTGAAGAACTTAAGGTTATTTGCCAACAAATAATGCCTGAATTTCTTTACTACGTAGATCATTCCTTCGTGTTCCGTAGTGGTGTAATTTCTTTCTGTTGCATTCAATTGTCTGCTCGCATAAGCTATGGGGAGATCTACATTACCTTCATTCATAGGTTGTGCCAACACACATCCTATGGTATAATTGGATGCATCCACATGTACATGGAATGGCTTGCTCCAATCTGGGGTTGTCAATATAGGTGCCAAGCACAAGCATCGTTTAAGTTCATTGAATGAATTCTCACATCAACTGTCCATTTGAACTTGGTCAAAAGAGAGTATAAAGGCTTGGCTATGATTGCATACATGTGTATGAATCATCTGTAATAACCACAATGACCCATGATGGCCTGTACCTCTTTTACATTATTTGATCTAGGTAGGTTTGCAATTACTTTCACTTTTTCTTCATCCATTGAAATTCCATTTTTTGACACGATGTGTCCTAGAATTTTGCCTTGTTTGACCATGAAAACACAGTCTTCTGAGTTCAGACAAACCTGATATTCTCGACATTTGTCAAATACTTGCCTTAGTTCTAGGATATGAGTCTGCCTCACATTTGAATGAGTACATATATCATCGACATAAACTTCCAAATTCTTGTGTAACAATTCCTTAAAAACATGAAACATAAGTCGTTGGAAAGTGGCGGGTGCATTTTTCAACCCAAATGGCATCACATGAAATGCAGATATGCCCCATTCTGTGGCAAAAGACATCTTTTGTTGATCTTCTAGAGCAATGGCCACCTGATTATAGCCTGATAAACCATCAAGAAATCTATAAACTTCCTTGCCTGCAACTCTTTCCAATAAGTGTTCCGTGATAGGAATGGGATAATTGTCTCTAATCGTGGCGGCATTAACTTTTTTAAGGTTAATACATACGTGCAATTTTCCATTCTTCTTGGGCACAACCACAATGAGGGATACCCATTCAATGTGCTCAATTTTGTAAATGAATCTTGCTTCTATCAACCGATCTATTTCCTCTTCAATCTTAGCAGCGTACTTATCATTGTACGTGTATGGTTTTTGTTTCATGGGTTTGGCATCTGGAGTCATAAGGATTCTATGGGAGAAAATATCTGGGTCTACTCCTTTCAAATCTTTGTAACTCCAAGCGAATACATCTCTATATTCTCGCAATAGGGCAACTAACTCTTCTTCTTCTTCCATAGTCAAATCATGCCTTATGTATGTACATTTTTATTCTTCTCTTTCTATGGTAACTATGATTTTTGTTTTCTCTCGATTATCATATACTTCTCCAACGTTAGCTTTCCTTTTAGGCATTCATACCATAACTCTCCTATCTTCTATTTCATACTTCTTGAAATTCTCGGGTACTTGCATGAGTGGTTCTTCTTGTTCTTCTGTCTTAGGTACGTTCTTTCTCTTGTTTTGCTTACTTTTTGTATCTTCCATGAGTGACTTGTGTCATTCCACTTGACTTTCCTTTTCTTCTTCACGGATTTTAGCTTCTACAAAGTAAAGGTATTCCTCTTCTATGGAACAGAAGGGTTCCATGATGATGGATTATAGGTCCTCATCACTACTCTTGTCCGGTTCTTGGGTCACTTTCGTGCATTCTTCTAGGATAAAGTCTTCCTCAATAGGTTCAATCATAAAAATGGAAATGTTGTATCCATCCTCATCACAATGAGGGGTCCATTGTTCTTCGTTCACTGCTATGTCCATCGTAGCTAAGATTTCTACCCAACCATAAGGCTCAAATTCCTCGTTTAGAAATACTATGGGTGCATAAGCTCGGTCTTGAAGAGTTCGTGGATGTCGTGCTGAACCTAAGGTCCTAGCTTCTAACCATTCTTCCTCTTGTTTTGCTACCTTACACATCCATAGATGAGTGTCCTTGTGCAACCATGAGGTGTCTGATTCCAATGAGTGTATTGATTCTATTTCTTCTTGTGCCTTATGGATTATGTTCCATTGTATTGGGGGTACATCTCGATGGGAATAGTCTTTAAGATTGCCTTTAGTAGTCACTCCTAAATGTTGCAAGTACAAAGAATCTTCCCCAATCTTGCACGATTTGCAACGGACGCATGAATGGTCGTCCTAAAATCATCTCCTAAGCATGATTTTTCCCAAAATCACAACTGACGAAAGTATGTTCAAACTCCATACCACAAGTGGTGAGAGATATGCCTTCTAGTAATCCCAATGGCTTCTCAATATGTCCGTCAGCCATTTTTAGCTTCATCTTGGTGGATCATAATGCTGGTTACCCCAACGTTTCCACAAAGCAGTTGTAGTGATGGCTATTCCGGTTACTGAATCTAAGATGGCTTTGGTGGTGTAGCCTTGGTGGGTTATTGGAAGATAAGTGTTACCTTCCTCTCCCTCACTCACATCTCCAATTCATTCTATGGGTATCTCTGGTACCTTCTTGTGTGATCTTATTTGATAGGAAGCAATAGCAAGCTCAAGAAATTGGTTTGCTACGTGCTTGCACAATTCTAGTTTAAGCTTCAACAACTCCTCTAGAGTGAGGTGACATTGTACTTTGGTATTCTTGATCACTTCCGTGTTTCTAGGGATTACTGATTCTTCATTCCTCACTATTATCATGGGTGCTCTCATGCTGATCAACTTGACTTCCCAAGGTCCCATGAACTGAGGTAATTGTTGCAAAGAAATGGATTCAAAATCAATGTGTTCACTCAGTTGTTCTTCCTCTAAATCTTCATAGATGGAGGGGATGTCGTGGGGAAATTGTTCTTGCAAGTTGTCCATTTCTTGAATAGGAGGATGGATTCCTTGTTCTTTTCTCCACTTCTCTTCTTGGATTTCTCTTAGAAATTCATGTGAATACTTATGTATGGAAGACAGGTTGTCTTCAACCTCTATATTTGGTACTTGAGACAGGGATGGTGCATTCCTTTCCTGTATTTCTCAAAGACATTAGGGTTCCTTTACAGATCCTTTTTCTCGTTGTTATTGTCGAAGTATTCTAACCTCTCTAGTAGTCCTTGAAAGTGTTATTCAGGTTTTGCCATGTTATTCCAATTTAGACAACGAGAGGCTTCGAACATAGTTTGTGCTAATTCTACCATCTTCATGCAAAGCTTAGTCCTCTCAATTTCTAAATCTGCTCTCGAATATTTCTTACTCATTTCAGCTATCTGGGGTCCTTCTTTTAATCTCCCCTGATATGCAGGAAACATCATGTCTAGATCTTTAGGCATGGGTTCAGCTAAAATTGATCCTGATCTCTGAGCTAGGTTCTCCCGATTAGAATCTTGAGAAGTCAATTCTAGGATTTTGGCTCTAGATTCCTTTAAACTTACTTCCAACTCAGTTATCTTTTTACTCCACTTCCTCTTAATTCTTTCTCTGGAATCTTTCCAAGATTTTTTCTTTTTATTACTAGACTCTCCTTTGCTAGTTTTGGCTACTTTTTCAGGATTAAGTTGTTGATTCCCTAAGAGTGCCTGGGCTCTTGTTATAGCTTGGATAGGCACGTATGTTGGATTGGATCCATCTGTGTTATGTATAATACCTATCACATTGATCGATGTCAATTTTGAAGCATTCATAGGTGTAGCTCAGTGATGAGTAGCACCTCCTTTAATGTCAATCCGGGAAGACATGAGGATGGTATGAAGACCTCGAGCAAGTGAAGGCACAAATGTGTGAGTGAGAAGCACACCAACATGCACACACATACACACACACGCGCACACATGGCAAGAACAAAGAGAGCAAGACAATGGAATCACTTCTATTGCAACCAAGTTCTCATACAAGATCAAAACTACAAGAAGCTCGCCTCAAAAATGAGCTCTCTAGCTCTATTTATAGTTTTTGACTAGCTTTGGCCCTGTCCAGACCTAGTGTCCAGCCTAGTTAAAAATTAGGTTCCAAGGCTTATTTGAGGGCTCAAACGAGGTCTAAAAAATATGAAAATTGGTAGGCAATTACTTCTAAGGCTCCCCAAGCTTGAGGACTCCTCGTCTTGCACAAAATGGAGCTACAAAAAGATGAAATGGTATTTATAATGGTTGTTAGTGATGAGAATCACTTTTATACTAATGTAAGGATTGGTAAAATTTAATGGGTTGCCTTAGTGCTAGATCTGCATGCATGCCCGTACTTGCTTCTTCCCATATGATGCCAACGCTCTCCCCCCTAGTGTCTGTCATCTCTGACAGACCTCTGCTCCACGGTTTGATCAATGTACTGCTGTAGTATGTCAGTTGCCAATTCTTGTTCTTTGATACGTAGTCCCCTGACTAGATCTCTTTGCAGGGCATCCCAATTAACTGCGCCAGGCATGTCAGGTTGTAGCGTGGTATAGAGCTTTGAGTGCATTGTCTGTGCGCACGCGAATAGTTGTAGCAGGTGCGTTGGGCGTGGTGCAAACACTTCTGAGTGTGACTCCCAAAACCCCGTGGTGAACATGTCATCAAAATTTTTCTTGTAGAAAGCAGGGAGATATCTTATTCGTGCATGTCATGCATAAGCAACTCGAATACTCGGGGTCATTCTCATATCATAAAGTAAATCATAATTACCATTTATGAAGCCCGGAATTGGAGGCTGGATATTACGTACATTGCAAAAAGTCTTTAACACTACTTGCATCATGTCCAGAATTTTGAGCATCATCTGCGCAGCGACATCAGGCATGGGGTGTAGACGTGGCATCCAATGTCTGATGGTAGCCATCATGTAAGCTATCGTTGATGTGCTTGTTGGGGGTGCAATGGAGGGGTAATTTAGCCATTTTTTGCAATTATTATTGTTCTGAACTTTTATGGAAAATGCCTTCCATGATCTTCTCCGTTGCATTGGCCCAAAGCAAGGGTTATACTTCAAATGCATGGGAGCATGATCCCATGTTCGTAGCATCTCCGAATAGGTCTCAAGTAATTTTTGCCTCCAGATAGACTGGAAAATGGCACCTTTTCTAGCTTCGTTCGGGATGTCCTCTAGTTGGAACTGTGTTGCAAAGGAAGGAGACCTATTGGTGACTCTTTTGATTTCAGCGTTGTAGTCTGCCAATAGCACAAAGTAGGGCTTATACTATAACTCTGAACTAGTTATCAGTCTTCTAGAGGCGAGGTGCTTGAAATATTCTGATTGAAGTATGGTCTCTTCTGTTGATGTATGAAACACCACAAGAAATGAATTAATGTGACACTAGAACACCTCTATGGTCACCATTAACTCATTGTCACTCCAAACTTTGAGAAATGATAGCCTAAAGTGAGAACTTTGCTTCTACAGAAATTCCTAGTCACCGAAATGACATACCTTCAGTATTTTGCTAATTTCTCCTAGCTCAAGTATTATGTCTCCATGAAACTCTATAAGCTGAAACTAGAAGTGTAGAGCTTTCCAACAAGCTATCATATGCATCAAACGGATCTCTAGAACTCAAGTTATGGCTCTCACAAGATGACCCTATATGACCTTCCAAAACTGGAAATCTTTCCTGTTATAGTAAGAGCGCCTGTTTAAAATTAGAATTCGATGCCTAGCATCGACTTGCAACAAGAATTCGATGCCGGACATCGACTTGGGATGTTTTTGGCCACTTTTCAGTAGGGATTCGATGCCGGGCATCGACTTCCCGCATAAAACCTTGATCTTTTGGACACCAAAACTATAGATGATTTCATGCACACTTAGAATATGACTTATCAACTGGAATTCGATGCCAGGCATCGAGTTGCTCCAACAACATCATGTTTTCAAGACACTTCAGTACTGAATGAAAAATATAAATGAAAATATGACTTATCAACAGAGATTCGATGCCAGGCATCGAGTTGCTTGGAAAACTTGATCTTTTTAACTCATCACACAGTAGGTAATTATGGAGATGATGGAGAGAGACTCATACACAGAACTTTACTCAGTTCTTTCTCATAGCTATGAAAACTCAGAAGTTTTACAGATGCTTTCTCACTTAGAGAATCCCGACTATACACAGTCGTATATATGAACTCCTTCTTCTACTTCTTCTCTCTATTCTCTCTCTCTCTCTCTTTTTCTCTCACCGCGTCAGTTGATACAAACTAACTTATATAGATTTTCTCATTCTCGTGATTTTTAAAAAACTTCTAGAACTAAAGTGAACTATCTTTACAAATATGATACATGTCACATAATCCTAGTAGGAGATGGTTGAACCACGCCTTAAGAGAGAGGATTAGGAAGTGATCCTTAACCATGGCTTTTGGGGCAAGTGGTTAGCCCATCGCACTCCTAACCGGGAGGTTGTGAGTTCAATTCCCAACATTGGTATCAGAGCCTAGTTGCGAAATTGGGCTAAGACGGAGGTTCGCGCCTCAGTCGTGGGCACTTGGAAAAAGCGCTTATCCGTGGTGAGTGTGAAACTGGCCTTGGATGAAGGCGCATGGGCATTTGGGCACCCACGGAGGGTGGGATAGGTCCAAATTTGGTCCATGTGCTGGAGTTTGAGGTTGGTGGAAGCGCTCATGCATGGAAAGTGGGTCCAAGAAGGGTCCATAAGTGAGCATTGAGGACAATGCTCAGTCTAAGGGGGAAGGAATGTCACATAATCCTAGTAGGAGATGGTTGAACCACACCTTAAGAGAGAGGATTAGGAAGTGATCCTTAACCATGGCTTTTGGGGCAAGTGGTTAGCCCATCGCACTCCTAACCGGGAGGTTGTGAGTTCAATTCCCAACAATACACTTGTGAATTTGTCCCTTCAAATAGGCATGGGGTTTTCTTCTTAAGATTTGACCTTCAAATATATGTCCAATTAGTGAGTGTTTCTCCAACAGCTCCCCCTCAATCACTAATTGACATTCCCTGTTTCTTCATATCATCTTCTTTTCTTTTACTCCTGCCATGCTTTTGAATCTGCTGGTCTTCACACCATCCAAGCTCTTTGTCATTATGTCTGCTAACTGATCTTTAGTAGAAATGTACTCCACTTCAATCTCCTTCTCCATTACCTTTTCTCTGAGAAAATGATATTGTATCTCTATGTGCTTTGTCCTTGCATGAAATACTGGATTTGCTGCAAGATAAAGTGAACTCATATTATCTCCATGTATTGTAGGTGTACCTTGATCAATGCCTAAGCTCTTGAATAATGTTTGCATCCATATGACTTCCTTAGCTGCTTCCACAAGTCCTTTGTACTCTGCTTCAGTTGATGATAATGCTACTGTATGTTGTTTCTTTGAACACCAACTTACAAGCTTATCACCAATATATATCATGTAACCATGAGTTGATCTTCTGTCATCTTGATTACCTGCCCAATCTGAATCACTATAGGCTCTCAACTTCAAATCTGATGTAAAAGGATAATATAATCCTTCCTTTATAGCTCCTTTGATATATCTGAGAACTCTTTGACCTGCAATCCAATGTGGGTCCTTTGGACAATGCATGAATTGTGACAAAACTCCCACGGCATAACTAAGATCAAGTCTTGTTAGTGTAGCATAAATCAAACTACCCACAAGAGATTGATACTTCCTCATATCTTTGTATTCTGCACCATCATATTTACTGAGCTTGTGATTAACTTCAAGTGGAGTTGAAGCTTCTTTGCAATTTTCCATATCAAACTTCTTCAATAGATTCAGAAGATACCTTTCTTGTGATACATATATGCCATGATCTGTATAAGTGACTTCCATTCCAAGAAAGTATGACAACTTTCCTAGGTCACTGATCTTGAATTCTTTTTCAAGTAATCTCTTTACCTCCTTGATTCCTTCATCTGAAGTACCTGTGATTATAATGTCATCTACATAAATACAAATGTAGATTGTACCTTCCTCTGTTCTTTTGATAAGTAGACTTGAGTCTGCTTTTGAACTTTGATATCCAAGATCATTGAGATACTTCACCAGTCTATAGTTCCAAGCTCTTGGAGCTTGCTTCAATCCATACAATGCTCTTCTCAACCTGCAAACAAAATTTGGATACCTGGAATCTATAAACCCTTGAGGTTGTTCCATGTATACCTCATCTGATATGTATCCATTCAAGAATGCATTTTTTATATCCAATTGACTTAGAGTCCATCCTTTTGAAGCTGCAATAGCAATGATTGTCCTTATAGTTGACATCTTAGCTACGGGACTGAATGTCTCATCATAATCTATGCCATAGGTCTGGGCATAGCCTTTCACCACCAATCTAGCTTTGTATCTAGCTATACTTCCATCTGCAAGCTTCTTCACTTTATAAACCCATTTATTTCCAATTACTTTCTTACCATTTGGTTTAGGAACAAGTTCCCATGTCTTGTTCTCCTCCAGTGCATTGAACTCTTCCTTCATTGCTTCTTCCCATTGCTTCTTACCTTTAGCTTCATCATAGTTCTGAGGTTCTTCATCATCTTTGACCATATATGCATAGTTCTTCTGAGTTATGTAAGAAGTATCATAAGAAATGTGTCTGGATACACTTCTTCATCAAATATAGGAGCTTCTTCATTCCTTCTTGTTAATCCACTTCTCGATGTACTTGCTTGCATATAGTCTTCATCTCTATTTACCTGCACAATTGATTTTCCTTTCTCACATCTTCTTACCTCTTCTTCAAATTCTTCAGCTGTATGACTTTGATCTGCATACCAACTTTTCTGTTCATCAAATGTAACATCTCTAGAAACAAGAAATTGTTTGGTTAGGGGATTCCACAACCTGTAACCCATCTGCTTTTCATCATAACCAATGAACATATATTTTTCTGCCTTTGGTTCAAGTTTATGCCTAAGCTGTGATGGCACATAAGCATATGCAATTAATCCAAACACTCTACAATGATCTAGTGTTGGTTTCTTACCCCACCAAGCTTCATATGGAGTCATACCATTGAGAGCTGCACATGGTAATCTATTCACAAGATATGTAGCTGTATTTATTGCTTCAGCCCAAAGATAATTTGGACAATTCTTCTCCTTCAACATAGCTCTAGCAAACTCAACCAAATTCCTGTTCCTTCTTTCTGCTACACCATTTTGTTGTGGTGTATACCTGCAAGTTATTTCTCTCTTAATACCTGCATTCCAAAGATAATCATTGAACTCTTGGGAGAAATATTCTCCCCCTCCATCAGACCTCAGTCTCTTAAGCTTTTGACCTGTGACTCTCTCTGCATATGCATGAAAATGCTTGAAAGCTCCAAACACTTCTGATCTTTCCTTCAAAACATATAATGTTATCCATCTTGTAGCATCATCAATGAAAAGAACATAGTACCTTGAGCCACTGATAGATCCTTCTTTTGTTGGTCCCCATACATCTGTATGAATGAGCTCAAGTACTCCATCATGTTTGAATCCTTTCTTCTGAAATGGTAACCTGTGTGCTTTGCCCATTTGACATGCTTCACATTTATAAACCATATGTTGACTTTGCACATTTGGTAATCCTAGTACAGACTGATTAGCAACCATAGCTTTAATTCCTCTTTCATTTGAAATGACCTAATCTCTTATGCCAGAGATCAAATTCTGTAATCACTGCTTCACCATGTGTGAGCAAAGCTTGACCAATGTTCCCTTGCACTCTTAAAGTAAAGAGTCTACCTTCTTTCTTACCAGAGACAATCTGATTATATCCATTCTCTGGATCTTCAACAAATACTCCTTCATTTGTAAACCTAACTTGAAAACCTTTTTCAACTATCTGTCCCACACTAATCAAGTTTTTAGGTATTGTAGGAACATACAAAACATTGGTTAGCAAATCTACTCCACTCTTGCATTTCACTTTTCCAATTGAATGTACACTATGTCTTGTATTATCACCTGTTTGAACTGTATGACTAGAAATGCCTTTTTCCAATTCTGACATGAATTCTATGTTTCCTGACAAATGATTAGAACATCCAGAGTCAATGTAAAATACCTTTAGATCTTCTTTATCTGATGTGTTGATTGAGTTCATCATCAATGATGTATGACTTTCATTCTGTGTGTCATTTGCATAGTTGTAGTAGGTGGTGTTGTAGGATTGATTCTGTCCCCAACTTCTTCCTCCACCTCTACCGTAGCCTCCTCTTTGACTTTGTCTACCTCTCTGAAAATTACTTTGATATCTTCCACCTCGACCTCTGCTATTGTTGTTTTGATTCTGGTTTGATCCTTGTTGGTTGTGCCAACAGTCATGAGCCAAATGATTACTCAATCCACAGATCCAGCAAGCTTCCTCTTCCAAAACCTCTTGCTCTTCCTCTGCCAGTGCCTTTACCTCTTGCATAATAAGCTTGAGAACTAGACTCCTCTTCATCCTTTCCTTTACCTTTATCTCCTTTCTTCTTGTTCTTCATGTACATTGCAAAACTTTGTCCTTTATCTCCATCTCCCTTCAAGTCTTGCTCATATGTGAGCATCAAACCAAGCAACTGGTTCAAATCTGGAACATAATGATTTAATGAAATTTCTGTTGATAAGACAAAAGGTTTCCACCTTTCATCCCCTCTCAAACCTGCAAGTAGTTGAGCAATCAATCTGTGATCTTCAACATCTTCATCTATGGATCCAAGACTATCTGCAAGATCCTTCATCTTAGTGACATAATCACTAATACTTTGACTTGGCTTCTTCTTGAATGTTGTAAACTCTGACCATAGACTTGCTTTCCTTGCTTTAGTAGTACTTTGGAAATGATACTCCAATGCATTCCATATATCTTCAGATGATTCCAATCCTCTGATGTGTGGTAGCAAATGATCAGAGATTGTGTTGTAGATGTAGGCTTTTGCACTTGCATCCTTCTTCTTCCAATGCTTTAAAGCATCAAGTTCCTCTTTCTTTGGTCGGCTTTCATCTTCGAATATTGGCTTCTCTTCTTCACCTGTAACATATATCATGAGATCCTTACTCATAAGTAAGGCTTCCATTCTCATTACCCATGCGGGGCAATTATCTTTGTCCAGTTTGTCAATGGAAATATGATCTGCCATAGTTCTTTCCTTCTGCTGCAACCTGTGAGCTTAAAGGATAAAGGATAATACCTTTTGAAGTTCTTTGTGTATGAGGATACTTTTGAAGTAACCTTTTGATGCCTTGTGTCTTCAAATGCTTCACCTTTCAATCTTTAATGGAAAACTTTACAAAACTTCTTGTACCTTTGTCGTCTTCTGCTCTCGAGAATCTTTCTGCTCTGATACCACTTGTTGATGTATGAAACACCACAAGAAATGAATTAATGTGACACTAGAACACCTCTATGGTCACCATTAACTCATTGCCACTCCAAACTTTGAGAAATGATAGCCTAAAGTGAGAACTTTGCTTCTACAGAAATTCCTAGTCACCGAAATGACATACCTTCAGTATTTTGCTAATTTCTCCTAGCTCAAGTATTATTTCTCCATGAAACTTTCTAAGCTGAAACTAGAAGTGTAGAGCTTTCCAACAAGCTATTATATGCATCAAACGGATCTCTAGAACTCAAGTTATGGCTCTCACAAGATGACCCTATATGACCTTCCAAAACGCGAAATCTTTCCTGTTATAGTAAGAGCGCGTGTTTAAAATTAGAATTCGGTGCCTAGCATCGACTTGCAACAAGAATTCGATGTCGAGCATCGACTTGGGATGTTTTTGGCCACTTTTCAGCAGGGATTCGATGCCGGGCATCGACTTCCCGCATAAAACCTTGATCTTTTGGACACCAAAACTATAGATGATTTCATGCACACTTAGAATATGACTTATCAACTGGAATTCGATGCCAGGCATCGAGTTGCTCCAACAACATCATGTTTTCAAAACACTTCAGTACTGAATGAAAAATATAAATGAAAATATGACTTATCAACAGAGTTCGATGCCAGGCATCGAGTTGCTTGGAAAACTTGATCTTTTTAACTCATCACACAGTAGGTAATTATGGAGATGATGGAGAGAGACTCATACACAGAACTTTACTCAGTTCTTTCTCATAGCTATGAAAACTCAGAAGTTTTACAGATGCTTTCTCACTCAGAGAATCCCGACTATACACAGTCGTATATATGAACTCCTTCTTCTACTTCTTCTCTCTATTCTCTCTCTCTCTCTTTTTCTCTCACCGCGTCACTTGATACAAACTAACTTATATAGATTTTCTCATTCCCGTGATTTTTAAAAAACTTCTAGAACTAAAGTGAACTATCTTTACAAATATGATACACTTGTGAATTTGTCCCTTCACATAGGCATGGGGTTTTCTTCTTAAGATTTGACCTTCAAATATATGTCCAATTAGTGAGTGTTTCTCCAACATCTTCAATGGTCTTCATGGCCAGCATCTGAGTGGATATATGCTCCTCATGAGTTGGCTCCATTTCTTCTACTTGTTTCATCCACGCCGAAGGGGGCTCCTCATATGTGTCTTGTCCTTCCTCCGTGATTCTGCCTCCTGGAAGAGGTTGAGGCTCATAGTTATCTTCAAAGGTTTCTTCCACAGGAATGGTTATTGCTTCTTCCTCTGATGGTTGATCAGGTGGAGAGGGGGGTCGTTCATATTGTAACAACTTAATCTTTAATTCTACCACCTGTTGTCCTAGCTCAAGTACCTCGTTGGCCGTGGAAGATTCTGGCTCTGGTGAAGTAGCAGCATTGACCACATTCCTTGGTTCTTTCATGTGTGGTACGATGTAGCTCAAGCGTAAGCACCACCTCTTTTACTTGTCAATCCGCGGAGACGTGAGGACCGGTATGAAGACCACGAGCAAGTGAAGGCACAAGTGCGTGAGTGAAAGCACACAAACATGCACACACATACACACACACACGCACAAAGTAAGATCAAAGAGAGGAACAATGGAAAGCTTAGATTGCAAAAGAGTTCTCTTACAAAAGTTCTATCCTCTAACAAGCTAACCCCAAAAATGAGCTCTCTAGCTCTTTTTATAGTTTTTTGACTAGTTTTGGCCCTGTCCAGACCTAGTGTCCGGCCTAGTTAAAAATTAGGTTCCAGGGCTTATTTGAGGGCTCAAACGAAGTCTAAAAATTATGAAAATTGGTACGATGGTACTTCTAATACTCCTCAAGCTCGAGGACTCCTCGGCTTGAACCAAATGGAGTTACTAAAAATAGATAATGGTACTCCCTACTTGCTCCCTACTTGCTCCCTTTCCTTGTGTGTCCACCTTTTGATGTGCTTCCATGCTTTGTCCTTGACTTTGAGCTTCAACACTCCCCCCCCTCTCGAGTCTGTCGTCCCTGATAGACCCTTGTTGGAAGGGCTGTTCTATGTACTGCTTTGAGAGGTGGTGCCCATCCGTTGTATGAGCTGGTTCCTTGGATTCCAGCAAGAATGTGTCGTTGTGAGCTTTCAAAACTGCAAGTTGCTCAAAAGAGGTTGTCAAGAGTGATTTGGAGCAACTACTGACTTCAATTTGCTTCCGAGATATGGATGTGGTTCCCATGACGTCCGCTAGCTCTTCCAAAGATGATGTTGAGAGCAGTCATGCCAACTACTCATAACCCATAATGAATGATGGGTAAGTGTGTTCGTGCCTGGGTTGAAAAAAGTATGTGCCTTGTGCACGGCCTTGTAATGTAGCCCTACGCATGCTTACTTGGAAAATGCATTGGAAGAAGTATGGTGCAAAAATTGCGGGTCTTGAGCTAAGTGCTCAAGGGTATGCGGACGAAGAGGTTTCCTAAACTATCATGGTTATGGTGTTTCCAGAGTAAAGATGCTTACCATGGAGAAGGTTGATGGATGTTTGTCTCTTCGTGTTGTACACTCGGCCTTTGGGATGGAACATTGTTGATGAATGTCCATGTTGATTGTCCACTGATGAGATCTTTTGAGTGGTGGATCCTCTCTCCTCTTTTCAAAGCAACATTTGTCAAATACTGAGAATTGAATTGCTTTATATTCCTTGGCAAGCAACATCGGGTAACTACACCAAGCTGAGTTTCACATATTCTCTTTAGCTCACCATATGCAGGAGTCTTCTCCTCCAGAACTACGTTTTGCAGATATCTCCTTGGATACTCTGGTACATGAAGTAGTTAAGCATCACTCAAGTTGCAGACCTTCAAGCTCTTCATTCCTACCATGGTAAGAGAAAATCATAGTTGTAGATGCCATGTTCATGCCAAATGCTTGTCATCTACCAGATAAGGCAGCAATAATCTCACTGCTGGCCAAGACATACTTCTATCCAAATTGATAAATGCCTAGTAATCAACAGTTCCATCTTCAACTAAGCATGTCTCATTCCTGTTCCATGAGCGAAACCTGGGACTAAGTTTTGACTCTTTTTTTTTTTTTTTTTTTAAATGTCACACACAAGAAGAGAGATGTTAGTATCAGAAAAATAATTGACAATATGTCAATGTGCTCTTGTGCATGGGACTCTCAACTGTGTCTATGCACGGCCATGTAATGTGGCCCTATATTAATGCATACTTTGGAAATGCATGACCTGAATGGTGCAAAAGACAAGGTTGCGCAAGGAGCACATGGTTGTCGCTCGTCGAGGCTTTTGATGTTATTTGCGGAGGTTGATGCCGACCTTGGTGGAGGTATCCATTGAGTCTCAAACTGATGTAATCCTCCTTATTGGAGTCCATTTTAGAACAGTATTTGGCACTGTAGAGATCACTTCAGGCGTCTTCCTCTTTGGATGCGTTCTGAACTGTGGTATCCAGTGTGGTTGGCGCTTTGGTTCGATGGAGCCTGCTTGTACTTTTGGCTTCCAAACCCATATCCTTTTTGCACGTCTTCCTACTATTCTTGAAGAGCTGATTTGATCTTCTTTCGGTCTCTGTATGTGGTTCTTACCCTTTTCTCTTTTTGGCTTCTTTGTTGAAACCTTTTGCATGTGGGAGAACAAAGGTTGTTGTGGATGTAGGAGCTTCTTAGGTACCCACATCTGTAATTGCCCTTGTTGAGCTGCAGCTAACTTCTTAGGCACCCAAACTTGTTGGATACCTTGTGATTGAGCTTGTCTGAGCTGCTTCCTTCGTCTTCTGGCCTGGTTGGTTTGCATGGATGGAATTTGTGGGGGCAAGGTTGGTGGTTGCTCTCCTTTGCGTACCCATATTTGCTTCATGCTCGAAACTGCTTTTTTATCCAATGGTGTCTTTCTATTTGATGTAGCAGTTGTCGTGAACGGTTGTGTTTGCTTGTGTGGTGGACTCACTACTGTGGCTACTTGATTCTTTGGAGAAGAAGAAAGATCCACCCGCCTTCGAACCTGGTCTTCCACGATTGACTCCTTCTGCATCATAGAGCTTTTGACACATACAACATCTTCCTTCATATGATTAGTCTTGGAAGAAATAAGAGAGTGTGTGGTGCCATGATTTAGGAGCATGCAGTTCTCTAATTCTAATGTAATGGATTGTTCATGTACCCAAACTTGAAGAATTTGACTTCTTAGGTTTAAGTTAACTGCATGGTCATAGATCCAATCTTGACCCAAGACAAGTGGTTCCGTAAGGTTCTCATCTTGACATACTAGCGCTTTGACTTTCATTGGAACATCTTGAAGGTAGATGGGAAGTTCCACCTCGCCCAAACAAGGGGTTTCCACACCTCCCAATCCTATGAGATAAGCTTCTATGGGATTGATGTTCAACCCCAAGTCTTGGCAGTAGGAAAGTCTAACTGCACTACTTGCTGCACCTGAGTCAATCAATGCTTTCACCGTCCTTGCACCCTTCCCTTGTCCTATCTCTATGGTCACAAAGGGTCTTCGGTCAATGACCTGAGAAGTCGCTATGCCTGATTTGGGGCTTTTGCGTTGACTTCTAGGCCTAATCGCCTTAACTTATTTCGCCTAATACGCTCTCTGGCCTCTACCTGTGCTTCTTCTCTCACTCTTAACTCTTCATCTTTTCGCTTCTTAGCAGTGTTGAGTCTCATTAGCATATCCTCAATAAGAGGTTCTTGATATAGCTTGACTCTACAACCACTAATATAGTTTGGAAAGATATCTCCTTCTAGAGTGGCCAACTGAACTGCACCACTAGTGGAAATTCTATTAATGATCATGGGTCCGTATCCTCTTTTTTCCAACTTACGGGCATGTTGTTTTAGTGTGTATACCAACACTAGATCTCCCTCTTTCAATCCTTTATCCTTGATGTGTGCATCAAAGTATGCCTTTTGCCTCTTCTTTGCAGCGTAGATGCCTGCTGCCGCTCGTAGCCTCGTCTCACCCAAGCGTTCGAGATCAAAGATCCTAGAGGACAATTCATGCCCATTCCACTCATACTCTTGTGCTACTTTTAAGGCAGGGATTAAGAAATCTAATGGTAGCACAGCGTTCTGTCCGAAGACCATCTGAAATGGGGTGGCGTTGAGTACCGTTTTGTAGGCAACTCGATAAGCCCAAACAACATATGAAGTTGTTTGTCCCAATCAGAGCGTTTATTATTTACCAGTTTTGTCAATACGTTACAGAGGATCTTATTGGTACTCTCGGCTTGTCCGTTAGCTTGTGGGTGATAGGGGGCAGATTTCTTATGTATCACCAAGAATTCTTGGAGAAGATTTTCAATGACTTCATTCAAGAAGTGTGTGCCTCTATTGCTCACCAACTCTATTGGTAGTCCATATCTCGTGAACACATTCTCGAATAAGAACTTAGCCGTAGTCTGAGCATCATTCTTTGTTGTGGCTTTGACTTCTACCCACTTTGTAAGGTAATCTATGGCTACAATGATGTACTCTGCATGGGAGTTTCTAGCTGGGTGGTTAATAGGACCTATGAAGTCTATGCCCCACTTCGAAAATGCACGTCCTCCCATCATTGGCCTCAAGGGCATCTCGTCTTTTCTAACTGGATATTGTGCACGTTGGCATGTGTCACATTTCTTCACATAGGTATGTGCATCCATATGAAGAGTGGGCCACCAAAGTCCTGAGAATAGAATGGTCTTGATCACTCGGTCAGGACCAAAATGTCCACTTGCAACCCCGCTGTGTGTAGTTTCTAAGACTTTCAAATAATCTGATTCGTGAACGCACAGTCTTAAGTAACCATCTTTGCCTCTTCGGTACAGGTTGTCTCCTACTAGGGCATAGCCTTGAGCCTCTTGCTCCATGCTTCGTCTTCTTGCTAGACTAGCCTCTTTGGGTAATCTTCCCGACCTCATAAACTCTACCAATGGAGCACTCCAATCTGGAATTAATGACACTTGATAAAGGGTCGCATGCTCCACTGGGGGTCTCTCTCTGCACATTGGACAATTCTTAATCCACTCATGTGTTTCTTTGTCCATGCTAGGCCAATACACTCCTAAACGTTTGAGATTCTGCAATGTGCGTTGTTTAGAATAGTGATTTGCTAGCAATCCTTTATGAGCTTGCTGCAACCAACTATTATGTTCATCATCCTCGACACAACAAGCTAATACGCCCTCTGTATCTTGTTTGTACATGCTTCCTGCCAAGATGTGATATTTTTGTGATCTTACAATTTCTTCTTGTGATGTTTTCACATTCTTATTTGCAGGGCCGAAGGTTAGGACTGGTACCAACTTATTTTCCCATTTAGGAACAACTTCCAAATTGAACAGATAAGCATCAGGTAGTTCATCAGACACTCCTTGTGGTGACTCTCCTGAAGTAATGCGAGAAAGGTGATCTGCCCGAAGGTGGGTTCTACCTTTCCTGACAACAACTTCAAAGTCATATTCCATTAGTAAGAGGAACCATCTTACTAAGCGTCCAGTATTGCAAGGTTTATTGACCAAATATAACAAAGCTTGATGATCAGTGAAAAACTTGAACTTGTTGGCCAATAAATAGTGTCTAAACTTCTTCACAGCATATACCATGCCTAAGCCCTCTCGCTCAGTTGTGGTATAGTTCTGTTCAGCTGCACTGAGCTGTCTACTAGCATATGCTATGGGCAAATCTAAGTTTCCTTCACTTGTGGGTTGTGCAAGCACACATCCTATGGCATGATTGGATGCATCCACATGGACATGGAATGGTTTATTCCAATCAGGAGTGGTCAGTATTGGTGCTGTGCACAAACGTTTCTTCAGTTCATTGAAAGAATTCTCGCATTCATTGTTCCACTCAAAATTAGACAACAAGGCATAAAGGGGTCTAGCTATGATCGCGTACATGTGGATAAACCTGCGGTAATATCCACAATGGCCCATAAAGGCTTGTACCTCTTTAACATTCCTTGGCCTTGGTAGCTCTGCTATGGCTCGTACCTTATCTTCATCTGTTGAGATTCCATTCTTAGAAACAATATGACCTAAGATTTTACCTTGACGCACCATAAACACACACTTTTCTGGGTTCAGACACACTCGATATTCTCTACACTTGTTGAAGATTTGTCTGAGCTCAGGGATGTGAAACCTTCTTTCTTGGGAATGAGCACATAAATCATCCACATACACTTCTAAGCTCTTTCGCAAGAACTCTTTGAAGACATGACACATGAGCCTTTGGAATGTTGCAGGTGCATTGGTGAGCCCAAATGGCATCACACGAAATGCAAAGATTCCCCACTCTGTAGCAAAAGCTGTTTTGTGTTGATCTTCTGGGGCAATGGCTACTTGATTGTAACCTGAAAATCCATCAAGGAAGCTATAAACTTCCTTGCCTGCAACACGCTCCAATAGGTGTTCTGTGATTGGAAGTGGATAACTATCTCTAATCGTAGCGGCATTAACTTTTTTAAGGTTAATACACACTCGCAACTTCCCGTTCTTCTTGGGTACCACAACAATGGGGGACACCCATTCGGTATGCTCAATCTTATAGATGAATCCAGCTTCAATCAACCCATCAATTTCTTCTTTTATTTTGGCTGCATAGGTATCATTATATGTGTAGGGCTTCTGTTTGGTGGGCTTAGCATCAGCAGTCATGGGGATAGTATGAGAGCAAATTCTTGGATCTACCCCTTTCAAGTCTCTATAGTGCCATGCAAACACATCCCTATATTCCCTTAATAGAGCTATGAGCTCCATTTCTTCTCTTGCACTTAGGTCATCTCCTATATATGTGCATCTCTCTTCGTTCTCTTCAATGGTCACTACAATCTTCTTGGTCTTTTTTTTATTATCATATGATTCTCCTATGATGGCCTCTCTCTTAGGCATTCGTACCAAAATTTTGCGGTCGTCAACTTCATATTTCTTGAAGTTTTCTGGTACTTCAAACAATGATTCCTCCTCTTCTTGTTTCACTGCTTTTCTTTTCTTTTTCTTTTGACTACTCTCACTTCCACCCTTTGAGTTTACTGTTTTAATACTTGTGAGAGGTTCTTCTTCTTTCTGGGTGAACACTCCTATATCTTCTAGATAGTGTTGCTCTGAGTTAAAGCAACTATCCATCACAATAGACTCCAGATCATCGTCATTCTCTTCTTCTTCTATGACATCACTAGGGTCACATTCTTCTAGCAAGGGTTGACACATGAAAACTGAGATATCATAACCCTCCTCATCACAATGAGGTGTCCACTGTTCCTCATTGACAACAATGTCCATGGTGGCTAAGATTTCTGGCCAGCCATGAGGCTCAAACTCCTCATCTGGAAAGATCATCGGTGTGTATGCTGGGTCTCTAACTGGTCTATCTCCTAGCGAAGTTCCTTCTTCTGTTGCCTTTAAAAGTTTTTCCTCTTCCTTTGCGACCTTGCACATCCACAAATGAGTATCTTCATGCAGCCATGATGGATCAGGTGAACTTTCAGAATGCACAGAGATGGAATCTTCTTTCGCTTTGTGGATAGAATTCCACTGTAGGGGTGGTACATCTCTGAAGGTGTAATCCTTCAAATTGACCTTGGTGGTGACCCCTAAGTGCTGTAAGTACAAGGAGTTAGTTCCCCAATCCTGTACTATTTGCAATTGTCGTAGGAAGGGTCTTCCTAGGATCATCTCATAGACATTATTTTTCTCAAAGTCACATATAGCAAATGTGTGCTCAAACTCTACACCACAAGTGGTTAGAGTGATCCCTTCTAGCAATCCTAGAGGTCTTTCAAAATGACCATCAGCCATTTGAAGCTTCATTCTAGTTGGTCTTAATGTGGGCTTGCCCCATTGCTTCCACAAGGAGGTGGTCGCAATAGCAACACCAACACCTGAATCTATGATTGCTTTGGTTGTGTAACCTTGGTAGGTGATTGGAAGATAAGTATTACCTTCTTCACCCTCACACATGTCCCCTATTTTGTCTAGAGGTATCTCTGGTACCCTTTGCTTGGAGCCTGCTTTTGGCATGTTGGAATCAAGTTCTGGAACCTGATCCTTCACATGATTCCAAAGCTCAGGTTTTGCTTTGAGCAGCTCTTCTACAGTGAGATGACACTGAACCTTAGTGTTCTTCACGACATCCGTGTTCCTTGGAACCACTGAGTCTTCATTTCTTACTAGTATTGTGGGAGCTCTAATCTGGAGAGATTCAGATTCCCATGGGCCTGGAAATTGAGGCAGTTCTTCTAAGGTATTAGATTCAAAATCTAACCTTTCGTCTTCTTGTTGTTCTGCTTCATCTCCGTAAATAGATGGAATGTCTTGGGGAAATTGATCATGAAGATCATCAATCTCAGGAATAGGAGGGGAATTACCCTTCTCCTTGGCCCATTTATCTTCTTGTATTTCCCGCAAGAACTCTTGAGAGTACTGTTGAATTGAAGGAGGTATTCCAACATCTGTGGAATTAGGAGCATAAGCTCCCATTGGTGGTGAGCTTCCTCTTTCAATAACTGGTTGAGCCTGTGGAGGTAAAGAAACTTGTGGTTTGTTTACCAACTGCTCTAATCGTTCTAGTAACCCTTGGAAATGCAAATCTGGTTTGACAGAGTTTGTCTGATTGAACTTTTGACTAGTCTCAAGTATAGCTTGAGCTTGTTCTACCATTTTCATGCACATTTTCATTCGTTCAATCTCTAAATCAGCTCTAGGGTAACTCTTGTCTAGATTTGCAGCTGTAGGCCCTTCTTGAAGTCGAGCCTCGTAGGCTTTGAACATCATGTCCAAGCCTTCTGGGGTTGGATCTGCAAGAACAGCCTCTGGTTGTGGTCTATTTACAATGGGTGGTGGGGTGGGATGAGGTGGAGTGGATGGAGTTTCGGCATGCGAGGGGCTTTGAGATGCAATGTCTTCTATTATTGTTTTTGCGTCTTTCAAGCTTTCTTCTAGTTCCGATAACTTTTTATTCCACTTACGATTGGCCTTTTCTCTGGTATCCTTCCATGTCCTTGTTTTCCTCTTACTAGGCTCTCCTGATTCACTTGACTCCGATTGCTCTGCTGGTTTATCTTGTTTTAATGCTTGTGCCCTAGTAACTGCCTGTATAGGTGCCACATTACTGCTACCTGAACTTGAATCCGCCACTAAGCCTACCACATTAATGGGTGTAATCTTGGGCGCGCTGGAGGGGTTTCTTGGACAATCTCTAGGGAGATGGTCTTTGCCACAATCAGGGCAAAAAGCCTGTATTGTGATAGTCTGTCCTTGACTCGAAGATGATGGGTGGGGACAGTCACGAATGAAATGATCACCTTGACATCTAAAACAAGATCCTCTAGGGGCTTGTGGTCTCATTTGTCTCAATTGGGGCCTAGGGTTGGGATTTGTGCACATGACATTGGAGTATTCTGGCTCCCAATTTTTCTCCATAGGTGGTGCCTCATATTGATACGAGTAAATCTCACTATGTTCAGGTGACTCTGTGTAATACGCATGTGGACTACCTACATGGGAGTAGTCTGAACTATGAGCATGAGAATCATTATCTGGTATCAATGGGGTTAGGGGCACCAATGCTCTATTTGGATTTTCCTCTCCCACAGCATACTTGACTGGAATCACGTTGGCAGGAGTTGGTGGTTGGTTTCCCAAGACAGGTTGTGGCCTATATGGTGCCTGATATTGCTGTTGTGGTCTATAATATGGCTGTTAGTATTGGTTTTGGTACCTACCTGGTTGGTAAGGTTGCTGATAATTCTGTCTAACAGCCTGCCTATTGTAGGGACAATCTTGAGCCGTGTGGTTTGTGTATTTTCTCTCAATAGTGCAATATGGATCATTCCTTTCTCTAATGTTTTGGTTTTGCATTGGGCATACATTAGCCATGTGGTCGCCCCCACAAGTATAACACCGATTCACTGGAGTGACTCTCTGTGTTTGTTTATTTTGGACTCCCAGCTTCTTGGCAACTTGCTCAGCTATCTCTTCTATTTCTGTGGAGATCTTTGAAGTATGACTAGTAGAACTATCCGAATCTTTGTAGAGTTTGGACAATCCTAACTCCTCACCCAAGTTATCTTCTATGTCGATGCACGTCCGCATGCACTCTTCTATGGATCTAGGCTCTTTCAAGTACACATATGATCTTAATTTTGTGCTCAGTAAGCCATCTAAGAACAAAGCCACTTGTTTAGCTGGTGTGGGTAACTCTGGAGTAGGGCATCTTTCTAGGTACTGTGTGAACCTTCTACCTGCTAGTCGCACTGTTTCTTGGGGTGTCTGCTTGAAACTGTGGATCAGGGATGATGTGTTATGCCTAATACCACTCTTGGAAAATTCTACAATGAATTCGTCTAGCAGTTGACCTATATCGCGATAGTTGCGACTACTCAATGGTTGAAACCAAGCCAAGGCAGTGCCCTTAAGAGTCAAACCAAATGCCTCGTATTGGGTGAATAAATCCTCAACCTGTTCAGCTCTTAACACTTGTTTGAACTCGGCCACATGATCATAAGGATCTCCTGACCCGTCAAAATAATTCTTCATTGCCTTGATCACTTGAGTGGGTCTAAGGGTTCTTGGGTGCTCTCGGGGTCTAGGCAATGGAAAATCATGTTCATCTCTTTTTTGCCTATGTGCTTGATGTCTCTCTCTTTCAGGTCTTTCATTTTCAAATCCTGATCTATTCCTGCCTACGGTGTGTGCATAACTTACCTCAGGTCTCTCTCTAGCTCTTTCTCTCTGAGCTTCATGAGCGTGGGATGATCCTACTCCTTGGAGGCCATGGGAAACATTGGATCTTGGTGGGGGGAAAATCAATTTATTCTTCCAAGTATATGCATGTCTATCATGTTCTGTTACCAAGGATATCTTCTCTGATGTGTTATCCAGGTAGACAATTTTGCCTGGTATCTCAGGATCTTTGAATTCATAGATGATAACTATGCCCAATTGGCTAGGTTGATCTGGCTTGAATCTCCAAAAGGCTTCCTCTGTTTCTCTATTCAAAAATAGTTCTATGCTTTTGTTGTCTTGAGGGATCCAGTCCGGAGTGATCACTCGGGTCAAAACTGACTTACCTCTAGGAGTCTGGGGTCCTTGTCCTACATTTCCTTGTTCTAGGTCTCCTATTTCATTCTCAGGAATGACATTTCCAAACTCATCAGTCCTATCTGGTAGGTTGGTGACCACATACATGGTTCCTTCCTTATCAATGTATGAACCCTCTTCGAACTTGACCACCGGGTGTTCAAGTCCAAAGGATTGATCTGGATTTTTGAGTTGGACCACTGATCGCCTCAGACCATCCTCATAGATGCGAGCACCTAATTGGTTGGTCCGAATATATTCCAACTATGTCTTATAGGGACCTTCTGGTGTTTGTAGATGGGCAATCCCTGAGCCACCTGCAGGTTTTCCCATACTAAAAGACATTTCTGAATCACTTGTGTCTGAACTTAGTAAAAGATGACCACTTAGTTGTTGTGCCCAAGACTTGGATGTATGGTTGACACTAGCCTCAGAAGATCTAATGCTTTGTTTATCCTTGCCTAAGTGTCTATCAGATCTCAGGTTCATAAGCTTTAGTCAAGAGTCCAAATTTTCCCCTTGGTGTGGTTCAGAATTCTTTGGAGTCCCCTTGGTTCCCTAGTCCCACTTGAGGGTCAACTTCAAATTATCCTATCTCAAAATCAACACGTTCTTCTTGAAAAAAACAGTTGAGGTCGTGTAGGCAAACAGGCAAACAGGACCTTTGGAGAAAATCGCGATTTTGTGAACTTTCAGAGAATCGCGATTTTGTGAACTCAGAAAATCGCGATGTTGAGCACAAAATCGTGTTTCTGAAAATCGCGATGTTGAGCACAAAATCGTGTTTCTGAAAATCGCGATGTTGAGCACAAAATCGTGTTTTTTGAAAATCGCGATTTTGACTCAGAGAATTGTGATTTACAAAATCGTGTTTTTTCACAAAATCGTGATTTCTCAGAATCGTGTTTTTAACAAGAAAATCGCGATGTTGAGCACAAAATCGTGTTTCTGAAAATCGCGATGTTGAGCACAAAATCGTGTTTTTAGAAAATCGCGATTTTGAGCAAAAAATCGTGATTACACAGAATCGCCTTTTTTTCACAAAATCGTGTTTTTTTACTGAAAATCGTGATTTTTTTGAGAATCGCAATTTTGAGTAGGGAATCGTGTTTTCTCAAAATCGTGTTTTTTGACTGAAAATCGTGATTTGTGAGAATCGCGATTTTGAGCACAATCACAGAATCGTGATTCTGAGAATGACCACAGAATCGTGATTTTTTCAGCCAACTTTTAGGCGGGAAAACAGAAAATCGTGATTTTTCAAAAAATTTTGAATTTTCACAGAATCGCGATTTTCACCACAGAATCGTGTTTTTTGGCGGGAAATTCAAATTTCTAAGCGCCGACTATGGCGAGCTCCGTATGAGCAAAAAATCATGAAAAAAACACAGCGCTTGCTCTCCCTTGCTTCTCCTAACTCCTTCCCACACAATAATGCATGAAAAATGGTATGAAGATGGTGACAATGCACTAAAAAACAAGAATTTTCTATGAAGAAGAAGATGGAAGAAGGTGGAGATGATGATGATGATGAAGATGAAGAGGAAAAAACAGAAAATGAACTGAAATGATAGTTTTTTTACCTTCCAACGTCGCAAATCTACGATCTTACCATCACAACGCTCGTCCTCGAAGCTCTCTCCCCGGCAACGGCGCCAAAATTTGGTGTAGCTCAAGCGTAAGCACCACCTCCTTTACTTGTCAATCCGCGGAGACGTGAGGACCGGTATGAAGACCACGAGCAAGTGAAGGCACAAGTGCGTGAGTGAAAGCACACAAACATGCACACACATACACACACATGCGCACAAAGTAAGATCAAAGAGAGGAACAATGGAAAGCTTAGATTGCAAAAGACTTCTCTTACAAAAGTTCTATTCTCTAACAAGCTAACCCCAAAAATGAGCTCTCTAGCTCTTTTTATAGTTTTTTGACTAGTTTTGGCCCTGTCCAGACCTAGTGTCCGGTCTAGTTAAAAATTAGGTTCCAGGGCTTATTTGAGGGCTCAAACGAAGTCTAAAAATTATGAAAATTGGTACGATGGTACTTCTAATACTCCTCAAGCTCGAGGACTCCTCGGCTTGAACAAAAAATGGAGTTACTAAAAATAGATAATGGTATTTACAATGGTTTTTAGTGATGAAAATCACTATTTTTGTAGGGGATTCTTCTGAAAATTTGACATACACTTCTTGGAGCTCCCTACTTGCTCCCTTTCCTTGTGTGTCCACCTTTTGATGTGCTTCCATGCTTTGTCCTTGACTTTGAGCTTCAACATACGAGCATTGGTTGTTTCTATAGTTCTTTCACTTGGTCGGCAAGCGGATCACGTGCTTCTAAGAGGTTGGCATAGGTTTCCAATATTTGTTGGATACTTTCTGAGGGGATAGCCCGGAAGCTAGCAAGATCTATGGGTGCCCCTAGAGTGTTTTCTATGGCGGCATCGAGATTGTCTTGATTTTGTTGTTGTAATCTTCTGTTCTCTTCTTGGGCAGCTGCTAGGTGTCGTCGGAGTAGAGCCATGTTTCTTTGTAGTCTAGCATTGCGGGCTAGATGATCTTTGAGTTGTTCTTCCATCACCTTACCTGTCTCTGTATATTTGGCTTCGAGCTCTGCATGAGATTGTTGCAGGGTGGTAACCTCATGTTGTAATGTTGTATTACTCAACTCCAAGGCATTGACACGTGCCTGGAGGTGGGAAGATAGAGTACAAAGCTCTTTATTGTTCTCTTCCAACAACCTATATTCTTGTTTAAGCTAGGTGGCAGCTTCAAGCATGGTGTCTAGTGCATGACTAAATGAGGTGGATGTAGAGGTGGAGGTAAGAGATGCAAGGGGTTGGGAAATGGGGAAGGGAAAAGTGGATGTGGTGCTGAAAGTGGGTGTATGTGGTGACGTGCGTGAAGCTACAAGTGGTAATGTGGAGACAAAAGTGGTGGTGAGTGGTCCTGCAAAGGGTGAAATGTCCATGGGATCGGACGTGATTGTGCGTGAAGTGTGAATCGTGAATACTGGAATGGTGGGTGGTGTGTTAGTGGTGGCCGTGAATGTGGGGGAGGTGGGGTGGGAAAGGGATTTTCTATTATGATTCTCAATTTGTTGAACTATATTTACAAGGTTTGCCAAGAATGGAGGTAGGGTGGTTTGTGTTGGTTCTGAGGGGGTTAAAAGGGGTACAGTGGGTAGGGGTTGGGAAAGAGGAAATGTATTAGTGAAGGGAAATGGGTGTGTTAATGTTTGGGTAGGGATATGTGGCTGTCCGAGAGGTGGGTGATAAGAAGGGTGACCTATGATGGTTTGATTGGTGGCGGGATGACCTATATGAGATTCGGAAAATGGGCAAGCAATGATAGAGGTAGGGATAGGTAAGGATGAAAAAATGGTGGTGTGCGGTATAGGTTTAGTAAAGATGGTTGTGGGTTGTTCAGTGATGCTAGTGGCAAGGGGTTTGGTGGGTTGGGTGGGAGGTGATGGGGGATATGGTATCTGAGTGTTGTCATCGTGTGCATCAATGTTAGTGGGGTTGGTCATGTGCACATCTTCCTGAGCTGTGGTAGGGAGTGAGGTGGAGACTTCCATCTGAATCATTTTTCCCCTTCGCAGTCGCGTATCGATCCTTCGTTGGTCATATTGAGAGGTGGTACGATATACCATGGTCTGCATGGCTTCCACTATTCCACAGGTATCTGCCAAAAGATTCAATGATTCGATAAAATGATGATCAACTTCCTCCGCTTGCAGCATCTGGTTCACCATCGCTCTATTTGCCTGTTCTGACAGCTTATGCCTCCTTTGTACCTGCTTGATCATCTTGTAGAACCGTTTGAGTTGTGCAGTGTAGGCAGGGGCTTCCTCCTCACTCTCCTCTGATTGATTTTCCTGTGCCTCTTCTTGTTCATGTGTGCCTTCAACACGAGTGTTGTGCCTCATCTTCCCAATGTACTCTTCGTGCATCACTCTGTGGCCGTCCTCTCTGGGATGATGATCCGAGACCATCAATGTTTGAGAAGAACTCACTCTCAGATAATTGTGTTGTTTGCAAGAAACTCTCAAAGTCAAAGGATGTATCCTCTACCAATGTAGCCATGGATGCAAACTCAGCATCCGTGGGTAGTGGAGGGGCTGATGGAGTGGGTTGTACCATGCCCTCTGATTGTGGTCTTTGGAGATGGATCGTGAATGGAGCCACCTGCTCTTCTTCTCTAAGGGAGACTTCGGTGGTGGACTCGCGAGGAATTGGAACATGGGAAAGAGATCCCCGCATTCTTTTAGCTGGCTTAACCCCTGGTTTCTGTCCTTGGAAGAATTGCAGCTGAGAGTATTTAAGTGCCCGTGCAATCCGATCATCATAAGCGAGGCATCTGTATATAATTTTTGTAATGGCACAACAACCATTCAAAGTAGGCTTGCTCTCCCCTCGTTTGCCTGCTTCATATAATTGGTCGAGGATCCACACTGGCATTTTAATAGGTAGACTCCCTGTCTCCACTAGGTATAGCCTGTACCAAATCTTCTTATGAGGCTATGTGAATCGGTCTTGAGCCGGAAAGGCAAAGTGCTGAAGGCACATTCGCAATGGTATGGCAATGTTTGGGGTGAGGGCACACATCTCTTTCAACTTCTTGAGCTTACTGTTCTTCATAGACTCCAGTCTCAAAGGATCTCGATTGGAGGGTACATGGGTACCGTACATCTGAAGGGCTTCCCTGATTAAAGTTATGTTCAGCTCAAACTTTTTCATTTCCTCCTGGTTTGATAGAGAGGGCACCAGGAATGTGCCTGACTGATCTTTATCTCCTGTCGCTTTAAGAGTTGCAATCAAGTAGTAGCATCTAGGGAAATCTGGTTTAGGTAGAGATGCACTAAAATAATCTTGCAATCCCGCTTTCTGCCAAATATCTTGAAGAGGTGCTACAGTTTGTAGTGCTTCAAACTCTCTTGAGAAGAATTGAAATGTCCACCAGACTCCTCCAAATTCCAACTTGGATTCCGAGATATGATCTACATCCCCCAAATCTCCTGGCATCTCATTGAACCAATGAGAATGTCCCTTCACTCTTTCTGTTAGGCCACTTGGTAGATCCGAGATGGGAATTCGTCTCACGTTCAGAAACTCCTCAAGCCTAGCTGTTAGTGGGACCTCCACAGGCATGGTATCCCAATTCATTTGGGTACTAGTGCCTGCCTAGGAGCTCGTGCCTACTGCTGCCGCCATTAGACTTCTGATGCTTATCTACTAGAAGAAGAAAGGCACATTAGTGTTGCATAGGAAACATGATGTAATGGTGTTCCCTTCACAATACTAACATGACAATCCAGATGGTTAGTGGTTAGAGGTGAAGTGTTTGTAATAGGTGTGAATGTGGGTTAGTGGTTAGTGTCATCCTAGATGCATACTTTGGATATGCAATGTACTCATAATGCAGCTACATTAGAGTGGATGGATTTACAAAATTGGGTCTTGGGGTTTGATACAGGGTTTAAGTCTCCAAATTTTGAATGAGGATTCATAGCTCTTAGAGTGGGTGACAGATACAGGTTTATGAACTAGATTGTGCTCGATTTGGGACCTTTTGGGCACCCATTTCTAGACATTCCTAGGTTTGACCGAAGGTGTAATAGGATGGGGTGTAGGTATCTTCCCTGAGCTGTTTGCGAAGAGTACTAGTGATTGTTGATTTATGCTAGAGACTAGAAGTGAAGCTATTTGGGCTCGTAAGCAGGCCTTGGGCGCCCATATCTGCCTAGCATTGGGAATTGCCTTCATTGACCGCTTGCGGACCCAAATAGAAATGGTATGTCTAGAGTGTTGCCTAGGGAACTCTTTTGTTTTAGTCCTTGACAGTGTGGTTTGCTTGATGCTTTTCTGAGAACCTATCTCTGGAGTCGTGGTTTTTTCCCCTTTGCGTATCCAGATTTACTTCATGCCATGAGATACTTCATATTGCCCAAGTTGGTGCACATGCTTCTTGATCATCGGTCTCCTCAGTGTCGTGTGTTGCTCAGCCTACCTTTCTCGAATTTTCTTTGGAACAAATGGGAACTCCTCATTGACTTCTGTTCCTTCGTCAAGAGTGACAATCTCCTGCACCTTAGAACTTTGGACAATAATAGCATGGTTATCGTCAAGTGGGTTTCTGGAGGGACCAGGAGTTGGTGCCTTTTCTAATGGCCTGAGTGCTAGATTTTCTAATTCAATCGTGAGGCGGCTTTGGCCTACCCAAGCCTGAAGAAGTCCACTTCTTAGGTTGAGGCTGAGTGCTTGATTATAGATCCAGTCTTGGCCCAAGACAAGAGGTTCGGTAAGATCCTCGTCTTCACACACTAGTACTTTTACTGGTATTAGGATCCCTTGAATATAGAGGGGAAGTTCCACCTCTCCTATGCAAGGGGTTTGAACACCTCCCAACCCTATCAGATATGCCTCTATAGGTTTTACCTTCAATTGCAGTTCTTGGCAGTAAGAAAGTCGAACTGCACTAGTGGCTGCACCTGAGTCAATTAACGCTTTCACTGTCCTTGCACTCTCTCCTTGTCCTACTTCTAGGGTCACAAAAGGTCATCGATCAACTATCATACGGGTCCGTTCACCTAAGGCCTCGCACATGGCCATGTGATAACCTAGAGCTTTTTGAGTGTTAGGCATGGGCTGATCTTTACCTTGTCTTCTCAATTTCATTCGTCAGATGCGTTCTAAAGCTTCTGCATGTGCTTCCTCTCAAATTTGCTTTTCCTCTTCTTTACGTTTCTTTGCAGTATTGAGTCGATTTAGCATCTCTTCCATTAGGGGTTCCTGATACAACTTGACTCTGCATCCGTTTATGTAACTTGGTAGGATGTCGCCTTCTAGAGTGTCTAATTGTACTGCTCCACTTATGGAGATTCTATTGATTATCATAGGTCCATAGCCTCTCTTCTCTAATTTCTGTGCATGCTGCTTCAATGTGTAGACTAGGACTAGGTCTCCTGCTTTCAAGCCTTTATCCTTCACATGTGCATCAAAATACGCCTTTTGCCTCTTCTGGGCTGCATAGATTCCTACTGCAGCTCTCAATCGTGTCTCACCTAAACGTTCAAGATCAAGGATTCTAGAGGAGATTTCATGGCCTGCCCAGTCATGCTCTTGTGCTACTTTCAATGTAGGTATCAAAAAGTCCAATGGTAGCAGCGCATTCTGGCCAAACACCATTTGAAAGGGTGTGGCTTGGAGTACCGTTTTATAGGCAACTTGATATGCCCAAACAACGTGGTGTAGCTATTTGTCCCAATTAGAGTGTTTGTCATTAACTAATTTTGTCAATACATTGCATAGAATCTTATTTGTGCTCCCGGCCTGTCCATTAGCTTGCAGATGATAGGGGGAAGACTTCTTATGTATTACCAAGAATTCTTGGAGAAGGTTCTCAATGACTTCATTCAAGAAGTGTGTGCCTCTATCACTCACTAGCTCTATTGGTAATCTGTATCTGGTGAACACATTCTCGAATAAGAACTTAGCTATTGTTTGAGCATCGTTCTTTGTCGTAGCTTTGACTTCTACCCATTTGGTTAGATAATCAGTGGCCACAATAATATATTCAGCATGGGAACCCTTAGCTGGGGGGTTAATAGGACCAACAAAGTCTATTCCCCATTTGGAGAATGCACGTCCACACATCATAGGTTTCAATGGCATCTCATCTTTTCGTATAGGGGACTGGGTTCGCTGACAAACCTCACACCTCTTCACATAGGTATGTGCATCCATGTGAAGAGTTGGCCACCAAAGACCTGCAAATAAAATTTCTTTGATCACCCGATCTGCTCCAAAGTGTCCTCCTGCTACACCTTGGTGAGCAGTCTCCAAGATATTCAGATATTCACTCTCGTGGATGCATAATCTAAGATACCCATCTTTTCCCCTTCTGTATAGATTATCTCCAATGAGAGTATAATCTAAAGCTTCTTGTTCTAAGCTCCTTTGTCTAGTCAAGGTCATATCTTTGGGAAAGATTTTTGTCCTCAAAAAGGCTACTAAAGGTTCACTCCAATCTGGTACTAAAGATATTCGATAAAGAGTAGCATGTTCCACTGGTGGTTTAGTGCAGAAGATTGGGAATTCTTTGCACATTCTATGGACATCTGCTTCCATAGTTGGCCAGTATACTCCAAGTCTCCTCAATGTCTGTAAGGTTCTTTGTCTCAAGTAGTGTTGCTCTAATGCACCCACATGTGCTAATTGCAACCACTTTGTGTACTCGTCCTCTTCCACACAATAGGCTAATACGCCTTGCTCTGTATGTTTGTACATACTTCCTGCCATGATATGATACTTTTGGGCTTTTACTACCTCCCTATCTTGAGTGTTTACTACTGGATGCTTAGGCCCATATGTCAATACTGGCACTAAGGACTTGTCCCACTGCGGTACAACTTCCAAATTAAACAAGTAAGCATCAGGTAGGTCATCTGACACTCCTTGTGGGGCCTCTCCTGATGTGAGCCTTGAGAGATGATCTGCTCTCAAATGATTCTTGCCCTTTCTCACCACTACCTCAAAGTCGTATTCCATTAGTAAGAGGAACCATCTTACTAATCTACCTGTATTGCATGGCTTGTATACCAAGTACAGTAGAGCTTGGTGATCCGTAAAAAATTTAAACTTATTTGCAAGCAAATAGTGTCTAAACTTTTTTACTGCATATACCATGCCTAATCCTTCTCCTTCCGTGGTGGTATAGTTTCGTTCAGCTGCATTCAACTGTCGACTAGCATAGGCAATTGGAAGATCCATTTACCTTCGCCCGTAGGTTGTGCTAGCACACATCCAATAGCATAATTGGATGCATCCACATGGACATGGAATGACTTGTTCCAATCTGGTGTGGTCAAGATTGGTGCTGAACATAATCTTCGTTTGAGCTCCTTGAAAGAGTTCTCACATTCATCAGTCCACTTAAAGCTAGTTATAAGAGCATACAGAGGCTTTGCAATGACGGCATACATGTGAATGAATCGGTGGTAGTAACCACAATGCCCCATGACGGCCTATACCTCCTTGACATTCCTTGGCCTAGGTAGTTCTGCAATGGCTCTCACTGTCTCCTCATCCGTGGATATGCCATTCTTTGACACTATGTGTCCTAGAATTATGCCTTGCCTGACCATGAAAACACACTTTTCTGGGTTTAGGCATACTTGATATTCTCTACATTTGTCAAAGATTTGTCTGAGTTCAGGTATATGGGTCTGTCTAATGTTGGAATGAGCACAAAGATCATCAACATAGACTTCAAAATTCTTCCTCAAGAACTCTTTAAACACGTGACACATCAATCTTTGAAAGGTAGCGGGTGCATTGGTAAGCCCAAATGGCATTACCCGAAAAGCAAATATGCCCCACTCTGTGGCAAAAGCCATTTTATGCTGATCTTCTGGAGCAATGGCTACCTGATTGTAACCAGAAAATCCATCAAGGAAGCTATACACTTCCTTGCCTGCTACTCTTTCCAAGAGATGCTCAGTGATAGGAAGCGGATAACTATATCTGATAGTGGCTGCGTTAACCTTCTTCAAGTTAATGCATACACGTAATTTGCCATTCTTTTTGGGCACCACTACAATGGGGGATACCCATTTAGTGTGCTCAATTTCATAGATAAATCCAGCTTCCACCAGGTGATCTATCTCTTCTTTGATCTTGGTAGCATAATTATCATTATAGGTGTATGGCTTTTGTTTTGAGGGTTTGGCATCTGAAGTCATGGGGATAGTGTGTGAGCATATGTCGGAGTCTACACCTTTCAAGTCCTTGTAACTCCAAGCGAATACATCTCTGTATTTTCTTAGCAAGGTTATCAACTCGTGCTCTTCTTCTTCTGTCAGGTCATGTCCTATGTAAGTGCATCTCTAGTGGCTGAACACATTCTCCAAAACCCAATTTAAGTTAAATCATTTATCCTTTCCTGAGAAACTTTTAAATGTCCTTTCATTGTTTCGAAGCTCCATTATGCATCGAATAGTCTGCTAGACATTTTTTTTCAAAAGATTTTTTCTTTTCTAAGTTTTGAGGATGCCTCTACATCCGTTGTTAATGTATAACTCAAGCTTTGTAGAATTCTTGCATCGAGGTTGACATCATGAAATTATCCATGTAAACCTCCAAAATCCCTTATTAATAATCTTCATATTCTTCAAATGAATGAGTTATTTTCTCTAATTGACTTCTAAAGTGAGGAAGGTAAATCTCTCCAACATTATGAAAAAACACGATTTTTATTCAAAGTCATGAAAAACATGATTTTTACTCAAAATCGTGAAAAACATGATTTTCATCCAAAGTCGTGAAAGAACATGATTTTGGATCAAAATCATGAAAAACATGATTTTGTGCACAAAATCGTGAAAATCACGATTGTGGACTCAAAATCGTGGAAAACATGATTTTGGTCCCTAATTGAGAAAAACACAATATATAAACATCAAAATCCTCATTTTGGTGCAAACCAATAAACACGATTTTGACCCATAACTCTTCTTGTCCAAAAACATAAAATACATGATTCTCGACCAGAATCGTGAAAATCACAATTCTCAACCAAAATAAGGAAACTCATTTTCTATATGAGCTTCTTGAGCAAATAGTCATACTCCATAGAATATATAGTCAATTGGAGAGAAATTGTATTTGCCATCACATAAACATTATAAAAACAAAAAAATCATGGTTTCAGGCTAGGACACGATTTTGGTTTGTTTGGAGAAGAAAACTCAAGTTTTAGTTGATTTTCCTCTTTTAAGAGCCTTGAGTTCCACAAGATTAGGAAGTCTTGTGAAAACATCAACTTCTAGTATGGTTTTTTGGTAAATCTACATAAACAAAAGGAATTTCACACATTTTAGATAATAAAAGTTCTAGAATTCACATATACATTGAAAATCATGGTTTTTGGGGAAAACATGATTTTCATCAAGAAAAAAAATCAATAATAAAATAAGTGCATATACATAGGAGAGTCCATCTAGAGAACTAAGGAGAAGTGGGAGAAGTTGCAAAACATTGCAAGCACTCAGAGTAAACAAATTAGGGTTTGTCTTAGAGGAATTTGGGAAATAGATCAATTGTTGAAATTGTGAGGGTTTTGCGTGATTTTGATATCAGGCACTAAACTATCATGTCTTCAAACAAAGTTGTAACCAAAAGGGAACTCATATTAGAGTGATTATTAGGAGGAGTTAAATCACACAATCAACATGGAAAACCTAAACATGGGAAATGAGAATCTAGGCACAGATGACTACAAGAATATCCTCAAATACATGTACACAAATAGTTTTGGAGTCTGTATGTACCAGGATGGCATGCATAAGTCTATCATTAGGTTGAGAAACTTAGAGATTCCTCTGAATCTGATGCCAGTGGAACAATTCAAAGATGACACGTATGAGGATAGACAAGGATGTGTCTACATATTTGCACATGATCTAGAAAATTCCAATGATCTTGGTCAGTGTGCAGATAAGAGACCTTGGGATCAAGACCTATGGCAAATAGATATGCCAAGACCAACTAGGAATCACACTCCCATTGAAACACAAAAGGGAAGAATAGCATATACCTCTCTTAATCCTTTTGAAATGGAAGGAGATGAGATGCGTAAATTTTTAATTAGAAGGAGGCCACAATGACAAAACCAAGGTAGGATGCTCAGACCCTATCAAGTGGCTAAGTGCATGAAAAACTAGTATGAGAGTTACTCGGATCCTCATGCACATGCTGTTGAGTTCAGATAGTTGATTAGGGCTGAATAGGTAGAGGACTATAAAGTTCAATGTGAAGCTTTTGGCCTAACCTTAACTGGCCCAGCATTGTCTTGGTTTATCCCATTAAGGAAGGAAATGCACCCTGACATAGAGTCATTTCTTGAATCCTTCATAGGGGATTTTTGCAAAACTGGAATCAAGCATAGTATAGCAACTATGTTACATAGTTTCAAGCAACAAAAAGATGAAAATGTGAGAGAGGTTGTTAGAAGATTTAAGCAATACATTGATAGGTATCCAAAAGATGAAGTACCTTCAATGGCTAGACAAGTTTCCTTGTTCATAGAGGGACTGAGAAGTGAACAATTGAGAACTCTGGTGTATTACAAAAGATGTCTTGACCTAGGAGCCTGTGTCAAAGAGGCCATAGATCTAGAGGATAAGAGGGGACAAGATCTGATGGTATTTGACCATCCAAGACCAAATGAAGATAGGATACCTCCAACAAAAGAATTAGCAAAAGCTATCGCAAAATCCTTGGAGGCTAGCACAAAAGCAAATTTGCTAAACAGAAGACTAACACCAAACAAGAAATGTTTCAATTGTGGGGAAAACCATCAAACATATCAATGCCCTTATCAAAAACCTCAACATTTGCAAGATAGGAAAACACTTAAATACAGTACCCTAGAGAGAAAATGGACAAATCACACTAGGGATGAGTGTTTCTACAAGCAACCTATCAGAGAGGAGGAGTATACAAACCACTACAATCCACAAAGAGAATTAGGGTCTATTGAACAACCTGGACCTATGTTGGGACAACAACCACCATTACCAACAAATGTAGTGCCGGTAAAGTACACTCTTATAGAGATGAATATCACTCTTTTGAGGGATATCAAGAAGAATGGGAAGATAGTGATTTAAGAGAACCATACCTACAATCCTTAGACTTGGGTAATGGAAGAATTGAAATGGACACAGCTACATTCATGTATATAACTAACAATTATATATCCAATCAGAGATCCTAGTTTAAGGGTAGTGAAAAGATAACCTGTTATAGATGTGGGGAAGAACACTTCATTTGGGATTGTCCACAACCTCCAACATTGAGAGTAGAAGGAGCCTTTTGTAAGGATTGTGGCAGGAAACATCTAATAAAAGACTATCCAAGAAATCCCCAAAAACAACAGAGCGCATCCAATAACATACCATTAAAATCAGTACATATAGTGGAACAAGAAGACTTGAGTGGAAGTGAGCCAATAGCATTACATGCAATAACTAGAGCTCAAGCCAAGGAGCAAGACTTGATACTTGACACACATTCTTTGGACAACAAGAAAAAACTATCTTCAAAGGAGAGGAAAAATAGATAGAAGGGTTGATGGGAGAGAAAGACAAGAGCAGGAAAAAATCTAACACCAGATGAGGAACCAATTGATAATTCAAACTCTAGACAACATAAAAAAAAGAGAAAATAGGAAAGGGAAGAACTCAAAGTGCTTGAACACCTTGATGGAAGCTTACAAGGGTAGGATAGAAGAGGTACCAAACCCTACAGATCATATAATAGCCTATCCTATGCTAGATATTGAGGAGGAGAGAATGCAAAATGCAAACAAATTATTAGAGAAACTCAACACAATCTAGAGTAGACTAAAAAACAAATGGAGACATCTGCTGATTCAAATTCACAACCACCAAGAAAGACTTAGGAAGTAATGAGAAGTCAGGGGAGGAGGGAGATACTACAGAACCTTGTATAACACTCCAATTCAATCTAGCAGAACATTGTAAAATCTAATGTCAAACAACATGGAAGGAGTGAGTAAAGCAAAATCCATAGTTGCATCACAACCTGACTAAATGGGCAGGAAACTCACATTGGAAACATACAAAACCTCAGGATATAGAAGAGTTGGTGTACATACCTATTGACATGATAGGAGGCTATTGTGAGGGTGAAGAAGGAAACTCAATTTTGAAAGTGCAATTTGGTGATAATTATGCAAATGAAATCCTGGATAGTGGATCAGGAGTGGCAATCATGACAAAAAAAACTTGAAAAAAATGGGGGGCAAACAAATTGACATCTACCAAGATGAGATTACAACTTGTTGATGGTCACCTAGAAGTACCTGTAGGACTTTGGGAAAAAGTTCTTGTGGAAATATGTGGAATAGAAATAGAGCATACCTTTGCCATAGTTGAATTTCCACAACCAACCTCCTATAAAATTATCCTAGGAAGACCTTTCATGAGACAGATGCAAATAGTTCAAGACTGGGGTAGAGATTGTTTATACCTCCAAAGCCAAGGGAAAATTCCAAAGTGAACTTGAAAAATGGGCAATTTTGTGACATAACCCCTCAAGAGTGGTTTAAAGTACATCAGAATCAAGATTCAAGTGAGGAATCTGGAAATGAAAGTCAAAGTGATGAGGAGTCACCACTTTGGAAGTGCACTGGTATGAGAAAAAAAAGTTACAAAAGAGTCTTGTTGAGCAGAGAAGACTGTAAAGGAGAAACGAAGGTTGAGGATGAGAGATATATTCCACAAAATTTTGATGATGAGTTTGAGCCCTATGGCAGGAATCAAATATTGTCTACATTAGATGTAGCAAACAATGAATATGTGGGAATCAAATTCCAAGATGAGGAGGGATATGATGTATTTCATGTAGGAGTAAGAATGGTGAGTGTATCACAGTTGGAAAACTCTCAAAGTGAACCCATACTCCATGTTTGTGACAAAACTCAATTCTTAGAAGGAATACATTCTCAAGATGCCATAAAAGATAAAATCTCAAAAACCTACAAGAAATGCGTACACAACGAGATCATTGAAGATCCAAAACCTGAAAAGAGTAAGAAAATGAAGGAACATGAGAAACCTAGAGAGGAAGAACAAAAATTTGATGTACCTTCAAATTTCAAAACTTATGAGGTGGAGGATAGAATACTTCTTAAGATGAAACCAAAAAGGGACAAAAAGAAAGGGGAATCTTATGACAATGAAGAATAGACAAAAAAGGTGGTAATTACTCAGGAGGAGGGAGAAGAAAGGGATATTGTCATAGCAGATGGCATGAAAAATAAAGAAGAGCAAGCATTGGTCAAATTGGCGAAAGATTATATGGATGTGTTTGCATACAGTTATGAGGATTTGAAAGGTATAATCCACAAATTTGTGAACACAAGATTCCTATCAATCCAAATGCAAAACGTAGCAAACAGAGACACTACATTTAATGATAAATACTCTGTTAAGATAAAGGAGGAGATTGATAAATTATTTCTTGCCAATTTCATTTATGAAATTGAGTATATTGAATGGATACCTCCTATAGTTGTTGTTCCCAATAAGAACGGAAAACTTAGGGTTTTTATTAACTTGAAAAAAGTTAATGCAACAACTATAAGGATAGTTACCCATTGCCAATAATTGATCATCTCTTGGAGAGAGTAGCTAGAAAGGAGGTTTACAGTTTCTTGGATGGATTTTCTAGACATAACCAAGTTCCTATTGCTTTGGAAGATCAACACAAGACAACATTTTCCACTGAATGGGGAATATATGCATTTAGGGTGATGCCTTTTGGGTTAACCAATGCACCAGCCACATTTCAGAGGTTAATGTGTCGTGTTTGAAAAGATTTTCTTAGAACCATGATGGAGATCTATGTAGATTATGTACATACTTTTTGAGATAAAAGACAAAATCATATACAAGACTTGAAGAACATATTCAAGAAATGTAGAACCTATAGAGTGTGTTTGAATCCTGAAAAATGTGTCTTCTTTGTCAGGCAAGGAAGAATTTTAGGCCACATAGTTTCCAAAAATGGGATCTCCACTGATGAGAGTAAAACTAAAGCTATTGTGGACCTACCTAAGCCAATTAATGTGAAGGAACTCTATACCTTCATGGGTCATTGTGGAAACTATAGGAAATTTGTGCATAAATTTGCAGATATTGGAAAACCTCTTTATGCACTAATTACAAAGTTTGAATGGACCCAAGAATGTGACAAATCCTTTGAAACCCTAAAAACTTGTTTGGTTACAGCACCCATTTTGAAAACCCCATAGTGGGATCAATTTTTTCATGCCCATGTTGATACCTCTAACTTTGCTTTAGGATGTGTTCTTGCACAACCTATTGAAGGAAGCAAGTTCGATTTTCCAATTGCTTATGCTAGTAGGCAATTGAACTAAGCTTAGAGGAACTATACAACCACTGAGAGGGAGGGACTAGGAATGGTATTTGCTGTAGAAAATTATAGGCATTATCTTCTAGCCAACAAGTTCAATTTTTTTGTGGAACACCAAGCACTATTGTACTTGGTGAATAAACCTTGCCACACATGAAGAATAGTGAGATGGTTCTTACTTCTCATGGAATTTGATTTTGAAGTGGTTTGAGACAAGGGAAAACACATCTGAGAGCATGCCATTTGTCTAGAATACAAAGTAAAGAGCAAGATTCTCATATAGATGATGAGTTGATTGATGCTTACCAATTCAAGGTAGAAAGCATTCCCAGTTGGGCAATAACATTAGTACTTGTGTTGACTAGTGGACCTTGTAGGATAGCTAATAGCACAAAACATCTTCTACTACAAAGCAGAACCTTTGTGTTACTTGTTGGACACTATATCATGTGAATCAGATTGGTGGAGTATTGTACCCCAAAAGAGGAGCAAACAAGTTAACATTAGAGAAGGCTCATTGTTGGAATCCATGTACACATGCTTCTAGATTGGTCACTCTACATAACTTAGCTAGAATGGGTGTCCATTGGCCTACAAAGACATAGGATGTGGAAAGATATATTTCTAGTGTCCAAAAATTCAACATCTCGACCATATAGACATTGTGACTCTCTATTGGTTTTAGAAAAACCATAATTGGAGTACACATATAGTTGAGGAATTAAGAAACCCACAAACACCTGAAACTGTGAAACTTAATGCAGACTCCAGAAACTTGAAGGACATGACCAAGGAATATCCGCTCATAGGAGACTAGTTGTACAAGAAGGGTATGGATGGATATTTGAGAATCTGTGTCCTTGAGGAAAAATACATGGAAATGTTAGAGATGGCCCATTCAAGAGTAGTAGGAGGTCACTTTTCAAGTGAGAGAACTGCTAAAGTGATCCTATACTCTGGATTTTGGTGGCCAACTGACACCATTAATTTCTGCTAGAGATTTTAGCAAATGGGGATTAGACTTCATTGGACCAATACATCCTCCAGCTAAAAGTTCCCATGGAGAATACATCATTGTAGCCACTGATTATCTCACCAAGTGGGTAGAAGCAAGGGCTACAAGGAAAAGTGATGTTCATACTACAGCAAGATTTCTTTATGAGAATATAATCACTAGATTTGGATTACCAATTGAATTGGTAAGTGATAGGGGAACTCATTTCCTTAACCATGTTATTGAGAACATCACTGATCATTTTATGATTATTCATAGAAAATCAGCCCCTTATCTGTTGGAACAAAGCAATCACAAATTGGTGATTACAAAGAGTTTGAAGCAAGCTCATGATCATATTGAAGTGGAAGAAGACACTTGAGAAAGTGAAGAGATCTCAGAAGTGAAGTTTGTATACATATGTACATTACAGGTGGAAATTCTTGTAATCTGAGTAGAGATAATCCTTAGGATGATAAGGAGTAATGTAATAGATGTCGGATAAGTCTAGAATCATATGTATATAAGTCAATGATGTAAAGAAAAAAGAGAGAGAGTCATTTGAAGACAAGTGTCTTAGAGATAGATGTGAAGAGAGTCATCTTCGAAAAATAGCGTCGAGCATTTCGTAGATTTCTCTCAGTCTGATCATGTGGATCGGAAATCCTTTTGTACACATCTAATCTGGAAGCTAATGAAGCTATGTTCAGAGTTTTATGACCTAATTCTTTTCCTACTGTGAGAATGATTAATAGGAACATTTGTATGTAGAATCTGCAGATAGACTTCTCAGAGTCGCACACTTTTTCGTATCAATGTTTTGCTTAGATCTCAGTTCATAGTGTAAAGTTTTTAATGAGTGAGCATTCAAAATCTAACTTAGAGGGTAAGGAAGCTATGGCTAAAAGCATTTAGCAAAACGGGATCTGTGCTATGAGAAATCAACTTACGAAGTTGACCATGTCAAAGTCGCCATTTTTGGAAGACAATTTTTGACATACCTTTGATCTTAAGGATCAAATTAAAGTTTTAATGATTCTTTTGAAGAAATAATGGTTGATATTAATTGCAAAAAGGTAGTGTGGAGATTTTTGCATCATTGGTTTGAAGAAATCTGAAGATATGTGCAGGTATTGAAGTCAATTTTTAAAGCAGACTTTCTGAAGAAGGAATTTCTTCACTCAGAGAAGTGCTAGTGGAAGTTTTGATAAATGAAGACAATATTTGTGTAAAGTTTGATCCATAACTGATATAGAAGTGTTCTTAGATCAGTATAGATCAAACCTTTGGAGATTAAGAGGTCTTCAACAGTGGTACCAGAGCTGAAGGTGCAATACAAGTGAAGCAAAGGCATTGGGGGTCCCGATTGCTACAGATATTGAAGTTCATTCTATTTGAAGGTGGACAAGGACAAATTCTTGCAGATAACTTGCAGAAGTATAAAGTACGAGTTCAAAGGATCAAAAAGGATTGAAGCTTCATATCAAAGGTACACTTTATTATCATAAATCATAGTAATTGCAGACACAGAAGATCAAAGATGGGAGAAAGCTTGCAGGTTGATAAGCTAGATAGGGAGAACTATTCTCAAGCTAGGAGCATCATTTACATGGCTGTAAATGATTATCTTCTACCTCATATCAAAGGATTGGAAAGTGCAACAGATGTGTGGAATGCTTTGGAAGAGCATTTCCAAAACACAACCAAGTCTAGGAAGTCCTCATTATGGGCAGAGTTTACAACTTTCAAGAAGAAGAGCTCACAATCAATTTTTGATTATGTGGCAAGGATGAAGGATATTGCAGATAGCTTGGGAGCTGTAGATGAAGACATTGAAGAGGATAAGTTGGTAAGGAAAATACTTACAGGATTGAGAGGAGATGAGAAGTGGAAGCCTTTCATATTGTCCATAGAATTGTCAATTGATCACTTTACTCCTGATCTTAATCAATTGCTAGGACACATGCTAACTTTTGAGCAGGACATTAAGGGAGATAATTATAGGAGTGCAAGTCAAGCTATGTACTCCAAGGACAAGAAAAAGAATGGCAAAGGGAAGCACTCAACTGATGATGAAGGATCTTCAAGTCAAGCTAACTTTACAAAAGGAAAGATGAACTTCAGAGGTAAAGGAAAAGGAGGTAAGAACAAAGACAATACTAAAGCTTGTTGGATTTGTGGCAGAACCAATCATTTGATGACTGATATGGAAGCAAAGGTGAATGGACATACAGTTCAAACAGGTGACAATACTAAGCATAAAGTGGAGAGCAATGGATTTGTGAAGAAAAAGAGGGGAAGTACACTTTTGAGCAAGGTACTTTATGTTCCTACTATTCCTAAGAACTTGATAAGTGTAGGGCAAATTGTGGAGAAAGGATATGAAGTCAGATTCACAAATGATGGTGTCTATGTGTAAGATCCAAATCAGGGATATAGAAACATTATTGCAAGTAAAAAGGAAGGAAGGTTGTTTACTCTCAAAGTTCAAGGTAATGTGGGACATGCTCTATTTACTTATGGAAGTCAAAAGATGTCTGAATTAGACCTATGGCATAAAAGATTAGGTCATTTCAATGAGAGCTATAAAGGAAATGTCAAGGAATGATGTGGTGCTTGGTTTGCCAAAAGTTGAAGGGCAACATATGGTGTACAAGTGTGAAGCTTGTCAATTAGGTAAAGCACACAAAAGTTCATACAATAAATTAGGGTACAAGTATTCAAATATGCTTGAATTGATTCATACAGATGTGTGGGGTCCTTCAAGGGACTATAGCATAAATGGATCCAGATATTATGTGTTGTTTGTTGATGATGCAACCAGATGGATTACTTTATATGTAATCAAGGACAAATCAGAAGTCTTCAAGACATTCAAGCATTATTATGCTTATGCAAAAAGGATTACAGGATAAAAGCTCAAGAGGTTGAGATCAGATGGAGGGGGAGAGTATTTTTCTAAAGAGTTTGATTATTATTTTTGGAATGCAGGTATAAAGAGAGAAGTATCTTGCAGGTACTCTCCTCAACAAAATGGAATTGCAGAAAGAAGAAATAGAACTATTGTAGAATTTGCAAGAGCAATGATGAAAGAAAAGAATTTCCCAAATTACTTATGGCAGAAGCTATCAACACTGCAACATACCTTGTGAATAGGTTACCTTGTAAAGCTATCAACACTACAACATACCTTGTGGGGTAAGAAACCTACTCTTGATCATTGTAAGGTATTTGGATGTTTAGCATATGCTTATGTTCCTTCACAATTGAGACATAAGCTAGAACCCAAAGCAGAGAAGTATGTGTTTATTGGGTATGATGATAGGCAGATGGGTTACAGATTGTGGAGTCCATCCACAAAGAAATTTCTTGTTACCAAAGATGTTACATTTGATGAGCAAAGCACATGGTATGCAGGGTCAACAAATGATTTTGCAGATGACAAAGAAATACAAAGGAAAGGGAAGGAAAAAGTAAGTGTGTATGAAGAAGATATTGATGATGTTGACTATAAAAGTAAATTGCAAGATAATGTTGAAGATGGGCCAAGATTTGATCCAGAATCAAATGTGGCTGAGACTTCAGGAAGTGCAGAGGTCAAAAGATCTTCAAGAGAAAGGAAAGAGCCTATCATGTATAGCTATGACACATCTTTCTTAACAACAAAAGATTATGCTTACATTGTGAAGACAGAAGAGGATCCAATCACATATGAAGAAGCTAAAGGTAAACAAAATTGGGAGAAGGCAATGCAAGAAGAGTATGATGCTCTACTTGAAAATGAAACATGGGAGTTAGTGCGAAGACCAAAGAATCATAAAGTCATTGGATGTAAGTGGGTGTATAAAACAAAACGGTTTGCAGATGGTAAGGTGTCTAGATACAAGGCTAAACTTGTGGTCAAAGGTTATGCCCAAACTTATGGGGTAGATTATGATGAAACCTTTAGTCATGTTGCTAAGATGTCTACAATTAGATCATTGATTGCTATTGCTACTTGTAAAGAATGGAATTTATCACAATTGGATGTGAAGAATGCATTCCTAAATGGGTACATTGCAGATGAAGTGTACATGGAGCAACCAGAAGGTTTTATGGATTCAATTGGAGCAAATTATGTGTGTAAGCTCAAGAGAGCTTTGTATGGGTTGAAGCAGGCTCCAAGAGCATGGAATTACAGGCTTGGTAAGTTCTTGAATGAATGTGGATTTCAAGCATCAAAGGCAGATAGTAGCTTGCTAGTAAAGGCAAGTGAAAATGGATACATATACATGTGTATTTATGTTGATGATATTATTGTCAGAGGTACATATGCTCAAAGAATCAATGAGCTTAAGAAACAAATAGAGAAGGAGTTTAAGATAAGCGATTTGGGAAGCTTATCTATTTCTTAGGAATGCAGATTGTGTATACTCAACATGGAGTATATGTTACACAAGAGAGGTACTTGAAGAATCTTCTGGTCAAGTTTAACATGGAGGATTGCAAGCCTTCAAGCACACCATTGGAGGTAAATCATAAGTTGAGCAGGTATGGAGGTGAAGAATTCAATGACATGAAGAAATATCAGAGTTTGGTAGGTAGATTAATCTATGCTACCTTGACAAGGCCATATCTATCATATGTAGTAGGTGTGTTATCACAATTCATGCATTGTCCAGAGAAGACTCATTGGATTGTGTTGATATATTTAGGTAGTGATGTGTGTGAACACACTAGGACCGCCGGGGCACTTTTTCCCCTCTTTAGGAGGTTTTTTTCCCCCGGCTTGTATATATGCCTATTGCCCTAATGGGCTACTTATCTTTGTACATTCTCTAGTAATACATTCAGTATTGTGTGTTTGTGCTTCAAGCTTCTTCTTCTTCCTTGTGCTGTTCGCGTGCTTTCGCAGACGTCTATCTCCAACAATTGGTATCAGAGCAGGTCGTCCCTTCATCTAGGGTGCCGTCGACACTCCTCCGTTTGTAGTCTCAGAATCACATGAATTTTGGTGAGCATACTCAGCGTGTTTCCGAGATCAAAACATCTTCGCTTTGTGGTGCCAAAATCGCGATCTGAGCTCGTTTCGGCCTCCGAACGCACTATCGCAGCGCTTATGCAATCTATTTCATCTTTTTGTGCCAAAGGTATATACCAGTTTCTGTTTTTGAGCGTCTCGAAGTCTACTACAGTTCTAGCAGAACTCGTCTGTGCAGTTCTGGTCAACTTTTTGAGATACAGTCAATTTTCTACATCAAGGTATTTTAGTCACCGGCCATGGCTGAAAGTAGTGATGTATTCCGTATGTTTTGGTTGCAAAAGGATTATGGAACATTGTGCAGGGTGTTGAAAGATGTCTTGTTACACCTGCAACAACAGGTACTACAAATACAGGTGCTGGAGCTGATGAAGATGGTGTCGAAGATGATATTCCACAGATTCCTGTTCATGCTGCTGTTTTTGTTGCACCTACTGCAGAGCAAATTCATTGGGATGGCAGAGATGCCTAGGCACATGCATTGATAGCTTTGTCTGTCAAACGTGCCATTATTCCTCATATTCGCTCTTGCAGAACAGCTAGGGATGCTTGGGATACACTTACCACATTGTACCAAGCTAGGAATGAGGCTCGTGTTGCTTACCTCCGAAAACAGTTGGAGAGTGATCATATGAATGAAGGTGATTCTATGGACAGTTTCCTAACAAAGATCAAAGATTTGAAGGAACAGTTGATTTCTGCTGATGAGGTTATACCAAATAGCTCACTTGTGCAGACCGTTCTGAATGGTCTTCCTGATTCATATCAGAGTTTTGCTTCTACTCTTCGATTGATGATGAAAGGCAATCTGAATGCCTTATCATTTGAGGAGTTAGTCTCTGTTCCGTTGCAAGAAGATCAGTCTAGGTAGAACAGGTCCATTATGCGTGTTGCAGATCAAGCTTTCCTGGCTAGTCAAAAGGGCAAAGGAAAATGGAGCTCTTCTACAGTGGCACCATGTTCACTAATGACCATTTGGCCTTTCACATAGACACTAACAATAAAATATCTAAAACCTCAATCCACCTAGGCTCATCATGGATTCCATCTAAGATATGGTCACCAAGACACTAACTGTAACTAGATCTAATCATGCCCATCCATTTCACAAAAGTCAGGCATGAATCTCATTGATGCACACATTCATAGTGCCCAATATTTGAGTCATGAATATGGCTCAAATTCCTCATCATCATGTAGCTTTTTAGCATAGGCTAGATTATGTAGGTCACATGGATTATGGTTGCAGATACCAAGAACATTATTGAGTGTATTCTCACATTTTTGTGCAACATCTCTCAGATGTGTATCATCATTTATCTAGTCCCGATCATTGGTATTTGCACTATGAATGGATGTGGAATCATTATTATCATTATCCTTATGAATAGAATGTCTCTATATAAGAATTCATGTAAATTGACTTCCATTATCACACTTCAATGTTGCAAGTACATAGAATTCCTTCCCCAATCCTGCATGATTCTTAACTACTTTAAGCTAGGATGTCTTAAGAGGATTTGATATATTAGCTTTGTCAAATTGGTAGATTTCTAAAGTTTTGCTCAAACTTGATACCATAGTTGGTGAGAAGAATGGTCTCTAAATCCCAATTAGTCTTTGTGTATGTCTAATTTCGAGTTGAAATCTCATTTGGTCTGGCCTTAAAGCCAAATTTTCCCATTTTGGTGACGATTCTTGTACCCACCCTAGAGTCAATAATAGACTTAGTTGTAACCTTCTTATATTTAATAGGGAGAATCATCTTGCCTTCATCACCTTCATTGAATTCTCCCACCTTATCAATAGGAACTTGAATCAAACCTGAAGCTATCTCTTCATAAGCATGCTTCATTTACATTTATTGGATTTTCTCACTCAAGTAGTGAAAGATGTGCTTAACTGCCTGCCAATGCTTGACACGTGGGCAATGCATAAACTTGCTCATTTGTGAGACAACAAACTAAATATCTGGTTGAGTAATGCATAAATAAATCAAGCATCCAATAGCTTGTTGATAGAGAACAACATCAAATGCATCTTCAGCATCATGAGGACTCAATCATAAATTGCCTCCATAGGAGTGGCAATAGGTTTACCGTCTTCAAGGCCAAAACCCTACAATAATGTGTCAATATATTTTGTTTGACACAAATCCATTCCACCATCAAACATGCATAAATTGAAAGCCCAAATAATGATGAAAATGCCCCAAATCAGACATTTCAAAGGAGGCATGTAAATTAGCCTTGAAATCAGCAATAAGCTTCTCACGAGGACTAGTGAGCAACATGTCATCAACATACACCACAATGATCAAAATCACATCATTAGCACGCTTAACATATAAGCTGCTTTCAGCTTCACTATTCTCAAAACCATGTGCAATCAAATAGGCATGTATCTTTTCATACCAAGCACATGGTGCTTGCTTTAAACCATGTAATGTTTTCTTTAACCTACAGACCTGGTTTTCATGCCCTTTCTACACAAAGCCATGGGGCTAAAAACATACACTTCTTCATGCAAGTCACCATTCAAAAATGTTGTTTTAATGTCCAACTCATGTGCATTCCAACCATCATGAGTTGCAAGTGCATAGATGCTACGAATAGTAGTGATTTAGCAAGTAGGAGCAAAGGTTTCATCAAAATCAATGCCTCTTTCCTATGCATAACCCTTGGCAACAAGCCTAGCCTTATACCTGTCAATTGTTCCATCAGGTTTACACTTCAGCTTGTATACTCACTTAGTGCCAATGGCCTTCTTTCCACGAGCCAAGTCACATAAAGACTAGGTACCATTTTTCATGATAGCATCATATTCAGATTGCATTGCAGCCATCCAATGTTCAAAATTTTGTGGTTCATCAAACAAAACAGGCTCAATTCTCATCATAGAGACTAGAGGCAGCCTTAGCATAGCAATCCAATGCAAAAGAGGCACTATGAGAGCCTGAACAAGTACAGTATGATAGAGGTGCATCTAATTTTTTTTCATGCAAAGTCTACACCAGCCATTTTGCCATAGTTTTTCCCTCCTCAATATCAGCTCTCTCATCAGCAAGTGCGTCATGTAAGTCTGCATCAAAAATAGAATGATCTACATCATCACATGAAACCTATAAAGGCTGAGAAGTTTCCTCACTAAGACCAGCACTAGACTATCCACCTATAAAAAGAGGGAGAAACTATCATACATGTCTTTGGAGCTAACAGATGTCTCCTTAGTACATGAAAATAAAGGTTGAATAGCATCTTCCAGAAAAACAACATCACGGCTAAAATAAATGTGTTTAGTATGTGGATGATACAGATGATGGCCTTTGCTTTTAGAACTGTACCCAACAAACATACATTTTATTGCTTTATCATTCAATTTCTTATGATGTTGTTCAAGCAGTAATGCATATGCCTGACAACCAAAAACACGTAGATGAGAAAAAGATGGCTTACGACCATGCCAAGCCTCATATGGAGTGATAGACTAAAGTGCTTTAGTGGGACACATGTTAAGTACATATGTTGAAGCTCAAAGTCAAGGACAAAGCATGGAAGCACATCAAAAGGTAGACACACAAGGAAAGGGAGCAAGTAGGGAGCTCCAAGAAGTGTATGTCAAATTTTCAGAAGAACTCCCTACAAAAATAGTGATTTTCATCACTAAAAACCATTGTAAATACCATTATCTATTTTTATGACTCCATTTTGTTCAAGCCGAGGAGTCCTCGAGCTTGAGGAGTATTAGAAGTACCATCATACCAATTTTCATAATTTTTAGACTTCGTTTGAGCCCTCAAATAAGCCCTGGAACCTAATTTTTAACTAGGCCGGACACTAGGTCTGGACAGGGCCAAAACTAGTCAAAAAACTATAAAAAGAGCTAGAGAGCTCATTTTTGAGGTTAGCTTGTTAGAGAATAGAACTTTGGTAAGAGAACTCTTTTGCAATCTAAGCTTTCCATTGTTCCTCTCTTTGATCTTACTTTGTGCGCGTGTGTGTGTATGTGTGTGCATGTTTGTGTGCTTTCACTCACGCACTTGTGCCTTCACTTGCTCGTGGTCTTCATACCGGTCCTCACGTCTCCGCGGATTGACAAGTAAAGGAGGTGGTGCTTACACTTGAGCTACACCAAATTTTGGCGCCGTTGCCGGGGAGAGAGCTTCGAGGACGAGCGTTGTGATGGTAAGATCGTAGATTTGCGACGTTGGAAGGTAAAAAAACTATCATTTCAGTTTATTTCCTGTTTTTCCCTCTTCATCTTCATCATCATCATCATCTCCATCTTCTTCCATCTTCTTCTTCATAGAAATTTCTTGTTTTTTAGTGCATTTTCACCATCATCATACCATTTTTCATGCATTATTGTGTGGGAAGGAGTGAGGAGGTGCAAGGGAGAGCAAGCGCTGTGTTTTTTTCATGATTTTCTGCTCATACAGAGCTCGCCATAGCCGGCGCTCAAAAATTTGAATTTCCCGCCAAAAAACGCGATTCTGTGATGAAAATCGCGATTCTGTGAAAATTCAAAATTTTTTGAAAAATCACGATTTTCTGTTTTCCCGCCTAAAAGTTGGCTGAAAAAATCACGATTCTGTGGTCATTCTCAGAATCGCGATTCTGTGATTGTGCTCAAAATCGCGATTTTCACCAATCACGATTTTCAGTAGAAACACGATTTTGTGAAAAAGGCGATTCTGTGAACACACGATTTTCTGCTCAAAATCGCGATTTTCAAAAAACACGATTCTGTGAAAACACGATTCTCTAAAACACGATTTTATGAAAACACGATTCTCTGTTGACAATCGTGATTTTATGTCAAAAAAACACGATTCTGAGAAACACGATTTTGTGCTCAACATCGCGATTTTCAGAAACACGATTTTGTGATCAACATCGCGATTTTCAGAAACACGATTTTGTGATCAACATCGCGATTTTCAGAAAACACGATTCTGTGCTCAACATCGCGATTGTCATGTCAAAAACACGATTCTGAGAAAATACGATTTTCAGCGGGCTCAAAATCGCGATTCTCACAAATCACGATTTTCAGCCAAAAACACGATTTTGTGAATCACGATTCTCTGAGTCAAAATCACGATTTTCAAAAACACGATTTTGTGCTCAACATCGCGACTTTCAGAAACACGATTTTGTGCTCAACATCGCGATTTTCTGAGTTCACAAAATCGCGATTCTCTGAAAGTTCACAAAATCGCGATTCTCTGAAAGTTCACAAAATCGCGATTCTCTGAAAGTTCACAAAATCGCGATTTTCTCCAAAGGTCCTGTTTGCCTGTTTTGACCCCCAAGAGCCTGATTTGGCATAACTTTTTCATCCAAAGTCCATTTTTTGAGCTCTATAGCTCGTTGGAAAGCTCGTTTCAAATCCTACACGACCTCAACTGTTTTTTTCAAGAATAACGCGTTGATTTTGAGATAGGATAATTTGAAGTTGACCCTCAAGTGGGACTAGGGAACCAAGGGGACTCCAAAGAATTTTGAACCATACCAAGGGGAAAATTTGGACTCTTGACTCAAGCTTATGAACCTGAGATCTTGTAGACACTTAGGCAAGGATAAACAAAGCATTAGATCTTCTGAGGCTAGTGTCAACCATACATCCAAGTCTTGGGCACAACAACTAAGTGGTCATCTTTTACTAAGTTCAGACACAAGTGATTCAGAAATGTCTTTTAGTATGGGAAAACCTGCAAGTGGCTCACGGACTGCCCATCTACAAACACCAGAAGGTCCCTATAAGACACACTTGGAATATATTCGGACCAACCAATTAGGTGCTTGCATCTATGAGGATGGTCTGAGGCAATCAGTGGTCCAACTCAAAAATCCAGATCAATCCTTTGGACTTGAACACCCGGTGGTCAAGTTCGAAGAGGGTTCATACATTGATAAGGAAGGAACCATGTATGTGGTCACCAACCTACCAGATAGGACTGATGAGTTTGGAAATGTCATTCCTGAGAATGAAATAGGAGACCTAGAACAAGGAAATGTAGGACAAGGACCCCAGACTCCTAGAGGTAAGTCAGTTTTGACCCGAGTGATCACTCCAGACTGGATCCCTCAAGATAACAAAAGCATAGAACTATTTTTGAATAGAGAAACAGAGGAAGCCTTTTGGAGATTCAAGCCAGATCAACCTAGCCAATTGGGCATAGTCATCATCTACGAGTTCAAGGATCGAGAGATACCAGGCAAAGTTGTCTACCTGGATAACACATCAGAGAAAATTTTCTTGGTAACAGAACATGATAGACATGCATATACTTGGAAGAATGAATTGATTTTCCCCCCACCAAGATCCAATGTTTCCCATGGCCTCCAAGGAGTAGGATCATCCCACGCTCATGAAGCCCAGAGAGAAAGAACTAGAGAGAGACCTGAGGTAAGTTTTGCACACACCGTGGGCAGGAATAGATCAGGATTTGAAAATGAAAGACCTGAAAGAGAGAGACATCAAGCACATAGGCAAAAAAGAGATGAACATGATTTTCCATTGCCTAGACCCCAAGAGCACCTAAGAACCCTTAGACCCACTCAAGTGATCAAGGCAATGAAGAATTATTTTGACGGTTCAGGAGATCCTTATGATCATGTGGCCGAGTTCAAACAAGTGTTAAGAGCTGAACAGGTTGAGGATTTATTCACCCAATACGAGGCATTTGGTTTGACTCTTAAGGGCACTGCCTTGGCTTGGTTTCAACCATTGAGTAGTCGCAACTATCGCGATATAGGTCAACTGCTAGACGAATTCATTGTAGAATTTTCCAAGAGTGGTATCAGGCATAACACATCATCCTTGATCCACAGTTTCAAGCAGACACCCCAAGAAACAGTGCGACTAGCAGGTAGAAGGTTCAGACAGTACCTAGAAAGATGCCCTGCTCCCGAGTTACCCACACCAGCCAAACAAGTGGCTTTGTTCTTAGATGGCTTACTGAGCACAAAGTTAAGATCATATGTATATTTGAAAGAGCCTAGATCCATAGAAGAGTGCGTGCGGCCATGCATTGACATAGAAGATAACTTGGGTGAGGAGTTAGGATTATCCAAACTCTATAAGGATTTAGATAGTTCTACTAGTCATACTTCAAAAATCTCCACGGAAATAGAGGAGATAGCTGAGCAAGTTGCCAAGAAGCTGGGAGTCCAAAATAAACAAACACAGAGAGTCACTCCAGTGAATCGGTGTTATACTTGTGGGGGCGACCACATGGCTAATGTATGCCCAATGCAAAACCAAAACATTAGAGAAAGGAATGCTCCATATTGCACTATTGAGAGAAAATACACAAACCACACGGCTCAAGATTGTCCCTACAATAGGCAGGCTGTTAGACAGAATTATCAGCAACCTTACCCACAAGGTAGGTATCAGAACCAATACCAACAGCCATATTATAGACCACAACAGCAATATCAGGTACCATATAGGCCACAACCTGTCTTGGGAAACCAACCACCAGCTCCAGCCAACGTGATTCCAGTCAAATATGCTGTGGGAGAGGAAAATCCAAACAGAGCATTGGTGCCCCTAACCCCATTGATACCAGATAATGATTCTCATGCTCATAGTTCAGACTACTCCCATGAAGGTAGTCCACATGCGTATTACACAGAGTCACCTGAACATAGTGAGATTTACTCGTATCAATATGAGGCACCACCTATGGAGCAAAATTGGGAGCCAGAATACTCCAATGTCATGTACACAAATCCTAACCCTAGGCCCAAATTGAGACAAATGAGACCACGAGCCCCTAGAGGATCTTGTTTTAGATGTCAAGGTGATCATTTCATTCGTGACTGTCCCCACCCATCATCTCCGAGTCAAGGACAGGCTATCACAATACAGGCTTTTTGCCCTGATTGTGGCAAAGACCATCTCCCTAGAGATTGTCCAAGAAACCCCTCCAGCGCACCCAAGATTTCTCCCATTAATGTGGTAGGCTTAGTGGCGGATTCAAGTTCAAGTAGCAGTAATGTGGCACCTATATAGGCAGTTACTAGGGCACAAGCATTAAAACAAGATAAACCAGCAGAGCAATCAGAGTCGAGTGAATCAGGAGAGCCTAGTAAGAGGAAAACAAGAACATGGAAGGATACCAGAGAAAAGGCCAATCGTAAGTGGAATAAAAAGTTATCGGAACTAGAACAAAGCTTGAAAGACGCAAAAACAAAAATAGAAGACATTGCATCTCAAAACCCCTCGCATGCCGAAACTCCATCCATTCCACCTCATCGCACCCCACCACCCATTGTAAATAGACCGCAACCAGGGTTTGTTCTTGCAGATCCAACCCCAGAAGGCTTGGACATGATGTTCAAGGCCTACTAGGCTCGACTTCAAGAAGGGCCTACAGCTGCAAACCTAGACAAGAGTTACCCTAGAGCGGACTTAGAGATTGAACGGATGAAAATGTGCATGAAAATGGTAGAACAAGCTCAAGCTATACTTGAGACTAGTCAAAAGTTCAATCAGACAAACTCTGTCAAAGGGGATTTGCATTTCCAGGGCTTACTAGAACGATTAGAGCAGTTGGTAAACAAACCACAAGTTTCTTTACCTCCACAGGCTCAACCAGTTATTGAAAGAGGAAGCTCACCACCAATGGGAGCTTATGTTCCTAATTCCACGGTGTCGTCGAGATTTTCTCTCCTCTCTCACTTGTGAAGGCCTACAAAAACATATTTGATGAAGGTAGCCGGAATTCCCCGAGAAGTCCAAGATGCATCAAGGATGTCAAAGGAAGCTCACATACAAAGTTTCAAAGAAATCAAGAAAGTCCATGGTAGCCGTCAAAGCTGGTCAAAGCTGGTCAAAGTTGGGAAATTAGGGCAAAAATTTCATTGACACCAAATTAGATGAAAATCCATATACTGGTAAAGATTGTCAAAGGCAGTCTATAGCCCAAATTTCAGCAGAAAATGGCTTTTGTAGCACATTGATATGCTATGTTCATTTTGTAAAAATGTAATTTTTCTAGTTTGACCCTACAAATTCTTGTATAGAAAATTATGTTAGCCATATGGTTTGGCATGTATAAAGATCATATGTGGCTACATATTTGTACAAATTTTCAAGGCTATCAGAGCTTCCTAGACACCTTAATGCCACCTTGCAAGCTTCCAAATGTAGTCAAACTTGTACAAGGGAGATTCAGATGGGAGTTTTTCCTGCATATTCCTGAAGGAGATCTTTGGAAACATAGTCCTACAAAGTTTCATCTTCATCAAAGTCTTTTTGGAGGGTCAAAGAGCACAAAGTCCAGTTTTCAAGGTCACCGCAGTTTTCTAGAATAAGAAAATTGAAGGCTTGAAGGGCTGCCACATGTCAAAATATGATTGAACCATGGTGTACGGTCAAGATGAGCTCCTATTCAAGGGTGGAGATGCACTAAAGCATAAAGGAAGGAGGATCCACAAATTTTCTCCATAAAAGAAGACTTTGTTGACAGTTAAAGATCAATAATGCAAAGTTTCTCCAAAAATAGTGGCTTATCTTATCCGAATTGATGTCAGCACTGATCCGACGGTCCAGATCATCCCCATATCCAATGGTGGAGAATGAGGGCGCCTAAATTTCACTCCTTTACACTAGATTTGATAGAAAGAACGATTCCAAGCCATTGATTTGATTAATCAAATGGTTGTAATCGAAAGTAGTGATCCTAGAGTTGAGAGTTGATTTCTCTAGATCCAAGGGCCCAAATTCATTCAAAAAACTATATAAACCCCCCTCCAAACTCCTAGAGCATCATTGTTAGGCATCCATAGGGCTCATGCTAGCTTACGGTTTCCTTGAGACGATCACCCTCGGTTGAGCGAGTGAGGATCCAAGGTGAGCTAGTATGAGTATAGAACCTAGTTTCAAATTTAAGTTAGAACTCCAATTTAGGATAGGCTCTTGAAACCAGCATCTCTATCTTGACTCACCCTCGGTGGAGCGTGTGAGTGATTTAGAGCTGATTTTAATGAGTCTTAGACTTCTTTAGTTAGACGTTACGAGCCTAGACAGACATAGGGTCACTGGAGTGGAACTCACCTTCTTACGTGTGACATTCGGTTGAACTGTCATGGTTTGAGGGTCGGAACCACCTTTGATCAGTAGACTGCTTAGCATGACGTACCACGAAGATCTTTTACATGTAACTTAATTCAAATTCTTTTAATTCATGTCACTTGTCACTTGTCTCTTGTCACCTCTCTCAGTCTCTTAAGTATTTTTACATGTCTTCTATTTCTTCTATGTGTGAGAAGGCTCCACAGTATTGTGTTGAACCAGTGAGGATGTTTCTTTGAGCTTGTGAGTAAAATCCATCATCATAATTCACTTGCATGCATATAATCCATACAAATCCATACATATTTATTAGTTTCTGAAAGTGTATAAGAAGCTCCAATATTGGACCATTCTTCCTTTCGAAACTGATTTATGTGTAAGGATTCCATCTATTCTCATCATGCATACATATCATCCAAAGAAGGCTATACATATGGATTAGAATTAGGAAGTGTTTAAGAAGCTCCTCCAATGGACCATTCTTCCTTCCAAATTTGATTCGTGTGTATGGTTCTCTTTCATTCTTATCATTCATGTCATCAATCTAACTTGCACACCTACATTCCCATTCCCATAATTATTTCAACATCTCTCTCTTCTCCATACTCAACATTAATTTCACCTTCACATCTTTAAACCTTCCAACATTCATTAGCTTCATACACCCTGTGTGTGCCACGACCGGACCCGATCCACCCGGATTGCGATCACCTCCACATTTGAACCCGACGTGAAACGCTTCGTGGCATTTGCTTCTGATCTTGTTGGGAGGTTGTGATCCATATCCTTTGTTTCATATTTTTCATCCTCATCATATCATCATCATCATTCTTGAGTGTTGCACTGGATTTCTCACAGTATCGTGCACATCTTCGTCGCAAAGTAAACACATTTGTGAGAGATCTAGAACATCGTGCATCACTTGCTTATTCACATAAGATGGAGGAAGGATTCAAATCCCTTATTGTTGAGAAACAAGGTCAAAGAATAGTCTCTTCTATGTTGAGAGAGAAGGGAAAATTCAATGGCATCAACATCACAAGCTACTTAGATTTGTTTGAAGAGCAAGCTATGATTTTTGGTCTTCCTGAAGATCTTTTGATATCATTCTTTGAACTGGACTGAAAAAAACACTCAAGCTATGCGTAAATTGAAGAAATTATTGCTTGAAGCTCCCATCCTTAAGCGTGTAGACTATTCTGCTAACAAACCTATTATATTGACTGTTGATACTAGTCCTATTGGTATAGGTTGGGTCATAAGTCAAGACGATAGTGAAGGGAATAGATATGCAATTAGGTTTGGTGCCAAAATTCTACATGAAACACAACGAAAATATCCACAGATCAAACGAGAACTATGGGGTATAGTAACAGCTTTGAAAATAGACAAAGAATATTTCATTGGTGCAAATGTCAAAGTTGAGACTGATTGTTTGCCTCTCATTGGAATGATAGCCAATTGTTCATCTCCTCATATAGCCATGCTTAGATGGATCTCATATATTAAGTTCATAAATCCTGAGTTAGTTCATATTTCAGGTAAGTCAAACTCAGTTGTTGATATGTTATCGAGAGCTAGATTTCATGATGATCTTGAAAGTGATCTAATAAAGAATGTGAACTTAATTGACTATGTTCCACATATATATGAGTATGAGCAATTTCATGAGTCTGAGTACGAAAATGAATGGAGAGACATAGGAAAGTATCTCAGTACACTACAACCATTACCTAGCTGGACTACGAAGAGATTCTGTAACATTAGGAAACGAGCTTATAACTTTTTCCTATGTAATGGTTATCTTTGGAGACATGCTAAGGGTAAGGTTAAGAATCCACAATGAGTCCTAGGAAAGAGAGGTCTTCAATTGCAAGTAATGAAGGAAATGCATGAGACATTATGGGCCGGTCATAAAGGATTTTTTGGAACATATGAAAAAATTAGAAGTACCTATTATTGGCCTAGGATGTATGTTGACATTAGTAGCTATGTTTCTACATGTTCTACTTGTCAACTTCATTCATCAGTCAAACATAGAGATCCGTTGCATCCTACTTATCCACCTTGTATTCACTACAAGTGGGTAGTAGATCTTGTAACTATGCCTAAAGGTATCGACAAAATGCGTTACATTGTACTTGCAAGAGAAGACTTAACTAATCATGTAGAGGGACGTGCACTATGATCTAAGACCACTTACAATGTTTGCAAATTCCTGCTTGAAGATGTCATAAGTCGCTTTGGGTACATAGAGAAAGTAGTTGCCGATCGTGGAGAATTAAATGCGAGAGAAGCTAAAGAGTTCTTTGAGCATCACAGTATTCGTTTGTCTCTCACTACTGCATATAATCCAGAGGCCAATGGTAAAATAGAGAGAGGGCATCCACCTATTGTGAAAGCCATATCTAAAGCATGTAACGGTGACATCAAACAATGGCCTAGATTCTTACCTTTTGCACTTTGGGCAGATAGAATGACATGCACGAGTACTACTGGGTATATGCCTGCTGAACTTATGTACTGTCAAAAACCATTGTTTCCAATTCAATCTCATATTTTTGCATGGTCAAATTTGCCTTGGTCTGAAAACATGTCTACTGATGACTTTTTGAGTTTGCGCATTAAACAGTTAGAACAAGGTAAAGTAAGACTTGATGATGCTGTTGAAAAATTAAGAGAATCTAGAATGAAGAATAAGCATTATTTTGATAAAACTCATCGACTGCGTCCTAATCCAATTGAAGTAGGAGATTGGGTGCTCATTTATGATAGTACATTTGACTCTCAATATGATGCACGCAAAAAGCTCACTCAACGGTGGTTTGGGCCATACATTGTATTAAAAGTCAACAACAATGGTACGTATGCTCTTTGTGAATTAAATGGTGTTGCACTAAAAACTTTGATTGCAGGTAAAAGGATAAAGCTATTCAAGAAACGTGATAATGACGAGTACATTTTGGATGAGGACATTGAAGAAGATGACAACAATGAGGCCGATTCATAAACAGGAGTATCCATGCTATAAAAAAATAAAAATATAAATAAAAAAAGGAAAAGAAAAATAAAAAAAACATATAAAAATATCATTAATTTTTCAAGTTCATGTTGCTTTGTTTTTTTCAAGTTCATTCTTTTTTTTTTTTTTTCCATGCTTGTTTCATGCATGTTTTTTTTCAGTCTTTGCATTGCATTGCATATCCACATCACTTGAGTCAAAAAGAGCAAATGATGATTTCTCTACTTGTGTAAAATTTTATCTTAAGTAGTAACTTATCTACTAAGAAATTGATTATAATCTAGGATTGTGGAAAGATAGGGCATGTAGATTTGGAGGTTTATTTTGGTGACATGACTTTCATATATAAACATGCATATGTATCCAGTATCGAAAGCATAATTGTTGAAATCCTAGCTCCTGTTATTGCATGTTTCTACATCCTTAGTCCATCTCACAGCACTTGTATCGGAGTTTAAACGACTGTTCTCCGTCATCAAAAATGGTTGTACCTTGTATCGGGGTTTAATTTTTCCTCGTCAAAAAAAAAAAAAAAAAGCTACATGTTACCAAGAAGTTTACACTTTCTTCCACCCCAGAAAAGTGATCGTAACCATAAAGTTGCTGAATCATCATCATCATCAAAAAAAAAAAAAAAAAAAGAGCAAGCCAAAGGAGGATAAAGAGGCATAGTAGAATAAATCATGGGCTATATAGGTAGATTTATGCATTAGTGGAGTTTAGTTAGATTTCCTTGCATGTTATTAGAGAAAGAGCATATTCATATTTATGTAGGAGAGGAGTTGATCTAAAATAAGCTAAAGATGAAAGATGTCTCTTGAAAATCCTAAATCTTTGTTTATAATCATATTTAAGGTAGATTGCTTTATGAAAAAGGTACAAAATTTTCTTCAAGATGAGAGGAACTGATGCTTAAAACGACTCAATACATCCACTTCCACTTCATATTGATGCTTGTTTTTTTTCTTTCTTGTTGCCAATGTTGCTTGTTCATTTGCATACATGTTGCCTATTTGTTCATGCATATTCATGTTGCCTGTTTCAATTCTTTCTTTCATGCAAATTTTGCTTCATGTCACGTTACCTACTTATTCATGCATATAATCAATTTTCCTTCCATGTTTCTTATGTTGCCTATAAAAGAATTTGATGTCTGGAACATTTTGTTTTTCACAGATGCTAGAGTGGCGCTTCCAGAGGAATCGCAGGTTTAGTGGGGGCGAATGTCGTCGAGATTTTCTCTCCTCTCTCACTTGTGAAGGCCTACAAAAAACATATTTGATGAAGGTAGCCGGAATTCCCCGAGAAGTCCAAGATGCATCAAGGATGTCAAAGGAAGCTCACATACAAAGTTTCAAAGAAATCAAGAAAGTCCATGGTAGCCGTCAAATCTGGTCAAAGCTGGTCAAAGTTGGGAAATTAGGGCAAAAATTTCATTGACACCAAATTAGATGAAAATCCATATACTTGTAAAGATTGTCAAAGGCAGTCTATAGCCCAAATTTCAGCAAAAAATGGATTTTGTAGCACATTGATATGCTATGTTCATTTTGTAAAAATGTAATTTTTCTAGTTTGACCCTACAAATTCTTGTATAGAAAATTATGTTAGCCATATGGTTTGGCATGTATAAATATCATATGTGGCTACATATTTGTACAAATTTTCAAGGCTATCAGAGCTTCCTAGACACCTTAATGCCACCTTGCAAGCTTCCAAATGTAGTCAAACTTGTACAAGGGAGATTCAGATGGGAGTTTTTCTTGCATATTCCTGAAGGAGATCTTTGGAAACATAGTCCTACAAAGTTTCATCTTCATCAAAGTCTTTTTGGAGGGTCAAAGAGCACAAAGTCCAGTTTTCAAGGTCACCGCAGTTTTCTAGAATAAGAAAATTGAAGGCTTGAAGGGCTGCCACATGTCAAAATATGATTGAACCATGGTGTACGGTCAAGATGAGCTCCTATTCAAGGGTGGAGATGCACTAAAGCATAAAGGAAGGAGGATCCACGAATTTTTTCCATAAAAGAAGACTTTGTTGACAGTTAAAGATCAATAATGCAAAGTTTCTCCAAAAATAGTGGCTTATCTTATCCGAATTGATGTCAGCACTGATCCGACGGTCCAGATCATCCCCAGATCCAATGGTGGAGAATGAGGGCGCCTAAATTTCACTCCTTTACACTAGATTTGATAGAAAGAACGATTCCAAGCCATTGATTTGATTAATCAAATGGTTGTAATCGAAAGTAGTGATCTTAGAGTTGAGAGTTGATTTCTCTAGATCCAAGGGCCCAAATTCATTCAAAAAACTATATAAACCCCCCTCCAAAGTCCTAGAGCATCATTGTTAGGCATCCATAGGGCTCATGCTAGCTTACGGTTTCCTTGAGACGATCACCCTCGGTTGAGCGAGTGAGGATCCAAGGTGAGCTAGTATGGGTATAGAACCTAGTTTCAAATTTAAGTTAGAACTCCAATTTAGGATAGGCTCTTGAAACCAGCATCTCTATCTTGACTCACCCTCGGTGGAGCGTGTGAGTGAGTTAGAGCTGATTTTAATGAGTCTTAGACTTCTTTAGGTAGACGTTACGAGCCTAGACAGACATAGGGTCACTGGAGTGGAACTCACCTTCTTACGTGTGACATTCGGTTGAACTGTCATGGTTTGAGGGTCGGAACCACCTTTGATCAGTAGACTGCTTAGCATGACGTACCACGAAGATCTTTTACATGTAACTTAATTCAAATTCTTTTAATTCATGTCACTTGTCACTTGTCTCTTGTCACCTCTCTCAGTCTCTTAAGTATTTTTACATGTCTTCTATTTCTTCTATGTGTGAGAAGGCTCCGCAGTATTGTGTTGAACCAGTGAGGATGTTTCTTTGAGCTTGTGAGTAAAATCCATCATCATAATTCACTTGCATGCATATAATCCATACAAATCCATACATATTTATTAGTTTCTGAAAGTGTATAAGAAGCTCCAATATTGGACCATTCTTCCTTTCGAAACTGATTTATGTGTAAGGATTCCATCTATTCTCATCATGCATACATATCATCCAAAGAAGGCTATACATATGGATTAGAATTAGGAAGTGTTTAAGAAGCTCCTCCAATGGACCATTCTTCCTTCCAAATTTGATTCGTGTGTATGGTTCTCTTTCATTCTTATCATTCATGTCATCAATCTAACTTGCACACCTACATTCCCATTCCCATAATTATTTCAATATCTCTCTCTTCTCCATACTCAACATTAATTTCACCTTCACATCTTTAAACCTTCCAACATTCATTAGCTTTATGCACCCTGTGTGTGCCACGACCGGACCCGATCCACCCGGATTGCGATCACCTCCACAACGGATCCAGGAATACCTCCTTCAATTCAACAGTACTCTCAAGAATTCTTGCGGGAAATACAAGAAGAGAAATGGGCCAAGGAGAAGGGTAATTCCCCTCCTATTCCTGAGATTAATGATCTTCATGATCAATTTCCCCAAGACATTCCATCTATTTACGGAGATGAAGCAGAACAACAAGAAGACGAAAGGTTAGATTTTGAATCTAATACCTTAGAAGAACTGCCTCAATTTCCAGGCCCATGGGAATCTGAATCTCTCCAGATTAGAAATGAAGACTCAGTGGTTCCAAGGAACACGGATGTCGTGAAGAACACTAAGGTCCAGTGTCATCTCACTGTAGAAGAGCTGCTCAAAGCAAAACCTGAGCTTTGGAATCATGTGAAGGATAAGGTTCCAGAACTTGATTCCAACATGCCAAAAGCAGGCTCCAAGCAAAGGGTACCAGAGATACCTCTAGACAAAATAGGGGACATGTGTGAGGGTGAAGAAGGTAATACTTATCTTCCAATCACCTACCAAGGTTACACAACCAAAGCAATCATAGATTCAGGTGCTGGTGTTGCTATTGCGACCACCTCCTTGTGGAAGCAATGGAGCAAGCCCACATTAAGACCAACTAGAATGAAGCTTCAAATGGCTGATGGTCATTTTGAAAGACCTCTAGGATTGCTAGAAGGGATCACTCTAACCACTTGTGGTGTAGAGTTTGAGCACACATTTGCTATATGTGACTTTGAGAAAAATAATGTCTATGAGATGATCCTAGGAAGACCCTTCCTACGACAATTGCAAATAGTACAGGATTGGGGAACTAACTCCTTGTACTTACAGCACTTAGGGGTCACCACCAAGGTCAATTTGAAGGATTACACCTTCAGAGATGTACCACCTCTACAGTGGAATTCTATCCACAAAGCGAAAGAAGATTCCATCTCTGTGCATTCTGAAAGTTCACCTGATCCATATGGCTACATGAAGATACTCATTTGTGGATGTGCAAGGTTGCAAAGGAAGAGGAAAAACGTTTAAAGGCAAGAGAAGAAGGAACTTCGCTAGGAGATAGACCAGTTAGAGACCCAGCCTACACACCGATGATCTTTCCAGATGAGGAGTTTGAGCCTCATGGCTGGCCAGAAATCTTAGCCACCATGGACATTGCTGTCAATGAGGAACAGTGGACACCTCCTTGTGATGCGGAGGGTTATGATATCTCAGTGTTCATGTGTCAACCCTTGCTAGAAGAATGTGACCTTAGTGATGTCATAGAAGAAGAAGAGAATGACGATGATCTGGAGTCTATTGTGATGGATAGTTGCTTTAACTCAGAGCAGCACTATCTAGAAGATATAGGAGTGTTCACCCAGAAAGAAGAAGAACCTCTCACAAGTATTAAAACAGTAAACTCAAAGGATGGAAGTGAGAGTAGTCAAAAGAAAAAGAAAAGAAAAGCAGTGAAACAAGAAGAGGAGGAATCATTGTTTGAAGTACCAGACAACTTCAAGAAATATGAAGTTGACGACCGCAAAATTTTGGTACGAATGCCTAAGAGAGAGGACATCATAGGAGAATCATATGATAATAAAGAAAAGACCAAGAAGATTGTAGTGACCATTGAAGAGAACGAAGAGAGATGCACATATATAGGAGATGACCTAAGTGCAAGAGAAGAAATGGAGCTCATAGCTCTATTAAGGGAATATAGGGATGTGTTTGCATGGCACTATAGAGACTTGAAAGGGGTAGATCCAAGAATTTGCTCTCATACTATCCCCATGACTGCTGATGCTAAGCCCACCAAACAGAAGCCCTACACATATAATGATACCTATGCAGCCAAAATAAAAGAAGAAATTGATAGGTTGATTGAAGCTGGATTCATCTATGAGATTGAGCATACCGAATGGGTGTCCCCCATTGTTGTGGTACCCAAGAAGAACGGGAAGTTGCGAGTGTGTATTAACCTTAAAAAAGTTAATGCCGCTACGATTAGAGATAGTTATCCACTTCCAATCACAGAACACCTTTTGGAGCGTGTTGCAGGCAAGGAAGTTTATAGCTTCCTTGATGGATTTTCAGGTTACAATCAAGTAGCCATTGCCCCAGAAGATCAACACAAAACAGCTTTTGCTACAGAGTGGGGAATCTTTGCATTTCGTGTGATGCCATTTGGGCTCACCAATGCACCTACAACATTCCAAAGGCTCATGTGTCATGTCTTCAAAGAGTTCTTGTGAAAGAGCTTAGAAGTGTATGTGGATGATTTATGTGCTCATTCCCAAGAAAGAAGGTTTCACATCCCTGAGCTCAGACAAATCTTCAACAAGTGTAGAGAATATCGAGTGTGTCTGAACCCAGAAAAGTGTGTGTTTATGGTGCGTCAAGGTAAAATCTTAGGTCATATTGTTTCTAAGAATGGAATCTCAACAGATGAAGATAAGGTACGAGCCATAGCGGAGCTACCAAGGCCAAGGAATATTAAAGAGGTACAAGCCTTTATGGGCCATTGTGGATACTACCGTAGGTTTATCCACATGTACGCGATCATAGCTAGACCCCTTTATGCCTTGTTGTCTAATTTTGAGTGGAACAACGAATGCGAGAATTCTTTCAACGAACTGAAGAAACGTCTGTGCACGGCACCAATACTCACCACTCCTGATTGGAATAAACCATTCCATGTCCATGTGGATGCATCCAACCATGCCATAGTATGTGTGCTAGCACAACCCACAAGTGAAGGAAACTTAGATTTGCCCATAGCATATGCTAGTAGATAGCTCACTGTAGCTGAACGGAACTATACCACAACTGAGCGAGAGGGCTTAGGCATGGTATATGCTGTGAAGAAGTTTAGACACTATTTATTGGCCAACAAGTTCAAGTTTTTCACTGATCATCAAGCTTTGTTATATTTGGTCAATAAACCTTGCAATACTGGACGCTTAGTAAGATGGTTCCTCTTACTAATGGAATATGACTTTGAAGTTGTTGTCAGGAAAGGTAGAACCCACCTTCGGGCAGATCACCTTTCTCGCATCACTTCAGGAGAGTCACCGCAAGGAGTGTCTGACGAATTACCCGATGCTTATCTGTTCAATTTAGAAGTTGTTCCTAAATGGGCAAATAAGTTGGTACCAGTCCTAACCTTTGGCCCTGCAAATAAGAATGTGAAAACATCACAAGAAGAAATTGTAAAATCACAAAAATATCACATATTAGCAGGAAGCATGTACAAACAAGATACTGAGGGTGTATTAGCTTGTTGTGTGGAGGATGATGAACATAGTAGTTGGTTGCAACAAGCCCATGAAGGAATGCTAGGAAATCACTATTCTAAACAACGAACATTGCAGAATCTAAAGCGTTTAGGAGTGTATTGGCCTAGCATGGACAAAGAAACACATGAGTAGATTAAGAATTGTCCAAGGTGCAGAGAGAGACCCCCAGTGGAGCATGCGACCCTTTATCAAGTGTCATTAATTCCATATTGGAGTGCTCCATTGGTAGAGTTTATGAGATCGAGAAGATTACCCAAAGAGGCTAGTCTAGCAAGAAGACGAAGCATGGAGCAAGAGGCTCAAGGCTATGCCTTAGTAGGGGACAACCTATACCGAAGAGGCAAAGATGGTTACTTAAGACTATGCGTTCATGAATCAGACTATTTAAAGGTCTTAGAGACTGCACACAGCGGTGTTGCAGGTGGACATTTTGGTCCTGACCGAGTGATCAAGACCATTCTATTCTCAGGACTTTGGTGGCCCACTCTTCATATGGACGCACATACCTATGTGAAGAAATGTGACACATGCCAACGTGCACAATATCCAGTGAGAAAAGACGAGATGCCCTTGAGGTCAATGATGGGAGGACGTGCATTTTCGAAGTGGGGCATAGACTTCATAGGTCCTATTAACCCCCCAGCTAGAAACTCCCATGCAGAGTACATCATTGTAGCCACAGATTACCTTACAAAGTGGGTAGAAGTCAAGGCCACAACAAAGAATGATGCTCAGACTACGGCTAAGTTCTTATTCGAGAATGTGTTCACGAGATATGGACTACCAATAGAGTTGGTGAGCGATAGAGGCACACACTTCTTGAATGAAGTCATTGAAAATCTTCTCCAAGAATTCTTGGTGATACATAAGAAATCTGCCCCCTATCACCCACAAGCCAACGGACAAGCCGAGAGTACCAATAAGATCCTCTGTAACGTATTGACAAAACTGGTAAATAATAAACGCTCTGATTGGGACAAACAACTTCATCATGCTGTTTGGGCTTATCGAGTTGCCTACAAAACGGTACTCAACGCCACCCCATTTCAGATGGTCTTCGGACAGAACGCTGTGCTACCATTAGATTTCTTAATCCCTGCCTTAAAAGTAGCACAAGAGTATGAGTGGAATGGGCATGAATTGTCCTCTAGGATCTTTGATCTCGAACGCTTGGGTGAGACGAGGCTACGAGCGGCAGCAGGCATCTACGCTGCAAAGAAGAGGCAAAAGGCATACTTTGATGCACACATCAAGGATAAGGGATTGAAAGAGGGAGATCTAGTGTTGGTATACACACTAAAACAACATGCCCGTAAGTTGGAAAAAAGAGGATACGGACCCATGATCATTAATAGAATTTCCACTAGTGGTGCAGTTCAGTTGGCCACGCTAGAAGCAGATATCTTGCCAAACTATATTAGTGGCTGTAGAGTCAAGCTATATCAGGAACCTCTTACTGAGGATATGCTAATGAGACTCAACACTGCTAAGAAGCGAAAAGATGAAGAGTTAAGAGTGAGAGAAGAAGCACAGGTAGAGGCCAGAGAGCGTATTAGGCGAAATAAGTTAAGGTGATTAGGCCTAGAAGTCAACTCAAAAGCCCCAAAATATCACATGGATATATGTCAAAAGTCAGGCATAGCGACTTCTCAGGTCATTGACCGAAGACCCTTTGTGACCATAGAGATAGGACAAGGGAAGGGTGCAAGGACGGTGAAAGCATTGATTGACTCAGGTGCAGCAAGTAGTGCAGTTAGACTTTCCTACTGCCAAGACTTGGGGTTGAACATCAATCCCATAGAAGCTTATCTCATAGGATTGGGAGGTGTGGAAACCCCTTGTTTGGGCGAGGTGGAACTTCCCATCTACCTTCAAGATGTTCCAATGAAAGTCAAAGCGCTAGTATGTCAAGATGAGAACCTTACAGAACCACTTGTCTTGGGTCAAGATTGGATCTATGACCATGTAGTTAACTTAAACCTAAGAAGTCAAATTCTTCAAGTTTGGGTACATGAACAATGCATTACATTAGAATTAGAGAACTGCATGCTCCTAAATCATGGCACCACACACTCTCTTAGTTCTTCCAAGACTAATCATATGAAAGAAGATGTTGTATGTGTCAAATGCTCTATGATGCAAAAGGAGTCAATCGTGGAAGACCAGGTTCGAAGGCGGGTGGATCTTTCTTCTTCTCCAAAGAATCAAGTAGCCATAGAAGTGAGTCCACCACACAAGCAAACACAACCGATCACGACAACTGCTACATCAAATAGAAAGACACCATTCGATAAGAAAGTAGTTCCGAACATGAAGCAGATCTGGATACGCAAAGGAGAGCAACCACCAGTCTTGCCCCCACAATTCCCATCTAGGCAAGCCAACCAGGCCAGAAGACGAAGGAAGCAGCTCGGACAAGCTCAATCACAAGGTATCCAACAAGTTTGGGTGCCTAAGAAGTTAGCTGCAGCTCAACAAGGGCAATTACAGATGTGGGTACCTAAGAAGCTCTTACATCTACAACAACCTATGTTCTCCCACATGCGAAAGGTCTCAACAAAGAAGCCAAAAGGAGAAGAGGGTAAGAACCACTTACAGAGACCGAAAGGAGATCAAATCAGCTCTTCAACAATAGTAGGAAGACATGCAAAAAGGATATGGGTTTGGAAGCCAAAAGTACAAGTAGCCTCCATCGAACCAAAGCACCAACCACACTGGATACCACAGTTCAGAAAGCATCCAATGAGGAAGATGCCTGAAGTAATCTCTATAGTGCCAAATGTTGTTCTAAAATGGGTCCCTATCCAGAGGAAGGATCTGTGGTCATCTCAAGCTCCAATGGATACATCCAACAAAGATGACATCAACATCTGCAAGTAACATCAAGCCTCGACGAGCGACAACCATGTGCTCCTTGCACAACCCTGTCTTTTGCACCATTCAGGTCATGCATTTCCAAAGTATGCATTAATATAGGGCCACATTACACGGCCGTGCATAGACACATGGGAGAGTCCCATGCACAAGAGCACATTGAGATATGTCAACTATTTTTTCTAATACTAACATCTATCTTCTTGTTTGGTGACATTGTTCCAAAAAAAAAAAAAAAAAAAAAGAGAGAGAGAGCCAAAACTTATTCCCAGGTTTGGCTCATGGAACATGAATGAGACATGCTTAGTTGGAGCGGGAACTATTGATTACTAGGCATCTATCAGTTGGGATAGAAGTGTGTCTCGGCTAGCAGATGATATTATTGCTGCCTTCTCTAGTAGATGTCCAGAACTTGGCATGAGCATGGCATCCACAACTATGGTTTCCTCTTCCCATGGGCGTGTAGAGCTTGAAGGTTCGCAACTTGAGTGATGCTTAACTACTGTATGTACAAGAACATCCAAGGAGATATCTGCAAGGGATAGTTCTGGAGGAGAGGGGATCTGCCATTCAAAAGATCTCATCAGTGGACCATCAACACGGACATCCATCAACAATGGTCCATCCCAAAGGCCGAGTGTACAACACGAAGAGATGAACATCCATTGACCTTCTCCATGGTAAGTATCTTTACTTTGGAAACATCATAACCATGATAGCTTTGGAAACCTCTTTGTCGGCATACCCTTGAGCACTTAGCTCAAGAGCCCCAATTTTTGCACCATTCTTCTTCCAATGCATTTCCCAAGTAAGCATTCATAGGGCTACATTACAAGGCCGTGCACAAGGCACATATTTTCCTCAACCCATGCACGAACACACTTACCCATCACTCAATATGGGTTATGAGTACTTGGCATGACTACTATGAAGATCAACTTTGGAAGATCTAGAAAACATCAACGGAGACTCACAAAGACACCGTCATGCTGGAATCCAAGGAAGAAGCACATACCAAGAGACTACAATTTGCAAAGACTCACAGTGATAGATGAAGAACGTCGGACGACTTGTGTTCATACAGAAGGGACACTCCCTCTCAAGGCACTACTTGGAACAACCACTACAACAAGGGTCTGTCAGGGATGACAGACTCGAGAGGGGGGGGGAGTATTGAAGCTCAAAGTCAAGGACAAAGCATGGAAGCACATCAAAAGGTAGACACACAAGGAAAGGGAGCAAGTAGGGAGCTCCAAGAAGTGTATGTCAAATTTTCAGAAGAATTCCCTACAAAAATAGTGATTTTCATCACTAAAAACCATTGTAAATACCATTATCTATTTTTATGACTCCATTTTGTTCAAGCCGAGGAGTCCTCGAGCTTGAGGAGTATTAGAAGTACCATCGTACCAATTTTCATAATTTTTAGACTTCGTTTGAGCCCTCAAATAAGCCCTGGAACCTAATTTTTAACTAGGCCGGACACTAGGTCTGGACAGGGCCAAAACTAGTCAAAAAACTATAAAAAGAGCTAGAGAGCTCATTTTTGAGGTTAGCTTGTTAGAGAATAGAACTTTGGTAAGAGAACTCTTTTGCAATCTAAGCTTTCCATTGTTCCTCTCTTTGATCTTACTTTGTGCGTGTGTGTGTGTATGTGTGTGCATGTTTGTGTGCTTTCACTCACGCACTTGTGCCTTCACTTGCTCGTGGTCTTCATACCGGTCCTCACGTCTCCGCGGATTGACAAGTAAAGGAGGTGGTGCTTACACTTGAGCTACAACATATGTTGCACACATAACAGCCTCAAGCCAGAAACTATGTGGTAAAGCTTGACTCTTGACCATACACCTCGCCATCTCCATGAGTGACCTGTTCTTCCATTCAGCAACTCCATTTTGTTGAGGTGTATACGGCACTGTACAAAAAAATGTTTTATCCCACGTTCAGCCAGAAGTACATTAAATCCAAAAGACATATATTCCCCCCTCGATCAGAACGAAGGGTGCCCATTTTACATGCTAATAGATTTTCAGCCAAAACCAAAAGCTGTTTGAAGCACATGAACACTTCGAACTTTTCTTTGAGTGGATATACCCATGCATGCCTGGAAAAATCATCAATGAAAGTCATGAAGTAAAGATAGTTTCCAAAAGAAGGTGTCTGCATAGGACCACAGACATCACTATGTACAAGCTGCAATTTTGAGTAGCCCAAACTAAACCATCTTTTGGAAAGGAGGAACGCTGCATTTTGCCCAAAATACAGCCTTCACAGACATGTTTTCTAGGTGCCTCAAGTTTGGGCAAAGAGGACACTATATCAGATTTCTATAGACGTAGCAAACTAGAAAAATTAAGATTACCAAATCGTGCATGCCAAAGCTTTGCATTTGACATAGCCTGAGAATCATGTACTGCACATGCCGAATCATTCACAGATCTTTCATAGTCTATGAGCTTATATAGCCCACAACATAAAATGCCAAAAGCAATAATCATGTCACCATTTGACAGATCATGAACTGTACATCTATCATCAACAAATTTCACAATCAAGCCAATCTTGGCTAATGAAGCAACTGATAACAGATTCTTCTTGATCCCTGGTACAAATAAGGCATCTGACAAAGTGAAAGAACTACCATCAGCAGTAGTCAGAATGATCTTACTAACTCCCATGATAGGATAAGAGGAGTTGTTGGCACATGTGACAGTATTCCCTGTAGGCGCAAGCTTGAGTGAAGAGAAAAGACTATGCTATGAGGTAATATGTTTGGTCGCCCCACGATCAAAGTACCAAACATCTGAGTCTACTGCAGACATGCACTACTCATGAGAAGATGGGTCAAAATTGCAAACAATAGTAAATGCCCATTCTTCATCCTGCACAAGATTAGGAGACTTTGTTTTCGATGTAGAGGCATCTGCAACAACCATTATGGCCTCTTTCTTCTTTGCCTCTTTAGCAGCGAGTTTTGGACAGCTCTTAATGACATGATCATTTTCTTTATAGTATTTGTAAAACAATTTCTATGTTTTTAATTTCTTCTCATCTTTGTCTTCCTTCTTCGAATGTGAAAAATGTAGAGAGTACGCATGCGGAAGCAAAATGAAAAGTAAAGTACTCTCACAAAACAAAGAATGTGTGAGACACAAAATGAGTAGACCATGAAATGGGTAAACTCATGTGGATTAGAAATGAGCTTGCCAAGAGCATGGAATAGGCTCCTCAAGCTTCTAACCAAGTACAAATGAGGGGAGAGGCCCTCCTTATATAGATTTGTGAGGGGCTCTCAAAAGTACATCATATGTGGGATAAGTCTCTTGAAAGGAGAATGAATACAACTGGTAGAAGCACATGGCAAGGTACCCAAATACAAAGGAAGTACAATATAAAATGGAAATAGATTAGAAATGGAGTGCCTCCTGGATACAAAATGGAGATGCACTCATGGGATACAAATGTAGATGAATTAGGAGCAATCATGTCATCAACACCCCCTCTGCGGCTCCATTTTGGAGCGGCTGAATGTTGCAGAGGTCCACCAAGCACTGAAGCGGAACCAGAGGTAGAGCCTTTGTGAACATGTCCGCCAGGTTCTCTTGAGAGGTAAACTGCTCCAGAGTAACTTTTTGAGATATGAGCTTCTTGCGGATGAAGTGGTACTGGATCTCGATGTGCTTTGTCCGAGCGTGGAACACTGGATTCTTGGCAATGGCCAAGGCTGACTGGTTGTCGTGTCAGATTATCCTACAAAACAACAATGTCAAATAATAAACGTTGAAGCTAGATGGCCTCACATGCTGCAAAGCTAGATGCTCGGTACTCGGCTTCGGTAGATGATAGAGTGACAGTAGGCTGCTTCTTACTTGCCCAAGAGATAGGTCCTGAGCCAAGCAAGAATATATACCCAGAAGTAAATCGTCGAGAATCAGGATCACCAGCCCAATCTGAATCTGAATATTCCGCGAGTTCGATGCCCCCTCTGTACCAAAGACCATGATGTCGGGTGAGGGCAAGGTAGCAAAGTAGTCTTTGAGCAGCATCCCAATGAGTCTAACGAGGCTGATGTGCAAACTAACTGAGTATACCAACTGCATAAGCAATATCTGGTCTAGTGTTGGCAAGATAGAGTAATGACCCAACAAGCTGTCGATAGGTATGCACATCCACAAGTGATGATGAATCCTCCAATGTAAGCTTGATGTTTGGATCAAGTGGTGGAGAAACTGAGCGACACTGGTCCATGTTATATCTAGAAAGTAGATCAGAGCAGTACTTCTTCTGTGATAGGAATATACCTTCTTTTGTTTGCCAAACTTCCATACCCAAGAAGTAGTGTAGTAAGCCATGATCTGTCATAGAGTACTCAAGATAAAGCTGTGTGATGATAAACTAGATGCGTTCTTCGTCTGAGCCTGTCAAGTTCAAGTCATGTACATAGAGAATGATGATGGCTACTAAAGACTCATTTTGATAGATGTAGAGATTAGCATCAGCATTGCTTCTGTGAAATCCCTTGTCTTCAAAGAACTTGTGAATCTTTTCATACCAGGCCGTGGGAGCTTGCTTGAGTCCATAAAGTGCCTTGTGAAGGTTGTAGACTTGATCTTCTTTGCCTTTGATCTTGAAGCCTTTAGGTTTTTCAATATATACTTCTTCTTGAAGATCTCCATTGAGGAATGCACTTTTGACATTCAGCTGGTAAATGGGCCACTTAAAGTGAGCACTTAGTGCTAAGATGACTCTTATGGTTGTGAATCTTGCGGTAGGAGCAAAGGTTTCTTCATTGTCAATGCCATGTTGTTGCTTGTATCCCTTAGTGACTAATCTTGCCTTATATTTATCTAGAGTTCCATCAGACTTGTATTTGACTTTGTATATCCACTTGACTCCTATGACTTGATGGTTGGTTGGTTTGGGAACTAATGTCCAAGTCTTGTTCTTTGCTACTGCATCGAGTTCTTATTGCATAGCTGTTTCCCACTCTGTTTGGCCTTGAGCTTCTTTGTAGTTGGATGGCTCTGGAATTTGCTGAATTTGGTGCATTAGAGCAAAATTAACATAATGACTTTGTTCGCGTTGGCGCTTATCAAGAAGCCTTTGAGATCGGCATGGTTGTTGTGAAGTACTTGCTTCTGAGTTGGAGTTTGGAAATACAGAGCCCCCCTCTGAAGTGTAGATAGGTGGACTAAGACTTGTACTTGAATCTTTTCTTGAGTATGATGAAGCTTCACTGAAGATCACATCGTTGGAAATGGTGATGGAGTGGTTTTCCATATCATATAGACGATAGGCCTTTGATTGGTCACTGTATCCTATGAATATGTGTTTCTTGGACTTTGCTTGTAACTTGTTTCTATCTTCTTTAGGTACATGGACAAAAGCTTCACTACCAAAGAATCGAAAGTAATTCACATTTGGTTTTCTTCCATAGTATGCTTCGAAGGATGTTTTGTTGTGTAATGCACTTGTAAATTCGCGATTAAGAATGTGAACGGTAGTATGCACGGCTTCTGCCCATAACTTGTAGGGCAGATCCTTGTGATGAAGCATAGTTTGTGCCATTTCCATCACACTACGTATCTTTCTTTCAGCTACTCCATTCTGGGATGGAGTATGAGGCTGAGTGACTTGTCTTTTGATTCCTTTCTGGTTGAGAAAGTTATCAAAGTCATTATTGATAAACTCACCACCTCCATCTGATCTGATGGTTTTAACTTTAGTTGAAGCTTCATTCTCAACTTCCTTGATCCAAGTTTGAAACTTAGAGAATGTGTCTGCCTTTGACTTCAAAAAGTACACCCAAATAAAGCGAGAGTGGTCATCTACTAGAAGATAAACGTAGAGGGATCCACTCAAAGATGGGGTGTGCATAGGTCCACATAAGTCCATGTGGATGAGGGCTAGTGGGTTCCTCACTCGTGTTGAAGCTTCCTTGGGAACTGGGGCCCTGTGTTGCTTGCCTTGGGTGCAAGCTTCGCAGACATCGGTAAGTTGCCCGATCTTTGGCAATCCCTTCACAAGTTGGGATGAAGAGATTTTTGATAAGTAAGAAGTGTGGCCAAATCTCTGGTGCCACAAACTTGAGGTTGTTTCTTTGGATACAAAGCAAGATAGCTTGTAGAGGCCCTTTTCCTCAATACCTTGAGCAATGACATTCTTTGTATGGGGATCAACTACCTTAACTGAGGTGTTATCAAACCATACTTGTTTATCCTGGTCTGTAATGGCCTTGACGGAAAGTAGATTCATGCATAAATTTGGAACAAAAAGAACATTGGATAAAGACTTGCATTCCCCCTGATGGTTGGAAATTTGAACTTTCCCTTTGCCTTCGATGAGTAAAATTTTGTTGTTGCCAAGATAGACTTCTCCCGTATGTTCTTCGAGTTCTTGAAAGAAGTCCTTGTCTTTGCACATATGGGAGGTAGCTCCACTATCAAAGATCCACTCATGTGGGGAGCTAGAAGTCACTAGTGCATTGGCTTCTGTGGAGATGAAAAGTTCCTCACAAGAGCAATGGGATCTCTGTTGGTATTTTTTGGATGCTTGCCTAGACATAGAAGCCTTTGATGATTGTTTCTTTTTATAGCAAAACTTTTCAAGTGGCCTGATTTTTCACAAAAATTACAGGTGAACTTCTTCAATGAATTATGTGATCCTTGCTTAGATCCATTGCTAGCCTGATGACTTGTGGTTTTGCCCTTATTGAATGGGCCCTTGGCCTTCATGGCTGACTCCTGGGAGGAAGTCGATTTTGCTCGCGAGTCATGAAGGAGCAATAGTCGACAAACCTCTTCCCAAGATAAGACTTTTAGCATGATGTCACCATTAGCATTCTCATCGTCATAGGCTACAGAGAATACCATCAAAGTAGAAGAACGCGAGTGTAATCAGGCATATGAAGGCGAAGGAGATAGAAGAGGTAATCGTTCCTCTTCTCTCTGTGTCTGTTCAGGGAGCAATGCCGGCCATGCAAGCAACTCTGGGCATGTCCTGCCCTTCCAGTTCTCTGAGCAAGTCTACATTCATGGGCAATACATCTCGTCTCTCTCGTGCTTGCGGATATTCCATCACCTCCCCGACTGTGCGTTTCATTGTGAAGGTTAATGCTAAGAAGGGTGAATGGCTTCCCGGCCTTGCATCGCCTGCATACCTCGATGGAAGTCTCCCTGTTGACAATGGGTTTGACCCCCTAGGACAGGGAGAGGACCCTGCCAACCTCAAATGGTATGTGCAAGCAGAGTTGCAGAATGGGAGATGGGCAATGCTTTCTGATATATGCAACAAGACAAGAAGCAGACCATGCAATCTCAACTCTGCACAACCAGAGGATACATCCAGAAGAGAAACATGCGTGCAGAGGTTAAAATGAAGCTAAACTTGAGAATTCAACAATCAAATGTTGATGAACACTATGTACTACAGAATGATGAGAGAAACGACAACGGATCTCCTTAACAGTGTTTTTAAACACTTTATAAACTTGAGATGCGCCATTAAATTCATGAAAACAAACACAAAACTGAAATCGATCAGCAATATGTGCCACACAAGAGGGTGGGGGGAGGGGAAAATGGGCTTAAAGGGGGTACAAAATGACGAAGGAAAGTGAGTGGGAGGGTGGGCAAATGGGCAAAATGAGTCCCAAAACTGATGGCAAAAGGCCTCTCTCAATGAGGAGAAAGCACGCCACCAAAATGAAGCACCACCACCACCAAAACGACCACAAAACACACCACCAAGACCTCCACCTAGCGCTCTGATACCATGTAGAGAGAGCACATCATATGTGGGATAAGTCTCCTGAAAGGAGAATGAATACAACTGGTAGAAGTACATGGCAAGGTACGCAAATACAAAGGAAGTACAATATAAAATGGAAATAGAATAGAAATGGAGTGCCTCTTGGATACAAAATGGAGATGCACTCATGCGGATACAAATGTAGATGAAGTAGGAGCAATCATGTCATCAACACAGAATTATCAGATTTCTGCTTACTAGTAGAAGAGCTCCATTTTCGTTTGCCCATCTGACTAGCCAGGAAAGCTTGTTCTGCAACATGCATAATAGACCTCTTCTGATTGGACTGATCCTCCTGCAACAGAACAAAAAGTAACTCTTTAAACATTAAGGCATTTGGATTGCCTTTCATCATCAAGCGAAGACTAGAAGCAAAACTCTGATATGAGTCAAGAAGACCATTCAGAATAGTCTGCACAAGTGAACTTTCAGGAAGGACTTCATTAGCATAAATCAATTGCTCCTTCAAATCCTTCATCTTTGTAGAAAAAATATCCATAGAATCACCTTCATTCATGTGCTCACTCTCCAATTGTTTTCGGAGGTAAACAACATGAGCCTCATTCCTAACCTAATACAATGTGGTACGTGTATCCCAAGCATCCTTAGTTGTTCTACAAGAGCGAATGTGAGGGATAATGGCACGTTTGACAGACAAGGCTATCAATGCATGTGCCTGAGCATCTCTACCATCCCAAAAAATTTGCTCTATAGTAGGTGCAACAAAAATCGCAACATGAACAGGAATTTATAAAATATCACCATCTTCGATTCCATCTGCATTAGCATCAGTACCTGTATTTGCAGTACCTCTATTTTTAGGTGTAACACAATGTCTTTCAACACCCTGCACAATATTCCATAGTCATTTTGTGACCAATACATGGCACATCAATACATGGTACCATCCAACTTATCCTCAATATCCAACATAAGGAATACATCACTGCTTTCATCCATGGCCACTAACTAAAATACCTTGATGTAGAAAAATGACTATATCTGAAAATGTTGAACAAAACTATCCAAATGAGTTTTGCTATACCTGTAGCAAACTTTGAGATGCTTATATTGGTGAACCGAAATGTGTATATATCTTTGGCACAAAAAGACAAAATAGCCTACACAAGTGCTATGATAGTGCGTTTGGAGGCCAAAACAAGCTTATATCGTGATTTCATCACCACAAAGCGAAGATGTTTTGATCTCTGATACACCCTGAGTATGCTCACCAAATTTTGTATGATTGTGAGACTGCAACTGGAGAGGTGTCGACGACACCCTAGATGAAGTGGTGACCTGCTCTGATACCCATTGTTGGAGTTAGACATTTGCGAAAGCATGGAACAGCACAAGGAAGAAGAAGAAGCTTGGAGCACAACACACAATACTGAATGTATTACCACTAGAATGTACAAAGATAAGTAACCCATTAGGGCTATATGCATATACACAAGCCGGGGGAAAAAAACCTCCTAAAGAGGGAAAAGACTGCCCCGACGGTCCTAGTGTGTTCACAACATCACTTCCTAAATATATCAACAGAAACTCGATCTCAAGTTCACATATCATTGTGTCCCAAAATTTCTTGTCTTGACCTTGCATCATGGGTACTATGTTCTAACATGGTGACTCTTGTTGGGGCAACTTAACTTCTTCACCAACGAGTAATTAAGGAAGTTATGGGTAGTCAAGTCATCTATCATGACTTTGGCCTTTTCCCTCTTATGGAAGCATGAAGTTTGACTAAGTCATGTCTTACAGTTTGGTTTTTTATGCTTTGTTGTGATTAGCTTTGATGAGTTATGAACTTTGTAGTCTTTGGAAAATTCACTGCTGCTATGTGAGCAGACAAAAACCAAAAGGAATGGACATGCTAAAAACGAAAAGCGGCAGTAGCAGCATGTCCTCATTATGGTGCATATAGGTTCCTTATGCAAGGCCCAAATAGAATACCTTCCTCCCAAATGATGACAAAGTAGATGATGAAAAACCCCCACTTCTAGTCCTCCTTCACCTGCACATGCCCAAAGAAACCAACAGGCCGATAAGACCTTAGAGCTCCCTATCTTCCTTTTGACCAAGGAGTCTGCTGCCCTTTCATTCACCACTTCCTCCCGCATAGTGCTTGTTTGTTGTTACCCTTTGGAGTTTTCCTCTCCAATCATTTTAGCATAAAGAATCAACAATACATCTTATATTTATCAATCCGAGAAGTATACAAGACACCACAACCCCTTCTAGATGATGGAATCCAAAAAATAAGAGGAAAGTGACTGGATTTCTGAGAAATGATGAAGATGAAGAGAAATTTCTAGGGTTTGGATTATCTTGAGCTAATCAACAGTATTTTTAATGATCTTGGTGTCTAAAGTGTGTTATTTTCTCAGCAGAACACAATTATGAAGTCAAATCTCAAAAATGATACATGTAAGCTTCAGACGAGACAATCGTGATTTTGTGAAATCTGACGATTTCCATCTCCAGCTCTATTCTTCAGCAATTTCTCACTCAACACATCAAGAATCACCTCTCGTCATACTCATTCATCAGATATACACAATAGAAGCTTGCAAATTCCATGGATACACATAGAATAGACTCACAAATCAAAGAAAATCACATAAAAGGAAGAATCACGATTTTCTGCAAGAAACTCTTCTCGTTACTTGGATAGCACAAAATACAATCAACCAACCCTCTCAAAATAGAGGAAATTATCTTTTATATACATTTTCAAGTGTCCCTTTTCACACTTGAATTTTGGTCCTTTTCCTTTCTAGTCTAAAAATATGCTATCTAAGAGTTTCCAAAAATTCTAGAAAAATTACATATGATTCTAATTTACATAAGGAAGACTCTTCCTCATTTTTACATCATTTGCATAAATATTTCTACAATTTTTTATCATTTTACAAATATTCCTCTTCAAAAAAAATGCTTCTTCTAATATTCTTCCCCTCCTAGACCTTTTGGCTCCTGACAAAAGATATTCTTGCTGGTATATAATGAGTGCTTCCTTCACTTCTTCTTTCTTTGATATACATGTGACAATAGGTCATGCCTTTTTCTTTCTGTGATATTCAAGTTATTCACCATTTCAAAAAATGCTTTTCTCCATTGCACAGCAACCTCTGGTTTATCTATTACATCTTTCTTCAGGTATTCCATGTATGCAGCTTCATAGGCAGTGAGTCGAGACTTTGTTACTACTGACAAGTTTCCAAATATTTTTGATTTTCTTTCGAAGAATCCATAATCAAATGCATCCTCAAAAATCTGAAGATGATGACTACCCAAAAATATTGTTCTGCTATAATAAGTCATTAGATAGATCCTATCTGGGGTTTCACTGAGATCAAATAATAAAGCATCAGATGGTGAATTAAAACCAATGTAATTGAGAATTCTGACATCTGTATCTGTAAAGGTCTCTATACATGCCAATATGAGTCTCATTACTCTGATCAGTAAAATGCAGGCTGGGTCATTGACATCTTTGTATATGGATATGACAGACTCTGCTGTGTCAACCATATATTTCGTTGTTGGCCATGTTCCTGCCTTTGGTCCAGCTATCTTTGGGAAATTCAACCATTTTGATGGAATCTGTCCTGCATTCCTTCTTTCCCAAAAGACTATCCAATCCCTTCTCCTTGCTACCGGACAATAAGCTGGATTGATTTTTAACTGAATTGGTGCTTCTTTCCATATTTTTCTGCATTCTTTATTAGTGTCCAACCACCTGTTTCTCCATTTAGGATTGGCTTTTTCAAATAATTCCTTTGTCACATTGATGTCTTCTTCATATTCTAAATACTTGTTTGGAGGTAATCCCACCCTTGCCAACTGATAGTTTTTAATGCTTTCAATAATCATGCAAAAGGGTATACCTAGGCCATCTGCTACCCAATGATGTTGATCAAGATTTATCCCTTTGTTCAAAGCAAAATTAACAATCTGTTCCTCATATTCATTATGCATTTTTTTAATAAATTCCATTCTAGATTCTCTGTCTGTTAGAAGTCTCTGAACAAACTCTTCTGAGTATTCCTCTACTGCTGCTTTGTTTTCTTGTTCATCACCATGTTGGGTTCTGTCATCTCCCACTTCATAGTCTTCTGCATGTGTAGTATCTACCTGCTCTTCAACCTGGGTTTGTGGATTTTCCAATTTTTTCTGTAGCTCTTCTATCATCAACATTAAGCTTCTATTTTGAGATGTCCACAACTCCTTTTCTGACTTCCACTCACTTCTTTCTTTTTCTAGACTCAACTACCAATAACTTCTTTCTTTTTCTATATCCATATGTAACTTATTATATCCCCTCATTGAAGTGGCAGCATGTGCACTTGCTTGCTTTTCCAACTCCTTAGCTTCTTTCAACTCTGTTTGCAATCTCATAATTTCTTTATTTAATTCTTCCCTCTCATCCTGTGTCACTTGTGCAATCTTGCTTTCTTCCTTCATTTGGCCTTCTTCCATTAATAACTTATTTATTTCCTCATTTGCTTTGACCATAATTTGATATGAACTCTGCAATGTTCTGTATCTCCCTTCAATTTTCTTCCGCTCCATCTCCATTTTACTACTATGCTCTATCTGTTTTGCACACTTCTCTTCAAGATATTGGATCTTGTTTTGTTGTTGAACCTCCAATTCTTCCAAGGAAATTATTCTATTGGTCAATTTCTCATTTCTCTCTTATACAATCCTCAACTGTTCTGCTAACTGTTCCTTCTGATATAATCATATTTCTACTTGATGGTTTGAACTCTTCTATATTGCTCATAATAGCTTTGCAGGCAAATCTTATGTTCTTGGGTATCCTTTCCAACCCAGCTTCTAATTCCATTTGTCTCACTTCTATCTGCTTTTCTTCTTTACAGCCATTCTCTTTTTCATCTTCTTCCTCATACTCTACAACCTGATTCTTTTGTTCTTCATAGCCCTTATCTACTTTCATTTCTTCTTTGTCTGCCACATCTTCCTCATATTCTAATATCTGATCCTCCTTTTTCTCATGTCCTAATGTTTCTTTAATTGTCTCTATTTCTTCTACCTTATTTTTCTCCATTCCTTGTTGTTCTCTGTTAGAAGATGTATTTTTTGAAGCATTTTGGATGAAAAATAATTGTAAAATGACAAAAACTTGTAAAAATAATTATGCAACTGATGTAAAAATACGGAAGAGTCTTCCTTATCTAAAATAGAATTTTATGTAATTTTTCTAGATTTTTTGGAAACTCCTAGATAGCATATTTTTAGAATAATAGAGTAAAGGACCAAAATTCAAGTGTGAAAAGGGACACTGGAAAATGTATATAAGACAATTTCCTCTATTATGAGGGGGTTGGTTGATCATTTGTTTACATGAGATCCAAGTGAATACAGAGAGTTTCCTGCTGAAAATCGTGTTTTCTCCTCTTTGTGTGGTTTCATTGATTTGTTGAGTCTATTCTTTGTGTATCCATGGAGATTTGTGAGCTTCTATTGTGTAATTCTGTTGAATGTGTATGAAGAGAGCTGAATACTGATGTGTTGAGTGATAAGCTGATAAATGTTTTGTTTTTCTTCCAAAAGAGTTGTTGGGAAAAGGGAGTGCACTAGATATCTTGCTACACCTATAATGATCACTTTTTGAGTCTTTTTGAAGAAACAAAATTTATTTTGAATTTTATTTTCATTCTTTTGTCATGACATCTCAAAATAAAGATTACCTTTTTATTTCTTGTGACTCATGTGGGTGGAGTTTTTCTTTGTGTATTTTATTTTCCTCAGAATGGTGAATGCAAAGGAGTTATCAATTCATGACTTCAAGGCAGAATCAGTCACTCTATCAAGAGGTCATTGGTTCCTAGACAGTGAAGCTGTGGAAGAACAGGTAGACCTAGAGTCAGATGAAGAGCTAGAAACTCCAAAAGCTGAGAAGGTGGTGAAGGAACTCAAGGAGACCTTAAGCATAATTATTCAGCACATATTCACAGTAGGAGTTGGAGGATATAAATATACAATGCTGTGTCAGGAGTTCTACAGGTTTCAAAGAGTTGATGTCAATATGAAAAGATGGAAGGCAGTAGGGTTGCACAAATTATTGGAAGAGCCCATCTTCTTCATTGATTTTGAGAGAGTGGCGCAAGTAATGAGTAGTCTACTGGAAATAGGAAAAGGGAATGATGCTTATTTTCGGTGCAAAGTCAAGAATAAGGATAATCAGGAGGTGGGTATCACTATCAAAGCAGAACATATCAGAGCAGCATTACAATTCTACCCTATGGGAACCAAGCTTGACCCCATCTTTGTAAAGAAGAATAAGGAAACTTATACAGGATACACAAAATTCACTGATTTCAAAGGAAGAGAGAATGAAGAATATGCCACAAGGATGTTCTTAAAATATTTTTGCTTCCAAAAGTTACCAAGGTATACCATGCCACATAAGTCTGTTACACTGTTGATGTTCAACAACAAGGATAGGACTAAGCCCTTTGGAGTAATGGATGTGACACCATACATCCATGAACAGCTGAAAGAAGCAGCAAAACACTGGGAACAGAAAAAAATTCATGAATGGAGCCCAGTTTTTAACCAGGATCATTTATCATGTCCTAGGAATGGAAGATCAATTGAAACTGGCTCCAGAGGCACAATATTTTAGAAATCTTATGTCAGGAATCAAGAATCCTCCAAGGAAAATGGCTGTGAGGGAAATAGAAGGACAAACCAGCATGAGGGGAGTAGGGATGAAAAGAAGGATAATAGCCGAGGAAGTGGTTCCTGTAAAGAAAAGGCGGTTGGACCCAAGAAAGGTTGGATTAGAGATGGATGAAGCTATAAAAGAAGAACATGAAGAGGTGCAAAAGCAGGTCCAATCCTCTAGTGATCCTCATCCACCCCAAACAAGCAAAGAACAATTATACACTTATCTAACTCAAGGAAATAACAAAAGAGCAATGTATGAGGCACAATATCAGAAGATGCTGGAAGATTATTCATGCAAGGCTAGAGATTGGGTCCAAGAGGAGGTAGAGCATTATGAAGCACTTCATGATCAGATGATGGCAGCTGAAACAGAAGAGGTGTTTGTTAGAAAGGAAGTTGAGTTGCTAGCTTACTTCAAAGAATTGCAAGGACCTCCAAAAACCAGAACCACTATTGTTGTAAAAAAGAAGGTTCCAAAGAAATCAGTGCAAAAGAAGAAGTTGACCAAGAAGGGAAAAGGAAAATCAGTAGTTGAAACTGTAATCACAAAAGAAATGGAGGAAGTGATAGTGGAAGAAACACAGAAGCAATCCACTGTGGTAGAAGCATCAAGACTGAAAGAACTAGAAATAGGAGGACCTTCACATTTTTCCTCTGATTCTGAAAGTGATATTGAGAGTTTTTTATTAAAGAGTCTGAATTTATCAATACCAAATACTCCTAATGTGGTTACACAGGCCCCTGAGAAACAGAAAACACCCGAAGGTTTGAAGAAGAAGTCTCATGAGAAGCAGATGTAGGAACAGGCAGTAAAACAGCTCAATCCTGAAGAAGAAAGAAGGTTGATGAAAGGAAAAGCAGCTATGGTAGAAAAAGAAAGTGAAATAAGATAAGAAGTCAGTTGTGGGCTGGTGCATACAGGAATAAAATCAATATGGACAAAACCCTCGCAAACCTACTTCAAACTAGATGAGAGCATAGTAGAAATAGCCAAAAAAGCACAGATAAGCAGTCCACTTAAAAAATCAGAAAGGTGCAGATCAAGATCAAATTCAGGAAGAAGAGGAAATAGTAGTGACAAACAATGTTCAAGAAGTCACAGGGGGAGTAGTGGAAAAGGAGATTATCCAAAGTATAAAAGATGTACTTCATGATTTGAAGAATAATGAAGAATTTACAACCAATAAAGATCAAGAACAAGAGGGAGCAATGGATCTCATGGACATTGATGAGCAGGAAGGACACAAAGAACAAAGAAGTAATGATCAAGTCAAAATTTTTGAGGAAACTGAATCAATTCTAGTCCAGGAAAAGGAAGGACAGGAAGAGCAAACAAGCAAAGGTCAGGTAAACTCTGTTGAGGAAATTGAATCTACTGTAGTTCAGGATCCAGGAAAAGGAGGTACAAATGAAGGAAGGACACCTCTCTGAAGAGAAGCAACAGGTGATGGAGAACAAAAAGGTACAAGGAATAAAGCCAACTTCAGATGTTATAGAGCAAAAGAATCTGGGTGCTCAGATTTTGGAACATGAAGAAGACATGGCAGATCAAGAACCACTGGAAACTCATCCAAGCAATGAAGAACACCAGGCCAAGGATATAGAATATGAAGAAGAAGAGGAAGAGGAGAATGAGTGCAAAGAAGACAAACAAATAGAAGCTAAACAAATGGAAATGGAAGGGGGATTGGAAAGAATACCCAAGAATATAAGATCGGCTTGTCAGATTATAATGAGCAACATTGAGTAGTTGAGACCTTCAAGCAGGACTATGATCATTTCAAGAATGGTAGCAGAGTCTGAATTTGAGAAAGGCAGTATGATCATTAAAGAGCACAAAAGGGAGAAGGAACAAATGTCAGAACAACTGAGGAAGGTGCAGGAGAAAAATGAGGAATTTACAAACAGAATAATTGCTTTAGAAGAGTTAGAAGTGCAGAAACAAAATAGAATTCAATATCTAAAAGAAAAGAGTGTAAAACTAACAGAGCAGAATAATAAACTGGAAATGGAGCTGAGAAAAATTGAAGGAAGATATAGAACCTTGCAGACTTCTTATCAGATTTTGACTAAAGCAAATGAGGAGATCAACAAGCTATTATTGGAGGAAGGTTAGTTAAAGGATGACAGTCAGACAGCTCAGATGGCAGAGGAGGAAAAGGAAGAATTACACAAGGAGATTAAGAGATTACAAATAGAATTGAAAGAAGCCAAGGAACTAGAGAAGCAGGCTAGTATACATTCTGCTACATCAATGAGAGGATATAACAAGTCGCACATGGATATGGAAAAAGAAAGAAGTGATTGACAGACAAGGAGGGAAAAGGAAAAAAATGAATGGATAAAAGAAAGAGAGCTATGGGCAAAACAGAATGGAAGTCTGATGATGACAATAGAGGAATTACAGAAAAAGCTGGATAAGCCACAAGTTCAGGAAGAAACACATGTAGAGACCACATATACAGAAGAATATGAGGTAGGAAATAATGATGGAATACAACATGGGCAGTGAACCAGCAAATAAAAGACCAGAGGAAGAATATTCAGAAGAATTTGTAAAAAAATTGCTGACAAATAGAGATTCTAGAATGGATTTTATCCGGAAAATGCATGATGAATATGAAGATCAAATTGCATTGAATAAGGGAATTAATCCAGACCAGCATCATTGGGTTGCAGACGGATTGGGTATACCATTGTGTATGATCCTGGAGAGTATCAAGAACTATCAGTTGGCCAGAGTTGGGCTACCTCCAAATAAATATCTAGAGTATGAAGAGGATATCAATGTGACTAAAGAATTATTTGAAAGAGCCAATCCAAAGTGGAGGAACAAATGGCTGGATACAAATAAAGAATGTAGGAGGCACCTCTTCACTTGAAAATTTGGAAGGAGGCACCTCTTCACTTGAAAATTAATCCAGCTTACTGTCCAGTGGCAAGAAGAAGAGAATGGACAATTTTTTGGGAAAGAGGGAGAGAAGGTCGAATCCCACCTAAATGGTTGAATTTCCCAAAAATAGCCGGCCCAAAGGCAGGATCATGGCCTACAAAAAATTACATGGTAGATACAGCTGAGTCTGTTATAGCTACATAGAAAGATGTAAACGACCCTGCATGCATTTTACTGCTCACAATAATGAGATTGATTTTGGCCTGTATAGAAACATACACCGATACAGATATCAGAACATTAAATTACATTGGCTTCAATTCTCCAACAGATGCACTATTGTTTGATCTTAGTGAAACACCCGATAGAATATGTTTAATGGCATATTACAACAGAGTAATATTTTTGGGCAGTCATTATTTACAAATTTTTGAAGATGCATTCGATTATGGGTTTTTTGAGAGAGATTCAGAAATATTCGGAAACTTGTCAATAGTCACCAAGTCTCGCCTTACTGCATATGAAGCTGCTTACACAGAATATTTGAAAAAGGATGTGATTGATAAACCAGAAGCTGCAGTATAGTGGAGAAAAGCATTGTTTGAAATGGTAAATAACCTGAATATTACAGAAAGGAAAAGTCATGACTTACTGTCACAAGTCTATCAACGAAAGAAAAAGTGAAGAAAGCAATCAGGACATAAGAGCAGGAAAGTCTTTTGTCAGGAGCCAAAAGGTTTAGGAGGGGAAGGATGTTAGAAGATGTATTCTTTGAAGCATTTTGGATGAAAAATAATTGTAAAATGACAAAAACTTGTAAAAATATTTATGCAACTGATGTAAAAATAAGGAAGAGTCTTTCTTTGTGTAGAATAGAATTTTATGTAATTTTTCTAGAATTTTTGGAAACTCCTAGATAACATATTTTTAGAATAATAGAGTAAAGGACCAAAATTCAAGTGTGAAAAGGGACACTTGAAAATGTATATAAGACAATTTCCTCTATTATGAGGGGGTTGGTTGATCATTTGTTTACATGATATCCAAGTGAATAGAGAGAGTTTCCTGCTGAAAATCGTGTTTTCTCCTCTTTGTGTGGTTTCATTGATTTGTTGAGTCTATTCTTTGTGTATCCATGGAGATTTGTGAGCTTCTATTGTGTAATTTTTTTGAATGTGTATGAAGAGAGCTGAATACTGATGTGTTGAGTGATAAGTTGATGAAGAAGGGTGCTGGAGATGAAAATCGTCTGTTTTAACAGAATCGCGATTGTCTCGTTTGTATGGTACAGGTAATATTCTTGAGTTTTGACTTCATAATTGTGTTCAGCTGAGAAAATAGCATGTATTAGACACCAAGATTGTGGAAAATGGTGGAGATTTGCTCAAGATAATCCAAACCCTAAAAATTCCTCTTCATTTTCACCATTCTCAGAAATTCAGCCATTATTCTCTTATTTCTTGGATTCCATCATCTAGAAGGGGTTGTGGTCTCTTGAATACTTCCAAGATTGACAAAATAAAGATGTATTGTTAATTCTTTATGCTAAATGATTGGAGAGGACAACTCCAAAGATTAATAACAATCCCATACATCCTATACATTGGACCTATACATCCTCCAGCAAAACAATCCCATGCTGAATACATCATAGTGGCTACGGACTACCTGACAAAGTGGGCTGAGGCCAAAGCCACAAGAAGGAATGATGCTCATACTACTGCCAGATTCCTATATGAAAATATTATCACCAGATTTGGACTTCCAATTGAATTAGTTAGTGATAGGGGGACCCATTTTGTAAACCAAATCATAGAAAACATCACTGAATATTTCCTGATCAGTCATAGAAAGTCAGCCCCATATCACCCACAAGCCAATGGGTTAGCAGAAAGTACTAATAAAGTACTTTGTACTGTACTATCAAAATTAGTAAACACAAATAGGAATGATTGGGATTTACAACTAAATCATGTCCTATGGGCTTATAGAGTGGCTTATAAAACTGCAATAGGAAACACACCATTCAATCTAGTATATGGACAAAATGCAGTTCTACCTATGGAATTTCTTATTCCAACATTAAAAGTAGGTAGTCACTACAATTGGACTGGACATGAACTATCAGAGAGAGTAATAGAATTGGAAAAGTTGGGAGCATCTAGACTCCAAGCCATTATGAGTATATATGTGGACAAGAAAAGGCAAAAAGCTTATCATGATGTTCACATAAAAGAAAAAGATCTGCAGGAAGGAGATCTAGTCCTGGCATACACAGTCAAAGAACATCAGAAAGAATTCCAGAAAAAAGGACATGGACCATATATTATACATCAGATAAGCAACAGTGAAGCCATTCAACTAGCTAACATAGACGGAGAAATCATGCCAAACTTCATAAGTGGATGTAGAGTCAAGAGGTATGATTGTCCATTAACTGTTGATGAATGGAGAAGGTTGCAACAAGCTCAAAACAGGAAAAGAGAAGAGGAAGACATTAGGAAAGAGGCTCAACAGGAAGCAAAGGAAAGGATAAGAAAAGCCCAAGATTTTAGGGAAGTCTGTTTGTGTGAAACGCCTCTAAAACTAAAAGACCATTTGCCTGTGATGACAATGAATTTTCAAAATAACAAAATAAGAGTTTTGATAGATTCTGGAGCACAAGTGAATCTCATTAGTTCAGCTTTGGTAAGTAAATTTAACATAAAAAGAACTAGAAGTAGAACCCTTATCAAAACTTTGGAAGGTCAAATAGTACAAAGCATGTCTTCACTGTCTATTGAAGTTAAGTTCAATGAAGAATATATGAAAATAGAATGTGAAGAATGGCCAGATCATTTGATGTCTGAAAAAGTGATTTTAGGTCAACCATGGCTCCAACAAGGTAAGGTGATTTTGGATTTTGAAAAAATGAAGCTTAAATTGAATATAAATGACAAAAGGTTTTTAATATTTTTATTGAGTAATGAAGAACAGGAAATGCAATCAGATGTTCATGATATACACTTGGAAGGATTTACTTTTGCATTTGAAGATACACAGACATTACCAATAAATCAAAACATCAGAACAAGAAGCACATGGAATCAAAGTCTACAGGAAGTCCGCTCATCAAAACAGAAATCCAGGACAAAATGGATATGGAGACCAAAAAATCCTACAAAATGCTTATCCGAAGGAAATGGGTGTTTGCCTGGAACCAGGACAATTAGAGTCAGGAAGTATTGGGTCAAAAAATCGAGCTGTTCCAATGGAAAAAAGATCATCCATATTTAATCTATATTTAGAAAATCATAACATAGTGAAACTTATGACAAAGATATTTGACCTTATCCTTTTTCTAAAAAGAGAATTAGAAGGGGAAGAAAAGAAATAGAAAAAATTTATTATTAAAAAAAAGAGAGAGAAAAAAAATAAAAGAAAAAATAACAGGAAAAAACAGAAGGATCATTATTATTAAAAAAAGAGAGAAAGAAAAATTGAGAAAAATTGTTTATTTTCTCTTCTTTTTTACAAAAATTATATAAGCACAAAGCAAGATTTAGGTAAAAGGGTAGTAGAGTTCTATTTATTTTGTGTTAATTTTGCTATCATTGATAAATGTTTTGTTTTTCTTCCAAAAGAGTTGTTGGGAAAAGGGAGTGCACTAGATATCTTGCTACACCTGTAATGATCACTTTTTGAGTCTTTTTGAAGAAAAAGAATTTATTTTCAATTTTATTTTCATTCTTTTTTCATGACATCTCAAAATAAAGATTACTTTTTGATTTCCTGTGACTCATGTGGGTGGAGTTTTTCTTTGTGTATTTTATTTTCCTCAGAATGGTGAATGCAAAGGAGTTATCAATTCATGACTTCAAGGCAGAATCAGTCACTCTATCAAGAGGTCACTGGTTCTTAGACAGTGAAGCTGTGGAAGAACAGGTGGACCTAGAGTCAGATGAAGAGCTAGAAACTCCAAAAGCTGAGAAGGTGGTGAAGGAACTCAAGGAGACCTTAAGCATAATTAGTCAGCACATATTCACAGTAGGAGTAGGAGGATATAAATATACAATGCTGTGTCAGGAGTTCTACAGATTTCAAAGAGTTGCTGTCAATATGAAAAGATGGAAGGCAGTAGGGTTGCACAAATTATTGGAAGAGCCCATCTTCTTCATTGATTTTGAGAGAGTGGTGCAAGTAATGAGTAGTCTACTGGAAATAGGAAAAGGGAATGATGCTTATTTCCGATGCAAAGTCAAGAATAAGGATAATCAGGAGGTGGGTATCACTATCAAAGCAGAACATATCAGAGCAACATTACAATTCTACCCTATGGGAACCAAGCTTGACCCCAGCTTTGTAAAGAAGAATAAGGAAACTTATACAGGATACACAAAATTCACTGATTTCAAAGGAAGAGAGAATGAAGAATATGCCACAAGGATGTTCTTACAATATTTTTGCTTCCCAAAGTTACCAAGGTATACCATGCCACATAAGTCTGTTACACTGTTGATGTTCAACAACAAGGATAGGACTAAGCCCTTTGGAGTAATGGATGTGACACCATACATCCATGAACAGCTGAAAGAAGCAGCAAAACATTGGGAACAGAAAAAAATTCATGAATGGAGCCCAGTTTTTAACCAAGATCATTTATCATGTCCTAGGAATGGAAGATCAATTGAAACTTTCTTCAGTGGCACATTATTTTAGAAATCTTATGTCAGGAATCAAGAGTCCTCCAAGGAAAACGGTTGTGAGGGAAATAGAAGGACAAACTAGCATGAGGGGAGCAGGGATGAAAAGAAGGATAATAGCCGAGGAAGTGGTTCCTGTAAAGAAAAGGTGGTTGGACCCAAGAAAGGTTGGATTGGAGCTGGATGAAGCTACAAAAGAAGAACATGAAGAGGTGCAGAAGCAGGTCCAATCCTCTAGTGATCCTCATCCACCCCAAACAAGCAAAGAACAATTATACACTTATCTAACTCAAGGAAATAACAAAAGAGCAATGTATGAGGCACAATATCAGAAGATGCTGGAAGATTATTCATGCAAGGATAGAGATTGGGTCCAAGAGGAGGTAGAGCATTATGAAGCACTTCATGATCAGATGATGGCAGCTAAAACAGAAGAGGTGTTTGTTAGAAAGGAAGTTGAGTTGCTAGCTTACTTCAAAGAATTGCAAGGACCTCCAGAAACCAGAACCACTATTGTTGTAAAAAAGAAGGTTCCAAAGAAATCAGTGCAAAAGAAGAAGTTGACCAAGAAGGGAAAAGGAAAATCAGTAGTTGAAACTGTAATCACAAAATAAATGGAGGAAGTGATAGTGGAAGAAACACAGAAGCAATCCACTGTGGTAGAAGCATCAAGACTGAAAGAACCAGAAATAGGAGGACCTTCACATTTTTCCTCTGATTCTGAAAGTGATATTGAGAGTTTTTTATTAAAGAGTCTGAATTTATCAATACCAAATACTCCTAATGTGGTTACACAGGCCCTTGAGAAACAGAAAACACCCGAAGATTTGAAGAAGAAGTCTCAAGAGAAGCAGATGTAGGAACAGGCAGTAAAACAGCTCAATCCTGAAGAAGAAAGAAGGTTGATGAAAGGAAAAGCAGCTATGGTAGAAAAAGAAAGTGAAATAAGAGAAGAAGTTAGTTGTGGGTTGGTGCATACAGGAATAAAATCAATATGGACAAACCCCTCGCAAACCTACTTCAAATTAGATGAGAGCATAGCAGAAATAGCCAAAAAAGCACAGGTAAGCAGTCCAGTTATAAATCAGAAAGGTGCAGATCAAGATCAAATTCAGGAAGAAGAGGAAATAGTAGTGACAAACAATGTTCAAGAAGTCACAGGAGGAGTAGTGGAAAAGGAGATTATCCAAAGTATAAAAGATGTACATGATTTGAAGAATAATGAAGAATTTACAACCAATAAAGATCAAGAACAAGAGGGAGCAATGGATCTCATGGACATTGATGAGCAGGAAGGACACAAAGAACAAAGAAGTAATGATCAGGTCAAAATTTTTGAGGAAACTGAATCAATTCTAGTCCAGGAAAAGGAAGGACAGGAAGAGCAAACAAGCAAAGGTCAGGTAAACTCTGTTGAGGAAATTGAATCTACTCTAGTTCAGGAAACCCTAATCCAGGAAAAGGAGGTACAAATGAAGGAAGGACACCTCTCTGAAGAGAAGCAACAGGTGATGGAGAACAAAAAGGTACAGGGAATAAAGCCAACTTCATATGTCTTAGAGCAAAAGAATCTGGGTGCTCAGATTTTGGAACATGAAGAAGACATGGCAGATCAAGAACCACTGGAAACTCATCCAAGCAATGAAGAACACCAGGCCAAGGATATAGAATATGAAGAAGAAGAGGAAGAGGAGAATGAGTGCAAAGAAGACAAACAAATAGAAGCTAAACAAATGGAAATGGAAGGGGGATTGAAAAGAATACCCAAGAATATAAGATCGGCTTGTCAGATTATAATGAGCAACATTGAGCAGTTCAGACCTTCAAGCAGGAATATGATCATTTCAGGAATGGTAGCAGAGTCTGAATTTGAGAAAGGCAGTATGATCATTAAAGAGCACAAAAGGGAGAAGGAACAAATGTCAGAACAACTGAGGAAGGTGCAGGAGAAAAATGAGGAATTTACAAACAGAATAATTGCTTTGGAAGAGTTAGATGTGCAGAAACAAAATAGAATTCAATATCTAGAAGAAAAGAGTACAGAGCAGAATAATAAACTGGAAATGGAGCTGAGAAACATTGAAGGAAGATATAGAACCTTGCAGACTTCTTATCAGATTTTGACTAAAGCAAATGAGGAAATCAACAAGCTATTATTGGAGGAAGGTCAGTTAAAGGATGACAGTCAGACAGCTTAGATGACAGAGGAGGAAAAGGAAGAATTACACAAGGAGATTAAGAGATTACAAATAGAATTGAAAGAAGCCAAGGAACTAGAGAAGCAAGCTAGTATACATGCTGCTACATCAATGAGAGGATATAACAAGTTGCACATGGATATGGAAAAAGAAAGAAGTGATTGGCAGACAAGGAGGGAAAAGGAAAAAAAATGAATGGATAAAAGAAAGAGAGTTATGGGCAAAATAGAATGGAAGTCTGATGATGACAATAGAGGAATTACAGAAAAAGCTGGATAAGCCACAAGTTCAGGAAGAAACACATGTAGAGACCACATATACAGAAGAATATAAGGTAGGAAATAATGATGGAATACAACATGGCAGCAAATAAAAGACCAGAGGAAGAATATTCAGAAGAATTTGTAAAAAAATTGCTGACAAATAGAGATTCTAGAATGGATTTTATCAAGAAAATGCATGATGAATATGAAGATCAAATTGTCACATTTGCATTGAATAAGGGAATTAATACAGACCAGCATCATTGGGTTGCAGACGGATTGGGTATACCATTGTGTATGATCATGGAGAGTATCAAGAACTATCAGTTGGCCAGAGTTGGGCTACCTCCAAATAAATATCTAGAGTATGAAGAGGATATCAATGTGACTAAAGACTTATTTGAAAGAGCCAATCCAAAGTGGAGGAACAAATGGTTGGATGCAAATAAAGAATGTAGGAAAATTTGGAAGGAGGCACCTCTTCACTTGAAAATTAATCCAGCTTACTGTCCAGTGGTAAGAAGAAGAGAATGGACAATTTTTTGGGAATGACGGAGAGAAGGTCAAATCCCACCTAAATGGTTGAATTTCCCAAAAATAGCCGGCCCAAAGGCAGGATCATGGCCTACAAAAAATTACATGGTAGATACAGCTGAGTCTGTTATAGCTACATAGAAAGATGTAAACGACCCTGCATGCATTTTACTGCTCTGAATAATGAGATTGATTTTGGCCTGTATAGAAACATACACCGATATAGATATCAGAACATTAAATTACATTGGCTTCAATTCTCCAACAGATGCACTATTGTTTGATCTTAGTGAAACACCCGATAGAATATGTTTAATGGCATACTACAGCAGAGTAATATTTTTGGGCAGTCATTATTTACAAATTTTTGAAGATGCATTCGATTATGGGTTTTTTGAGAGAGAGTCAGAAATATTCGGAAACTTGTCAGTAGTCACCAAGTCTCACCTTACTGCATATGAAGCTGCTTACACAGAATATTTGAAAAAGGATGTGATTGATAAACCAGAAGTTGTTGTACAGTGGAGAAAAGCATTGTTTGAAATGGTAAATAACCTGAATATTACAGAAAGGAAAAGTCATGACTTACTGTCACAAGTCTATCAACGAAAGAAAAAGTGAAGAAAGCAATCAGGACATAAGAGTAGGAAAGTCTTTTGTCAGGAGCCAAGAGGTTTAGGAGGGGAAGGATGTTAGAAGATGTATTTTTTGAAGCATTTTGGATGAAAAATAATTGTAAAATGACAAAAACTTGTAAAAATATTTAGGCAACTGATGTAAAAATAAGGAAGAATCTTCCTTATGTAGAATAGAATTTTATGTAATTTTTCTAGAATTTTTGGAAACTCTTAGATAGCATATTTTTAGAATAATATAGTAAAGGACCAAAATTCAAGTGTGAAAAGGGACACTAGAAAATGTATATAAGACAATTTCCTCTATTATGAGGGGGTTGGTTGATCATTTGTTTACATGATATCCAAGTGAATAGAGAGAGTTTCCTGCTGAAAATCATGTTTTCTCCTCTTTGTGTGGTTTCATTGATTTATTGAGTCTATTCTTTGTGTATCCATGGAGATTTGTGAGCTTCTATTGTGTAATTCTGTTGAATGTGTATGAAGAGAGCTGAATACTGATGTGTTGAGTGATAAGTTGATGAAGAAAGGTGCTGGAGATGAAAATCGTCGGTTTTCACAGAATCGCGATTGTCTCGTCTGTATGGTACAGGTAATATTTTTGAGTTTTGACTTCATAATTCTGTTCTGCTGAGAAAATAGCATGTATTAGACACCAAGATTGTGGAAAATGGTGGAGATTTGCACAAGATAATCCAAACCCTAAAAATTCCTCTTCATTTTCACCATTCTCAGAAATTCAGCCATTATTCTCTTATTTCTTGGATTCTATCATCTAGAAGGGGCTGTGGTCTCTTGAATACTTCCAGGATTGACAAAATAAAGATGTATTGTTAATTCTTTATGCTAAATGATTGGAGAGGACAACTCCAAAGATCAATAACAAAAATTCTCCTTCAAGGATATGTCCTTCCTTTTCCTGTGCTTCCTTTTCCTGAATTAGTGTTGAATCAATCTCCACAGAGATCTTTATTTGATCATTTATTATCTGCTCCTTTTGTCCTTCCTCTTGCTCATCTATATCCATGAGATCCAAATCTTCTTCTTGTCCCTGAGCTTCTGTAGTTGTGAACTCCTCATTATGATTCAAGTCATAAAGTATATCTTCTATGCTTTGGTTTATCTCTTTTTCTGTATTTCCTTCTTCCACTTCTTTGGAATTCATTTTTTCTATTACCTCCTCAGTTTCCTTGATTTTATATGTGTCTTTTTGCTTCTGTACTGAGCTGCATAACTGAACTTCTTTTTCTACTTCTAACTTCCCTTCATTCAATTTGAAATAGGTTTGCAATGAAGGTTTTATCCATACTGTCTTCAATCCTGAATCCACTAATCCACAGCTGAACTCCTTCCTTACTTTAATCTCTTCTTCCATCATCACTGCTTTGCCTTTCAGTAACCTTCTCTCTTCTCGAGGACTAACCTGCTTTGCTGCTTCTTCTTGGACTTGTTTTCCTTGTGGCTTCTCACTCAAGTCTTCTGGTGTTTTATTTTTTTCAGATGCTTGTACTGTCACAATTGGTGTACTAGGCACTAATAAGTTCAAACTTTTCAACAAGAAGTTTTCAATGTCACTCTCAGAATCTAAAGAGAAATGTGAAGAGCCTGCTATTCTTGATTTGTCCATTCTTGGTTCTTCCATAGCAATGGATTCCTCCTGCTTTTTTTCTTCTACTGTCACTTCTTCTGTCTCCATCCTTGGTACATGTTCTGCTACTGATTTTCCTTTACTTTTCTTGGTTAACTTCCTCTTCTGTACAGGTTTCTTCTAAACCTTCTTCTTCACTACAACTATAGTTCTAGTTTCAGGAGGTCCTTGTAGCTCTCTGAAATATGCTAACAGTTCCACTTCTTTTTTGACAAAAACTTCCTCTGTTTCTACTACCATCATCTTATCATGCAGCTCTTCATAGTGTTCTACTTTTTCTTGAATCCAATCAGTTTCTTTACAAGAGTATTCCTCCAACATCTTTTGATATTGAGCTTCATATACTGCCCTTTTATTGCTCCCTTGGGTCAAGTAAGTATACAATTCCTCTTTACTTGTCTGAGGTGGATGAGGGTCATTTGAAGACTGTACTTGCCTCTGAGCAGCTTCATGCTCTTCCTTAGTTGCCTCTTCCTGTTCCAATTCCACTTTTCTTGGATCCACTCTTCTTTTCTTTACACGAATAACTTCTTCTGAGATTCCCTTTCTTTTCCTTTTTGCTCCCCTCATGCTTGGTTGGGCTTCCACTTCCCTTATAGTCATTTTTTTAGAAGGGCTCTTAATTCCTTACATTAAACTTCTGAAGTATTGGGCTTCTGGAGCCAGCGTTAATTGATCCTCCATCCCTAGAACATGATATATAATTCTGGTTAAGAATTGAGCTCCATTCATGTACTTCTTTTGCTCCCAATGTTTGGCTGCTTCTTTCAATTGCTCATGTATGTATGGAGTTACATCCATCACTCCAAAAGGTTTGGTTCTGTCCTTATTATTGAACATGATCAATGTTGCTAGTTTGTGTGGCATGGTATATCTAGGTAGTTTTGGAAAACAAAAATATTGTAAGAAGATTCTGATAGCATACTCCTAATTCTCTTTTCCTTTAAAATCAAGAAATTTGGAATATCCTGCATATGTAGCTTTATTTTTCTTGACAAAACTGTTGTCCAAGTTAGTTCCCATAGTATAAAACTGAAGGGCTGCTCTGATATGTTCTGCTTTTATGGTAATGTTCACTTCCTGGTTTTCTTTGTTCTTGACAGTACACCTGAAATATGCCTCATTGCCCTTCTTGACTTCTAGCAAACTGTTCATCACCTGTGCCACTCTTTCAAAATCTATGAAGAATAAGGGTTCATCCAACAACCTGTGTATTGCTACTGCTTTCCATCTTTTGTAATTGACTGCAATTCTTTGGAATTTGTAAAATTCCTGGCACAACATGGTGTATTTGTAACCTCCAACTCCTACAGTAAATATGTGTTGACCAATGATACCCAAAGTTTCCTTGAGCTCCTTGACTACCTTCTCTGCTTCTGGAATTTCCTGCTCTTCATCAGACTCCAAATCCACCTCCTCTATTGCAGCTTCACTATCCAAGAACCAATGTCCTCTAGATAGAGTAACTGAGTCGGCTCTGAAATCATGGATTGGTAACTCCTTGGGATTCACCATTCTAGAGAAAGTGTAGTATTACACAAAAGAAAAACTCCACCCACATGAGTCTCAAGAAACATAAATAAAATCACCTTAAACTTGAGATGTAATGAGAATGAATGAAAAACAAGACTTAGAGAATTCCTGACTTTCCTATTTGTATCACAGATAAAAACTTAATTGAAGTGATCATTACATGTGTAGCAAGATGTCTAGTGCTCTTTTTTCTTCTGCCAACTTTTATAAAGAAAGGAAATATTTGAAAAAAAATAAGAAATTGAAAAAATTTGAATAAATAAAAAAAAAATAGACACCTGCCACAATACCATCTATATCTTGCTTGTGCTATATAACTTATATAATTAAAAAGAATTATAAAAGAAAAATGGATAATTTTTCTCTCTCCCTTTTTTCTCTTTTTTTTTAATGATAATAATATTTTTTCTTCTTTTTGTTGGGTGTGTGTAGAAGTGCGAGAGACACACAAGAATCACACACAAGGAGCACAAACACAGCAAGACACGCGGACAAGACGATGGCTGGAATAGCTCTCTCTATTGATCGATGAACTGAACTGAAGTAAGAGCTGAATAATATCCCTAAGTACAAAGTACCACCACATATGAGAGTATCAAGTATGTGGTAACATGGGGAAAAAACCTCTAGCCAGCCCTAGAGTAAAAAGTGCCCATGTATAGGGAAAAGGTTCACATCAAAGCTACTCGAGGAACACATAAGTGTAACAACACATACAAGGAATGACAGATCAGCCACCACAAGGTAACAAGCCTAAAGCTTTGCGAAAAGCTTCAAAATTTTCCCATGGAAGAGCTTTGGTGAATATGTCTGCCACATTATCTTGTGTAGGCACATATACCAAATCAATATCTCCTACATGAAGGCGCTCTCTCACATAGTGATAATGCACCTCAATATGTTTGGTCCGTGCATGAAACACTGGGTTTCGTGCAACAGCCAAAGCACTCTGACTATCTGTGAGAATATGCGTAGCAGCATCAATCTCCATGCAAAGATCCATCAATAGGCGTCTCAGCCATATACACTCCACTATCGCTGTGAAAACTGCCCTGTACTCAGCTTCACAAATGGATGTCGCCACTGTAGGTTGCTTCTTACTCAACCAAGATATGCATGAGTCTCCAAGAAAAAAGCAATTATCACTAGTGGACACGCGAGTATCATAATAACCAGCCCAATCACTATCTGTAAAAGCATGCAAGCATGGCTGAACATCTCTGCCATAAAAGAGACCTAAGTTCAAAGTGCCTCAAAGATATCTAAACACACGTTTCACCGCTTGCCAATGCTTAGTGCCAGGGCTATGCATAAATCGACTCAACTAGGAAACTGCATACTGTATATCCGGCCTTGTGTTGCATGCATATATAAGACATCCCACAGCTTGCTGATAAAGAGAAGTATCAAATGCATCACTTGAATCCTCAACTGAGAACCTGAATCCTATCTCAACTGGTGTGGAAACTGGCTTACAATCCTCAAAGTCAAAATGCTGAAGTAGTTTTTCAACATACTTTGCTTGATGCATAACAATTCCCCCCTCAACGGATACAAACTGGATGCCAAGATAGTATCTCAAAAGACCAAGATAAGTGACATCAAAAGTATGCTGCAAATCAGCCATAAGAATGTCAAGTTTTGCATCACATGACCCAGTCAAGAGTAAAAGATCAGCCCCATTTTTGCGTACAGAGAGTGTGCTTTCAATCGGACTACATGTGAAGCCAAGAGCAATCAAGTGCTTATGTATTTTGTCATACCATGCACGTGGAGCTTGCTTGAGACCATACAAGGCTTTATGCAAGCGACAAACCATATGCTCTTTCCCTTTCATAGCAAATCTAGGAGGTTGCTTCACATAGACCTCTTCTTGCAAATCTCCATTCAAGAAGGTTGTTTTTATGTCCAATTGATGCACTTTCCAACCTCGATGGGCAGCCAATGCAACCACGGTACGAATGGTAGTCATGCGTGAAGTAGGTGCAAAAGTTTCCTCATAGTCAATGCCATATTGTTGTGCATATCCTTTGGCAACCAATCTAGCTTTGTAGCGATCAATGCTACCATCAGGTTTTCTCTTAATCTTGTAAACCCACATTGTACCAATGGCATTCTTTCCTTTTCGCAATTCACATAACTCCCAAGTACCATTCCTATGTATGGAATCCATTTCTGATTGCATAGCACTCATCCATTGTGGATCGTCACATGCATCTTCAAAAGAAAGTGGCTCTTCATTACATGATGTAGCAATAAGAGAATAATCCACAAAATTACTTGATGCATGGTGAGAGCTTGATCTTGTTCTACCAAGTAAAGGTGCACTCAATTTGCTCTCCTGCAAAGTTTGTTTCAGCCACTTTGGCATAGATTGTGCACTCTTGATAGACATGCGTTCATTATGTAATACATCTTCAACATGTACATCATGCGTGGGCTGAATTTCATGCTCATTTTCAGCCATATTTTGACACAAATGTTCAGCCATATGTGGCTGGAAATTTCCAACAGTTTTGGTAATTTTTGGCTGAATTTTTTCAGGCATGTTTGGCTGGAAATTTTCTACATTTTCAGCTCTATTTGGCTGGAATTTTTCAGCCCTTTGAACCTCAGTTGGCTGGTCTACATGGCCATAGTCAAGCGCACCATTTTGGAACAAAGGCGTGAGTGTATCGAACACATCTTGTGAGCTAACTGTTGGCAGTTTTTTGCATTCAAGTAGAGGGAAAACTGAATTTTCAGCAAATACCATATCTCGACTCACAATAATTGTGTTCGTCAATGGATGGTACAACCGATATCCCTTACTTTCAGCACTATAACCAACAAATATACATTTCTTTGCCTTGTCATCAAGTTTGTGACGTTGTTGTAATGGCACAAGAGCATATGCCAAACAACCAAACACACGCATATGACTAACCATAGGCTTATGACCATTCCAAGCCTCATAAGGAGTGATGACTCTCAATGCTTTTGTAGGGCAGCGATTCAACACATAATTTGCACACATGACCACTTCCATCCAAAACTTATGAGGAAGATGCTTTCCTTTAACCATACATCGTGCCATTTCAAGTAGTGTTCTATTTTTACACTCGGCAACACCATTTTGTTGAGGTGTATATGGCACCGTACATTGGTGTGAAATATCTCTTTCATGAAGAAAAACATTAAACTCATGTGACATGTACTCACCACCACGATCCGTGCGTAGAGTCAAAAGCTTTTGTGAAGAAAAATTTTCAGCCATAGCTAAAAATGCTTTGAAGCAAGAAAATACCTCATTCTTTGCTTTCATAGGATACATCCATGTATGGCGAGTAGCATCATCAATGAAGGTAACAAAATATACATGCTTCCCAAAAGATGGAGTCTTGACGGGACCACATACATCACTATGAACAAGTTGCAATTTTCTTGTAGTGTGTGTATGACTATATTTTGGAAAAGAAGCACGATGCATTTTTCCAAGAATGCAACCTTCACATTGTTGGTGCAGATCAATCACCAATTGAATGTTTGAAGACCAAAGAATGAAGAATGAGATCAACTCTTGAAGCTTGGAAGGAAGATACATTCAGAGTATGTGAGGAATGTACACATATGTACATAGTTCACTTAGATCTTTGATTAGTCATAGACTTGTACAAATTTATCTATAAATACCTTGAAAATGTCGAAGCGTGATATGAGAGCATATGTGAGAATAGATAGAAGTCAAGAATGAGGAAGATGGATGTCATGAGACATGTGAAAAGTTAGTTGAGTTTTCTCTCATCACTCAACTGTAACTTTCTGAGAAAATGAAGAAATATTGTGCCCGATCTTTCTGTGTCTGCTCCGTCTGTGTTTGATCAATTGTGAAATCCTTTTGAGGATATCTAAGTTGATAGTTAATGAGTCTGTGACCTGAGTTTCAGAGTCTAATTGAAAACAGGCTAGGAGAATTGTTAGTAGGAACATTCATATGTGTTGAGTGTTCACAGTTCTCTGAAACAGGCGCAAATTTTGATCTTAATCTTTTGGTCAGTTCTCACTCCATAGTTTAAAGTTTTGTGCAAGTAAGCACTTAATCTTTAAGTTGGAAGGTAATCTACTCGTGGCTAGAAGCATTTGCTTAAACGGGTTTTTTACTGAGAGAATTGAAGTTAAGAAGTTAGGGGTGTCTAAATCGACTTCTCAGAAGTGCAGATTCAGACATAGGTAACTTGTGAAGTTGATTTCTCAAGTTATACTAAACCTTTTGAAGAACTTTAACTTGGAGGAGGTGCGCAATCTCTAGGCGACACTCCATACAAAATTTCATAGAAAACTTCACATGTTTGATAGGTTAATGAGAAGAAATTGTGCAGCAGACTTTCTGTGTTTTATCTTCTTCACAGATTTTCTCAACATTTGATAATTTGGAGATTGGACCTCTAATTTAGTGAAGGTTTTGACTTACTCTTGATATAGAGGTGTTCTAAATTCAAGAGTAGGTTGTTCTTTTGGAGATTAACACTCTCCATCAGTGGTATCAGAGCAGGAGACATCAAATCAAGGAAAGGAAGGTCCCGACTGCTGCAGATTCAAGAAATTCAACAATTGAAGAACTAAAAGGTGAAAGTTTGAAGGCAAAGCAAGAGGAGGAGACCATACGACATCAAGAAGGACAAAAGGAGTCTAATTCGAAGTAAAGGTACATATATTGTTCATAAAGCTTGAAGATTTCAATACACAGGTGGACACAAGATGGGAGATTCTCTACAGATAGAGAAATTGGATAGGGAAAACTATCCTGCATGGTCAATGAGGATGGAAGCTCATCTTATGAGCAAAGATTTGATTGCTTACATCACAGGAGAAGAAGAGAAGCCACAGTTCAGAGATCCTAGTGTTCCAACTAGGGAAGAGTTAGCAGATTTGAAAAATTGGATGAAGAAAGATGCTCAAGCTAGGAGCATTATATATATGGCAGTCAATGATTACTTGTTACCTCATATTCGAGGTCCTGAAAGTGCAACTGATATTTGGAATGCTTTGGAGGAGCATTTCCAGAATACTACAAAGTCAAGGAAGGCATCCTTATGGGCAGAGTTTACAACCTTCAAGAAAAAGACTTCTCAATCTATTTCAGATTATTTAACAAGGATGAAAGACATTGCAGATGCATTAGGAGCTGTTGATGAAGACATTGAGGAGGATAAATTGGTAAGGCAAATCCTTACAGGTTTGAGAGGTGATGACAAATGGAAGCCATTCATTTTGTCTACAGAATTATCACTTGACCATTTCACTCCTGATTTAAATCAATTGCTAGGTCATATGCTAACATTTGAGCAGGATGTTAAAGGAGATGGTGACAAGAGTGCAGGTCATGCAATGTACTCAAAGGACAAGAAGAAGAATAGCAAAGGAAAGCAACAAGCAGGTGAAGATGAAGGAACAACTACTCAAGCCAACTTCCTAAGAGGAAGAGGAGGTGGCAAAGGTAGAGGAAGAGGCAGAAACAACAAGGATGGAGGCAAAGCTTGCTGGATTTGTGGTAAGACAAATCACTTAGCTAATGATTGTTGGCATAATAATCAGAGTAATGGTGGTTATAATCAAAATTATAATGCAACAGGAAGAGGTGGCAGAAATCAAAGAGGTAATTACAGAGGTAGAGGTGGAAGGAGTTACTTTGGAAGAAATACAGGTAGAGGATTCCAAAGTCAACAATATAACAACACCTACTACAATTATGCTTCAGATCAAAAGGAGGATTCAACATTGATAATGAATGCAACTTGTGAAAGGCAGAATGAAGATCAAAGAGTCTTCTACATTGACTCAGGGTGTAGCAATCACCTGAGTGGTAACATATCTTTGATGACTGATTTGGAAAGTAAAGTTTTTAATCATGTTGTTCAGACAGGTGACAACACAAAGCACAATGTGAAGTCAATTGGATCAGTGAAGGCCAAGGATGGTAGCACCTTATTGAGTAAGGTCTTATATGTTCCTACAATCCCTAAGAATTTGATAAGTGTAGGACAAATTGTTGAAAAGGGATATGAAGTAAGATTCACTAATGATGGAGTATATGTGGAAGACCCTAGCCAAGGGTATAAACAGATTGTTTCAGGGAAAAAAGAAGGAAGATTATTTACATTGAAGATTCAAGGCAATATTGGTCATGCTATGTTCACATATGGAGGACATAAGATCTCTGAGTTAGATCTTTGGCACAAGAGGCTTGGACATTTCAATGAAAGAGGTATTAAAGATATGGTTAACAATGGTTCAGTGCTTGGATTGCCTAATGTTGCAGGTCAACATATGACATACAAATGTGAGGCATGTCAATTAGGTAAGCCTCATAAGAATTCTTACTCCAAGCATGGTTTTATGTACTCAGAGAAGCTTGAGTTGGTACACACAGATGTGTGGGGACCATCAAAAGATTTCAGTATAAATGGATCAAGGTATTATGTGATTTATGTTGATGATGCTACTAGATGGATCACTATCTATGTGATCAAAGATAAGTCAGAAGTGTTTAATACATTTAAACACTATCATGCATATGCAGAAAGAATTACAGGTCATAAGTTGAAAAGATTAAGGTCAGATGGAGGGGGAGAGTATTTCTCTAATGAGTTCAGTGATTACTTATGGAATGCAGGTATAAAAAGGGAAGTTACTTGCAGGTACTCTCCTCAACAAAATGGTGTTGCAGAAAGGAGAAATAGAACACTTGTTGATTTTGCAAGATCCATGATGAAGGAGAAAAATTGTCCTAACTATTTGTGGGCTGAGGCTGTAAATACAGCCACTTATTTGGTCAATAGGTTACCATGTAAAGCCTTGCAGGGTATGACACCATATGAGGCTTGGTGGGGTAAGAGACCTACCTTAGATCATTGCAGAGTTTTTGGATGTTTGGCATATGCATATGTGCCATCACAATTAAGGCACAAGTTGGAGCCTAAAGCTGAAAAATATGTTTTCATTGGTTATGATGATAAGCAGATGGGCTATAGATTGTGGAGTCCATCTACAAAACAATTCATGGTTTCTAAAGATGTTACATTTGATGAGCAAAGTACTTGGTATGCAGGTACAATCAATATTAATACAGGTGATGAAGAAGAAGTGAACCAAAGGAAAGGTAAATCAAAGGTTCAAATATTTGATGAACAAGAGAGTAATGAAGTGCAGGTTGAAGTGGAAGAAACCCCAAGATTTGATCCTGAATATGAAGAACCAGAAACCTCAAGAAGTGGAGAACTTAGGAGGTCTACAAGGAATAAATGGCAACCTACAAGGTATAGCTATGATACTTCTTTTTTGGCCACAAAAGACTATGCTTATATGATGAAAACAGATGAAGACCCTTCTACATATGAAGAGGCAAAAGGTAAGGAAAAATGGGAGAAAGCTATGCAGGAAGAATATGATGCACTATTGGAGAATCAAACATGGGATTTGGTTCCAAAACCAAATAGTCAGAAAATCATTGGATGCAAGTGGGTCTACAAGACAAAAAGGTTTGCAGATGGAAGTGTGTCTAGATACAAAGCTAGAGTTGTTGTCAAAGGGTTTGCTCAGACTTATGGTGTTGACTATGATGAGACTTATAGTCCTGTGGCAAAGATGACAACTATCAGAACACTTATTGCTATTGCTGCATGTAAAGGTTGGAAGTTATGTCAACTTGATGTGAAAAATGCTTTTTTGAATGGTTATATTTCAGATGATGTGTTCATGGAGCAACCTCAAGGGTTCAGAGATAAAAGGTATCCAGATCATGTGTGCAAGCTCAAGAGAGCCTTGTATGGCTTGAAGCAGGCCCCAAGGGCATGGAACTATAGACTTGTGAAGTTCCTTAAAGAACTTGGATTTCAGGTGTCTAAAGCAAATAGTAGCTTGCTTGTCAAAGCAAGTGATAATGGTTTTATATACATATGCATATATGTTGATGATATAATTCTTACAGGTACAGATGAAGAAGGAATACAAAGACTCAAGAAGCAAATGGAAAAGGAGTTCAAGATAAGTGACTTGGGAGACTTGTCATACTTCTTGGGCATGGAGATTACATATACTCAACATGGAGTATTTGTGACCCAAGAAAGGTATTTGAAGAACTTGTTAGTCAAGTTTAAAATGGATGATTGCAGGGTAGCACCTACACCAATGGAGGTGAATCACAAATTGAGTAAGTTTGGAGGTGAAGAATTAAAGGATATGAGACAATATCAGAGTTTGGTTGGTAGCCTTATCTATGCTACTTTAACTAGACCTGATTTATCATATGCAGTAGGAGTTTTGTCTCAATTCATGCATTGCCCAAGGAAAGAACATTGGATTGCAGGTCAAAGAGTGTTGAGGTACATTAAGGGTACACTCAATGAAGGTTTGTATTATGGGTTTACCTCAGATACAAATATCAAAATTTATAGTGATGCAGATTGGGCAGGTAATCCAGATGATAGAAGGTCAACTTTTGGATATATGTGTTATGTGGGAGATAAACTTATCTCATGGTGCTCCAAGAAGCAACATACAGTTGCTTTGTCTTCTACAGAAGCAGAGTATAAAGGCATGGTTGAAGCTGCAAAGGAAGTAATTTGGATCAAGACATTGATGAAGAGTTTTGACATTGTGCATGGGGTACCAATTATATATGGAGATAACATGAGTTCATTGTATTTAGCTGCTAATCCTGTTTTTCATGCCAGGACCAAACATATTGAGATACAGTATCACTTTCTAAGAGAGAAGGTGATGGATAAGGAGATTGAAGTCATACATACTTCAACAAAAGATCAGATAGCTGATATGCTTACAAAAAGCTTGGATGGACCACAGCTACAGAAGTTTAAAGACATGGCAGGTATAAAGAAGAAAGGAGAAAACCTCAATTGATGATTGAGGGGGAGCTGTTGGTGCAGATCAATCACCAATTGAATGTTTGAAGACCAAAGAATGAAGAATGAGATCAACTCTTGAAGCTTGGAAGGAAGATACATTCAGAGTATGTGAGGAATGTACACATATGTACATAGTTCACTTAGATCTTTGATTAGTCATAGACTTGTACAAATTTATCTATAAATACCTTGAAAATGTCGAGGCGTGATATGAGAGCATATGTGAGAATAGATAGAAGTCAAGAATGAGGAAGATGGATGTCATGAGACATGTGAAAAGTTAGTTGAGTTTTCTCTCATCACTCAACTGTAACTTTCTGAGAAAATGAAGAAATATTGCGCCCGATCTTTCTGTGTCTGCTCCGTCTGTGTTTGATCAATTGTGAAATCCTTTTGAGGATATCTAAGTTGATAGTTAATGAGTCTGTGACCTGAGTTTCAGAGTCTAATTGAAAACAGGCTAGGAGAATTGTTAGTAGGAACATTCATATGTGTTGAGTGTTCACAGTTCTCTGAAACAGGCGCAAATTTCGATCTTAATCTTTTGGTCAGTTCTCACTCCATAGTTTAAAGTTTTGTGCAAGTAAGCACTTAATCTTTAATTTGGAAGGTAATCTACTCGTGGCTAGAAGCATTTGCTTAAACGGGTTTTGTACTGAGAGAATTGAAGTTAAGAAGTTAGGGGTGTCTAAATCGACTTCTCAGAAGTGCAGATTCAGACATAGGTAACTTGTGAAGTTGATTTCTCAAGTTATACTAAACCTTTTGAAGAACTTTAACTTGGAGGAGGTGCACAATCTCTAGGCGACACTCCATACAAAATTTCATAGAAAACTTTACATGTTTGAGAGGTTAATGAGAAGAAATTGTGCAGCAGACTTTCTGTGTTTTATCTTCTTCACAGATTTTCTCAACATTTGATAATTTGGAGATTGGACCTCTAATTTAGTGAAGGTTTTGACTTACTCTTGATATAGAGGTGTTCTAAATTCAAGAGTAGGTTGTTCTTTTGGAGATTAACACTCTCCATCACACATGCATGCTTTTCAATGGACTCAAGTGTAGGCAAGCCAATAACCATGTCCTTCTTTTGCAAGTAGAGCAAACTATTGAAGTTTAAATGACCAAAACGAGCATGCCAAAGCTCCATTTCAGCCATGGAAGAAGTATGAGCAACTAAGGCATTCGAGGCAGCCCTCTTGTATGTATCCATGTGATACAAACCATTACATAATGTACCGGTTATCACGATAACATCGCCATTGCTGAAATCATGAACCATACACTTATCATCAACAAAGTGTACATGAAGTCTAGCTTTGGTAATCAACGCAACTAAAATTAAGTTCTTCTTTATACCGGGCACATACAATGCATTTTTCAAGAGAATCACACCTCCATTTGCAGCCGTAAGCTCAATTTCTCCTACTCCAATGATAGGATAAGAGGCATTGTTTGCACACACCACATGTCCTCCTTTAGGTGCATCTTTCAAAGAGGCAAAAAATCTTTTGCATGATGTTATGTGCTTTGAAGCACCACTATCAAAGAACCAATCCGAATCAGCCTCACTCACAACCATACATTTAGAATGTAAAGAAGCATCATAATGACATGTAACAACACATGCCCAAAAATCTTGAGTGAAGTTAGCTTCATCATTCTTTGCATTTGCTGAATTTTCAGCAATAGACATGCCCGATTCCTTCTTCTTTTCATTGCGTTTAGCAAGCTTTCTAAACTCTTCAATAGTATGACCAGCCTTTTGGCAATATTTGCATCTCTTCTTCTTTTGCAAATCACCATCATTAGAGGAATGAGTGGAAGAGGAAGCTTGAGGCTTTGGTTTTGATGAACCAAAAGTTGAACCATACTTGCTTTTCCCCTTTTGTGAGATAGCAAGTGCTTGCGTTCCCTCAATCAAGCCACTCCTATTCACTCTAGATTGCTCTTCTTGCAAAAGAAGAGACACAACCTCATCAAATGCATACATATTAGGATTTCCTTTTGCAACCAAACGAAGTGTAGTAGCAAAGCTTTGAAAAGATTTTGGTAATCCTTTCAACAATGTAGAAATGAGTCATGCATCCGGAATGATCTCATCTATGTTTGCCAATTGCTCTTTCAAGTCCTTGATGCGTGTCACATACACATCCATTGACTCATTTTCAGCCATACATACATCCTCAAGTTGCTTCCTCAAGTATGCAACACGTGCTTCATTACGCACGGCATACAAAGAAGCAAGAGTGTCCCATGCCTGTCTCGATGTAGAACATGACCGAATGTGTGGAACTATATGACGCTTCACTGAAAGCGCAATCAAAGCATGAGCTTGAGCATCTTTTCCATCCCATCTAAGCTGCTCCTGTGTAGGTGGAGAAGGAGAAACCACTGTACTCAAAGAAGAAGCTCCATCTATGACAGTAGACTGTGAAGTAGAAGCACCTTCCGGTCTTCAATCTACATCTGCCACTATGTTCCAAAGTTGTTTGGCAACAAGAACATGCTTTATCATGTAAGACCACATCGGATAGTTGGTCCCATCAAGCTTATCTTCAGCTTGAAGCATGCCAAACAAGTCATTGCTGCCCGCCATTTCACTTAGGAACGAGAATGTGACAAAATCTTCAATTCGACGAAAACTGAAATGAGTGCTGAAATTTCAGCTCACAAACCGTCACTCTGATGGCAATTCTGATTGCACGAATGGCTTCAAAATGGGGGTAAAACCCCAACGCACCTAGTGGAAATATTTCCGGGCTGCTGAAATTCACATTTCTATGCTCCGAAGTCGATTTGCATTGTTAAAGTGTGCGCGCCGCGACGCGAAAAACCGAAACTTGAAAAGGAGTTGAACCTGCTCTGATACCACTATTGGGTGTGTGTAGAAGTGCGAGAGACACACAAGAAGCACACACAAGGAGCACAAATGCAGCAAGACACACGGAGAAGATGATGGCTGGAATAGCTCTCTCTATTGATCGATGAACTGAACTGAAGTAAGAGCTGAATAATATCCCTAAGTACAAAGTACCACCACATATGAGAGTATCAAGTATGTGGTAACATGAGGAAAAAACCTCTAGCCAGCACTAGAGTAAAAAGTGCCCATGTATAGGGAAAAAAGGTTCACATCAAAGCTACTCGAGAAACACATAAGTGTAACACTTTTCTCTTTCTCTTCTTTTTTTTTTAATGATAATTTCCTCCACTTCCTTTCTTCCCCTCCTATTTCTCTTCTTAGAAAAAGGATAAGGTATAACAAATTGAAATAATTTCCAAGATGTCATAATTTCTTCTCTGTAACACTCTGATTTACTTATCCATAATCCCAAATGTATATCAGATAATCATGTTCTTTTTCCATTGAATCAAATCTTATTTTTTTACCCAATAATATTTGATCCTTGTTGACCGTGTTCTAGGGATAAACCCATCTTCTTTTGATAGGTTGTTCTTGGAATTTTTTGGCTTCCATATCCATTTAGTTCTGAGAACTTGTTTTGATGAGTAGTGCTTGTGTGTACTTTGTTTCCACATTCTTCTTGTTATGATGCATTGATGCTTCTGACTATTCCATGGTTGCCACCTTTCTTCTATCTCTTCACCATCTTTTGGTCCTTCAATTTCCTCCTGATTTTGATTGAATGAAGCTTGATCATAAAGTGGTGGTATTGATAATGCCTTTGTATCTTCTAATGAAAAAGTAAATCCTTCCAGGTCTGAGTCATGAATATCCTGTTGATCTTCCTGTTCTTCATTACTCCATAAAAGCATTAAAAACCTTTTGTCATTTACTGTCAACTTAAGCTTCATTTTTTTAAAATCCAAAATTACTTTACCTTGCTTTAGCCATGGTTGTCCCAAAATCAATTTCTCAGTCATCATGTGATCTGGCCATTCTTCACAATCTATTCTCATATATTCTTCATTGAACTTAATTTTAATAGAAGGTGAAGACATGCTTTGTATTATCCGTCCTTCTAGGGTTTTGATAAATGTTTTGCTTTTAGTCCTTTTTAGGTTAAACTTATCCAACAAAGCTGAAATGATCAAATTTACTTGTGCACCTGAATCTATCAAAACTTTGATTATTTCATCCTGAAAATTCATTGTTATAACAGCCAAATGTTCTCTTTCTCTTAGAGGTGTTTTACACAAAAAGACTTCTCTTAAATCTTTGGTTTTTCTTATCCTTTCCTTTGCCTCCTGTTGAGCCTCTTTTCTAATGTTTTCCTCTTCTTTTTTCCTGTTTTGAGCTTATGTATTCTTCTCCATTCAGAAACAGTTAATGGTAGATCATACCTTTTTACTCTACATCCACTTATGAAATTTGGCATGATTTCTCCATCTATATTAGCTAGTTGGATAGCTCCACTGTTACTTATTTGATGGATGATATAAGGCCCATGTCCTTTTTTCTGAAATTTTTTCTGATGTTCCTTTACTGTGTATGCCAAAACTAGATCTCCTTCTTGTAGATCTTTGTCTTTAATGTGAACATCATGATAAGCTTTTTGCCGTTTCTTGTCTGCATATATGCTCATGATTGCTTGAAGTCTAGAAGCTCCCAGTTTTTCCAATTCCACCACTCTCTCAGATAACTCATGTCCAGTCCACTCGTATTGACTACCTACCCTTAGTGTGGGAATAAGGAATTCTATAGGCAGAACTGCATTTTGTCCATATACCAGGTTGAATGGTGTGGTTCCTAGTGCAGTTTTGTATGCCACTCTACAGGCCCATAGGACATGATTAAGTTGTAAATCCCAATCATTCCTATGTGTGTTTACCAATTTTGACAATACAGTGCAAAGTACTTTATTAGTACTTTCTGCTAATCCATTAGCTTGTGGGTGATATGGGGCTGACTTTCTATGACTGATCAGAAAATACTTAGTTATGTTCTCTATGATTTGGTTCAGAAAATGAGTTCCCCTATCACTTAATAATTCAATTGGTAATCCAAATCTGGTAATGATATTTTCATAAAGAAACCTGGCAGTGGTCTGAGCATCATTCCTTTTTGTAGCCTTGGCCTCTACCCATTTAGTCAGGTAATCTGTGGCTACTAGTATGTATTCAGCATGGGACTGTTTTGCTAGAGGATGTATGGGTCCAAAGAGATCCAACCCCCATTTACTAAATGCTCTTGCTGAAATCAGTGGCACTAGTGGCATATTGTCTCTTTTATTTGGTTGACTCACCCTCTGACAAATGTCACATCTTTTCACATATGTTCTTGCATCAAGAAATAAAGTTCACCACCAATAACCAGAGTATAATATGACTTTAGCAGTTCTATCACTTGAAAAATGTCCTCTTGCCACTCCAAAATGTGCCATTTCTAAGATTTCCACATATTTATCTTCAGGAACACAGATTCTTAAATATCCATTCATTCCTTTCTTGTTCAGTTGATCTCCTATCAGTTGATACTCTTCAGAAATCATTTGTAGATTCTTTGAGTCTACACTATCTCTTTCTGGCTTTCCTTTCTTATTTCTTTCCAATTCCTCAATTATGTGTGCACTCCAATCTGGATTTTTTTGAAACCAGTATAAGGTTATAACTTCTGAATCTCTCAAGGATTGGCATTTCCAGCAATTGGAAATATACTTTTTTACATCCTGAATCTTATTAGGCCAATATACTCCCATCCTATTGAGATTACTTAGGGTGACTATCATGGAAGCATGAGTACAAGCATTCCAATAGTGAGCTCTCCTCAGATATTCTTGCTGCTCCTCTTCTGGAATACAATATTCCAATATGCCTATATGATTGAGATGATACAAATGACCAGCCATCAGCATGAAATTTCTACTTTGTAATACCATATGTGTGTTATTTCCAAATGTTCTACAGGGTCCCATGGTTAGCAAAGGTACTAAAGTCATGGCCCATTCAGGAATACTTTCTACTTTGAACAGATATGTATCTGGCAAATCATCATCTAAAGGTGAACTTGGCTCTTTAGCTTGAATCCTAGACAAATGGTCTGCTCTCAAATGATTTTTCCCTTGTCTGACCACTACCTCAAACTCAAACTCCATCAGTAGAAGAAACCATCTGACTATCCTCCCAGTGTGACAAGGTTTGTTTACTAAGTAGAGTAAAGCTTGGTGATCCACAAAAAATTTTTAACTTGTTGGCCAAAAGGTAATGTCTATATTTTTTTACAGCAAATATCATTCCCAACCCTTCCCTCTCAGTGGTTGTGTAATTTTTCTCTGCTGAATTCAGTTGCCTACTAGCATAAGCAACTGGAAAATCTAATTTGCTCCCTTCTATTGGTTGTGCTAACACACATCCCAAAGCATAATTTGAAGCATCCACATGGACATGAAAAATTTTATCCCACTGTGGGGTTTTTAGAATTGGTGTTGTCACCAAACAAGTTTTTAGAGTCTCAAAAGCTTGGTCACACTCTTTGGTCCACTCAAATTTTGTGATTAAGGCATACAAAGGTTTTGCAATGTCAGCAAACTTGTGTACAAATTTTCTATAATACTCGCAATGTCCCATGAAAGTTTGAAGTTCCTTTACATTTGTTGGCTTTGGAAGTTCCACTATGGCCTTAATTTTCCTTTCATCAATTGATATTCCATTTTTGGAGACTATGTGACCTAACATTCTCCCTTGTCTTACAAAGAACACACACTTCTTTGGATTTAAACATACCCTCTATGTTCTACATTTCCTGAATATATTTTCTAAATCCAAATGATCCTGTCTTTTTAATGAAAAAGTACAAAGATCATCCACATAAATTTCCATTATATTCCTTAGGAATTCTTTGAAGATATGACACATCAATCTTTGAAAAGTTGTTGGGGCATTAGTTAACCCAAAGGGCATAACCCTAAAAGCATAAATTCCCCATTCTGTGGAAAAGGAAGTTTTATGTTGGTCTTTCAAAGCTATGGGTACCTTATTGTATCTTGAAAAACCATCCAAAAAACTATAGACCTCCTTCCCTGCAACTCTTTCTAAAAGATGGTCTGTTATAGGCAATGGGTAGCTATCTCTTATAGTCGTAGCATTTCCCTTTTTTCAAATTAATGCATACCCTAAGTTTCCCATTCTTGTTTGGTACTACAACTATAGGAGATATCCATTATGTATACTCAATCTCAGATGAAATTGGCAGCCAGCAGCTTGTCAATTTCTTACTTTATTTTGGTAGAGTATTTATCATTGAATGTGTAATGTCTTTATTCGCTAGGCTTTGCATCAGGTGTAATAGGAATCTTATGCTCACAGATTTTAGGGTCAATTCCTTTCAAATCCTTGTAGTTGTAAGCAAACACATCCATATAGTTTCTGGCCAAATTTCTTAATGCTTCCTCCTCTTGATTTGTCATGTCATCAGCTATTACAATATGTCTTTCTTCCCCCTCTTCCTGGGTGATCATTACCTTCTTAGTTTTTTCTTCATTTTCATATGCCTCCCCTCTTTTCTTTTCTCTCTTTGGTTTCATTTTTAGAAGTAGTATGTCTTCTACTTCATAAGTCTTGAAATTTGCAGGTACATCAAACTGTTGATCCTTGTTTGTCATTTTCTCATTTTTTTCATCCTCTTGGTCTTTTTCTATTTCCTTGTGTTTGTTTTTTCTATATTTGCCTAAGATTTTATCTTTTATTGCATCTGTAGCTTTTACCTCTTCCAAATATTGTGTTTTACCTTTTTTCAATATCATTTCTTCTTCTTGGTCCTCTTCTATTTTTTATACCTTTATCATTTGTATCCCTATGTGAAAGACATCATATCCTTCTTCATTTTGGAATTTCACTCCCACATTGGCTAGATCCATGGTAGCCAAAAGCTGGTTCCAACCATAAGGCTCAAATTCTTCATCTTTGAATTTTTGTGGCATATAGCTCTCATCCTGTAATTTTCTCCCTTCTACACAATCTTCTTTTCTTAATCTTCTTTTTCTATTTGTAAGGTTTCTTATCACATTGCACTTCCATATTGATGATTCTGTTTCATTCTGATCTTCACTCTCTGATTCTTCACTTAAATCTTGATTTTGATGTTTTAAACCATTCTTGAGGGGACATGTCACAATATTGACCATTTCTTAGATTTACTCTGGTTATCCTTCCTTTGCTCTGAAGATATAGGCAATCATTACCCCAATCTTGCACAATTTGCATGTCTCATAAATGGTCTTCCTAGGATGATTTCATATGAAGTGGACTGTGGAAATTCAACTATGGCAAAAGTATGTTCTATTTCTATTCCACATATTTCCACAATCATCTTTTCCCATATTCCTAGGGGTTTTTCTATGTGTCCATCTGCAAGTTGTAATCTCATTTAAGTGGGTATTAATTCATTTTTTCCCCATCTTTCCCAAGTTTGTTTAGTCATGATGGCCACACCTAATCCACTATCCTGTTAAAAATAAAGAAGTAAGCTCGTATATATTTTTGCAAAAAGGATTTTCTTCAAGTAGAAGGAAAATACAAAAATGAAAAATAGAAGCATTTACTTCAGCAAGTAGTGGAGGCCAAAAGAGAATCATTCAAAAGAGAATCAAATCCAAAAAAATTGAACTGTAAGAGGAGTGGTTGTCCAAAGTAGTGGAGAAATGATGGAGAAGAGCTCTCAAACTCATCATGAGAGTTTTTGGTCACTTGGCTATAAAAGAGGCAAGGGAGGACACTCAAGTATAGAGGAAGAAGGCGTGGAAGTCCCCTTGTAGCTAGTTCATTTGGTTTGAGTCATTTCGTTCAGTTCACTCTCATAGAGTATGTCCAGCCGCACACCCATTTCTGCATAGTCTACTTGTGAGAGTCATATCTCTCAATATATGTATCCAATTTTAGTGTTCAAACATTCGTTGGAAAGCTTATCTCAATTACTTCCTCTATCTAGAACAGTTTTATGAAATTCTTTATGCTCTGTGAGTTATTCCGGTTTTAGTGAAGTCTAGTTTTTAGGCTAACTGAGTGGACAGGTAGTCTGTTTTGAATCAAATAGTTGCCAACTCAAATCTACTCCAAATTGAGTGTTTGATATCTCATTTGAAAGCTCTAGGTGTCTAGTTTGAGTGACCAAAGTTTCAAGTTCATTGCATATTTCAGTTGGTACCAGTTTTTGTTTGAAGGTTCTGCTGTTGGCAAGAGTCTTGATCCTGAGAAGGCCTTCTACACTTTTTGCTGCGAGTAAGAGAGGAATTCTCCAACAATTGGAATTAGAGCATTGGAGTTTGAAGATTCAAAGCATTGGAACTGAATTGAAGCAAAGGAGAAGCTACAAATCAAGGGGGAGCTTCGTGAAGTCAAGAAAAAGCGCCACAACATACCTGAGGTAAACTTCAATCTTGGAAGTTTTCAATGGCTGATTTAGGACAGCAAGTTGAGAAGTTAGACAAAGATAATTTTCAATCTTGGAGGTATAGAATGATAAATTACCTTAAAGGTAAAGGGTTATGGAGTCTAGTTAGTGGAGACGATCCACAACCGATGGACATTGAAGATCCCAACATTACTCCGACACAACGGAGATAATTTGCTGATTGGGAAGAGAGGAATCGAAGGGTGATGTTCCTCATCTCGCCAGTTATTTCTAACACTATGATTGGTCATGTGCAAAGCTTAGAAATAGCCAAGGAAGTTTGGGAAGCATTGGAGAAGGTGTATGCTACCTCAACAAGGTCTCAAAGGATGCAACTCAAGAACGAGCTCAACAACATGAGGAAAAGCTCAAACCAAAGCATTACTGAGTATACATTGAGGATCAAAGAGCTTTGAGATCAGCTAGCATCAGTTGGATGCAAGATAGAAGAGGAAGACATCGTCCAAACAGCCCTCAATGGCTTGAGAAGTGAAGAAAAGTGGAAGCCCCTCATCACAAACATCCTTTATAGAGATCCTCTACCAACATTCGACGAGATTATACCAAATCTTGTGGCTGAAGAGGTTGCTCAACAAGGAGAAGGCAACAAAGGTAAGGACAGCCATAGTCAAATGTTATATGCAGGAAGAGGTAGAGGAAGGAACTCAAGAGGAGGCTCGAGAGGAAGAGGAAGAAGCTACAACAACACAAATTTCAGCCAACACAACTCGGAGGACAACAAGGACAACTCAAATGACAACACACATGGAAGAGGTCGAGGAAGAAATAGAGGAAGAGGTCGAGGTTCATACAATCCTCATAAAGGTATAACATGTTATCATTGTGGTAAACTAGGACATTATGCAAATGATCGTTGGCAAAAGAATGGAAGGCTGAATGGAGGCAACCAAAGGAGCCAAAATAACTATGCGAGTACATCAAGTGAAGGAGACAAGCAAACCATGCTTGCCATGAAGCATGACTACAACAACTCGAGAAGTGATGACCAAAAATGGTTCATAAATTCAGGTTGCAGCAACCATATGACATGCCAAGGAGATTTGTTCACAAAGCTACAAGCTCCAAGTGGAAAAGGATGTGTGGAGACCGGCGATGAAACTCAACACTCAATTGAGCATGTTGGAGATATCAAGCTTGGAGATAAGAAGGTATTGGCTGATGTTCTTCATGTTCCTACTATTGCAAAGAATTTGATTTCAGTAGGACAAATGGTAGAGAAAGGATATCATGTTATCTTCAATGAAAAAGGCTGCTTTATAAGAATCCAAAAGAAGGATTCAAGGTCATTGCTCAAGGAAGGAAAGAAGGAAGAATGTTCACTTTGGACATTCAACAACCGCATGGAAAGGTGATGTATATTCAGTTTGGAAACAAGAGGATTGTTGAAATCGATTTGTGGCACAAAAGGTTTGGACATATCAACATTCCCAAGCTCAAGGACATGAGCAACCATGAAGTGGTAAGAAGTCTTCCAAGCTTCAATGATGCCGGACTACATGAGTTTTGTGAAGCATGCCAACTAGGAAAGCAAACTTGACAACCATTCAAGAAAAGCAACTATGTGGCAAGGAATGTCCTCGACTTGATACACACGGATGTATGGGGACCATCACAACAACCATCAGTGGCTGGTAATAGATATTTTGTCACTTTTATCGATGATCATTCAAGAAAAGTATGGATGTTTTGCATAAAACAAAAATCAGATGTGTTCTCCATGTCCAAGAGATTTAAAACACAGGTAGAAAAGGAAACAGGACACTACATAAAGACCTTGAGGTCCGATGGAGGAGGAGAATATTTCTCCAAAGAATTTTCAGATTTTCTTTATGAAAATGGCATCAAGAGACAATTTACATGTAGGTACACGCCTCAACAAAATGGAATAGCTGAAAGGAAAATCGACATATCACAGAAGTTGCAAGATGCATGCTCAACAAGATGAAGATGCCACTAAACTATTGGGCTGAAGCAACTAGTACGGTCGTTTATTTGATGAACAAGTGCACACAACGGCTAGAGTGCATAATCTAACTCCCGAGGAGTTTTATTCCGGTAAGAAGCCTCACCTTACACATCTCAAAGTTTTTGGATGTGTGTGTTATGTTCACATCCCTCAAGAACTAAGGACAAAGATGGAGGCAAAGTCCAAAAAAATGTATTTTTATTGGATATTCATCAGAGCAAAAGGGATATAGGTGCTACAATCCAGTGACAAAGGAGCTACGAGTCTCACGAGATGTGGTATTTGATGAGCTAAGACCATGGTTTGGAGACAAAGGGAAAGAAAAGATTCTTGAAGAAGATTGCGAAGATGATGGAGGTGTTGTCCAAGAAGAATTTTAGCAAACAAGCACTCAAATGTCAGGTCCAGAAGCTTCTACATCACTTGGAGAAAGCTCAACATGGAAGGGGAGGCTAAGGAGTCATTCCTCATCACCAACATCCGCCTATGAAAGATCCAAAGCTGAAAGTGCTGCCCAAAATAGTGATTCAAATGCAAATGAAGAAGAGTATGAAGAGGTGATCACACCAAAGGTAAAGTTGAACCGGTTGAAGAAGCAATGTTCAAAAGGAAATGAAAGGAGGTCTCTTGGTGAGCTGAAATACTTTTTAGGCATTGAGATAGTCTATGGGAAAGATGGCATTTACTTGATGCAAAGAAAGTACCTATTGGATGTTCTTTTCAGATTTGGAATGAGTGAATGCAAACCACTCACTCAACCTATGGAAATTTGATTTTCTTTCTCACCCACTTTATGAAAATCTCTTACAACCTCTTACCTCCATACCCAAATCTGCAAAAAATATGCAAATTCTTTTCCTTACAGAAAATCGCGATCCTGTGCAGAGAATCGTGTTTTTTCTGAACTTCCTGTTTTTGCAGTTTTTTTATTTTTCTTTCCACTTAGTCTTCTTCCAGATTCTTCATCAACTCCCAATCACTTGTCACCTGCAATTATACACCATCAAACTCATAAGAAACATATTTTTTGAGAAATTGAAACAACATTTTTCACTCTATATTTTATTTTTTCTCAATTTTCAAAATTCTTTTCCATTTTTTTCTTCTCTACTTACAACAGCAATACTCTAGGCCAACTCCTTTTAGAAAAAATAAATTTGTTTGAATTTTTTGATGGATTTTATGAATTTTTTTAGTATTTTACCCTAAATCAAGGTAAACACTTCACTTAGGGTTTCTTGTTTAGAGATCCATTGATCCTGTGTTTCCTGATTGGTTATACTCCTTTATGCTTTGCTATCTATTCAGTTTATGAGCAAAACTTCCCAAAGAAAAATGTGCTAAGAAGTGAAATTATCAATTCATGCAAGGATAAACTCAAACATTTTTCTTTTAAAGATGCAAATAAACCTTTTCTCAAGATTGTTGCTTTGCCTTGGCTAAACAAATGGATCTTATCTACTTGCATATAGCTACTTTACTTGACTTTCCTCAATGCAATCATGTCATCTATCCCAAGATCAACAATTTTGCTTGGTACTTGGTCAAAAAGCACTCTACAAATGCAAAGATAGACACATTTTACCTTATCTTCAGCTATCTTGATTCAGTTTTTCACACACCTGCACTTTACTTTCAAAAATGATATGAGCAACTATCAATTTGCAAGAATTTCATCACTTCTTTATCTCAAAAGGTTATCTCTTGCTTCCTTTTCCCAAAAGACAAACAAAGAAACCTACCTTTTCATGTTTCCTTTTCTTGATTAAAGAGTATTACCTTTTCAATGTGTTCAATACCATCAACAATGGAAGATCCAGCAAGGTCCAACTTCAATGAATCTTTTGCTTTACTTCCCCGACAACAGCGCCAAAAAATGTTTGTTGTTACCCTTTGGAGTTGTCCGCTCCAATCATTTTAGCATAAAGAATCAACAATACATCTTATATTTGTCAATACGTGAAGTATACAAGAGACCACAGCCCCATCTAGATGATGGAATCTAAAAAATAAGAGGAAAGTGACTGGATTTCTGAGAAATGATGAAGATGAAGAGAAATTTCTAGGGTTTGGATTATCTTGAGCTAATCAACAGTATTTTTAATGATCTTCGTGTCTAAAGTGTGTTGTTTTCTCAGCAGAACACAATTATGAAGTCAAATCTCAAAAATGATACATGTAACCTTCAGACGAGACAATCGCGATTCTGTGAAATCTGACGATTTCCATCTCCAGCTCTATTCTTCAGCAATTTCTCACTTAACACATCAAGAATCACCTCTCTTCATACTCATTCATCAGAAATACACAGTAGAAGCTTGCAAATTCCATGGATACACATAGAATAGACTCACAAATCAAAGAAAATCACATAAAAGGAAGAATCACGATTTTCTGCAAGAAACTCTTCTCATTACTTGGATAGCACAAAATACAATCAACCAACCCTCTCAAAATAGAGGAAATTATCTTTTATACATTTTCAAGTGTCCCTTTTCACACTTGAATTTTGGTCCTTTTCCTTTCTAGTCTAAAAATATGATATCTAAGAGTTTCCAAAAATTCTAGAAAAATTATGTATGATTCTAATTTACATAAGGAAGACTCTTCATCACTTTACATCATTTGCATAAATATTTCTACAATTTTTTATCATTTTACACTTCAAAAAAAATGCTTCTTCTAACAGTGTTGTATATAACCCTGCACCATAGTTTGGCTTTCCTAGGAAATATTTGAGCTGAGAAAGGTAGTCATAATCGGATCATGTACCCTTGCACTTCATATTTATCACATCCAAAAGCACTTCATTTATGTCAACAACCTATGTCAAGGAAAAGGGAACAACTAGAAAGACACAACAGTTGATTGCACAAATGTTGCTTATCTCTTTCACATAATCTCAGAATGTTGCTTTATCTAGATATATTCACAACCAAACATACAATACAAACATGCTCACATGTTCCCTCTCTTCCTCTTTGTGCCTTCAAAAAATAGGATCCTTTATTCCATCATTGTTTGAGCATTGTTTCCTCCCTTTCTTTTCCGAACAATTAATAGTCGGATGGTAGACATTGATGTAGAATAATACCACAACAAAAAATTGTGCAAGAGTTCCTTTCTATCTACCGGGCATCAACACCTATCTTGGAATTATAACTTTGATCAAGTGTTCGTATTACACCAGCCATAACAATCTATAGCATCTCAGCTATCATCTTCACTATGTTTGGTATCTCATTAGCTCAATATCAAACACTTCAGTTGTCCACTATAGGTTGTACTCGAATTTTTTCCCTTAGTGCATGATGTTGCTTCACAATGATTAGTTCAGAGTCATGGACAAGTTCTTCCACGAAGTAAAAAGAAAAGATGTATTACAGTGTGGTTGCTACTTTATTACTAAGAAGATTAGTGCTTTAGCTTCTCACACTTCTCGAAGGGTAGAGGAGGATTTCCTTCTTAATGCTTGTCTGCTTGCTCCTTGCACCTTGTCATGAGACAATACCAATGATACCTTTGAGAAGCCCTTCGAGAACAATCCTTTGCACAAGTACTTTCTCCTAGAAAATGCTTCCTTTGTAACCCAAAAACCCTTGAGTTGAACCAACCTACACACATGAGAAAACTCCGTGTCCAATGATCTCTCCCTTTCAATGCTCCTTTCTAGTAATCGAATGCTTAGTTCATTCTTTTCCACAAGAAGAAAAACGTTTAGAGTTTTGTGCCATCATGTTGTGCCCGAACAATGATGGATAGACGACAGTCACTCAACCTATCAGTTCCTTTCTATTCTCCCCCCCCCTGAAGATGATGCCTATCTGTATGTATAATGGATGTGTCCAAGTGCACGGTGCTCGGAAGGACCATTCGTTCCCCTTCCCTCAATGACTGTGCAAACAAAAAAAACAACCAAAAAAACCCCCCACTATTGCTCTCCTTCTACCATAACTCCCTCTCTGCCACAGTAGCCCCACAAAAGATACATGTGACGAAGAAGAAACCAAAAAGAAAAATCATCTCTGTATATGCCTTCTTATGTGTACTTACTCCTCCCTGCCAAGGATAGCAGTCAGCCCCCTCACTCATTGACCTCTCTGACACACCACTCCCCCCACTTCCCTCCAAAGCGTGCACATAAAAATGGGGCACTCCCCCTCTTCTAACACTTCCCAAGATAGTGACCACTGCCCTCCTTCTCATACAACACGTAATCCACAGTCTCCAACGTTTGCAACGTGAAGAATACCAGTTTCCTTTTCTAAAATAGCCACAATTCTGTAAAGATTACTCCAACCTCCAGTTATTGATCTAAAGCTTACAACAATCTAGTGTAGACCAAATAGAAATATTGTGACTTCAAGAATAGGACATCAAAGCACTTATCACATGGAAAAAATCTCCTGATATATATCTCACATAGTTGCAATCCCAGTTGCAGAAGTTGCTTCATGAGCCTTTGCCAATAACCATCTAGGATATTTTTGGACTGCATCACTATGCAAAGCTATCCTTGCATTCTCCATAAGTTCTTTAGAAAAAACTATAGGATCTACATTCTCCTCCTCCTTACACTTGTCAATGCTAACAAACTCAACATGCTTTCCACCATATGTTGGAACTCTCGCAATTTTTGGTATGCCTATTATCTCTTATACATTTGAGAGCTAAGCTTCTGACCATATACCATGTCTAAGGGCTGCAAGACCCCATCCAACACACTTTTTCTTTCCTAGTCATACTCATGGCAGTTAACATGTTAGCTGCATACCGTATTGTAGCAACCATAGCATGCTTCCAAAGCATACCTGAAAGCTAGAGGATCAAGAGATACACCATCCTCCTCCATCTCCTCAAAACATTCATGTGCCTTATCAGCAAGCTCAAGCTTGACATAACCAGCAATTAAACCAGTCCAAGACACAACCTCCCGGGATGGGAGCCTGCTAAAACTGTTTGGGCTTCTTCCATGCACCCGACTTTTCCATACATATCAATCAAAGTATTTCCAATGGGAAGATTGTTCTTGAATCCTGCTATATAATGTCTGTCTATATTTGTTGGCCTTATTGCAATGTTCCAATGCTATCACAGGCTTTTAAGCCACCGAATAGAGTAACCCTAGTAGGAACCCACCCTTTGGACTTCCTATTTCCAAGATATCCAACACTTAACCTTCCAATCTATGTCACCCAATGCATTCCCAATGAACACATGCTTTTCTTCTCTATGGATCCAATCAAACCTACAACACTTGAATCAAATGCATATGTCATGATGTAAATGCCCATTAGCACATCAAAAATTAACAATTCATGGAGCTAACATACTCCCCTTTCCTAGCTTGCAACATCATCCTTGATGAAGGAATGCCAGAACTTGCTCCACCTACCACTCATTCAAACAATTAGCTCTCTTCCATGGAGATGCATAAAGCACAAAAATGCAATTACCCAAATCATTCACCCATGACCAACCACAAAGACTTATTCCAAACTTTCTATTCACAGCTCATCATCATGCACAAGAATTTTCTTCACACATGCAATTCACCCTACTAGCCATACCATCACCTACATCAGTGCACACACATACCCACCTCCATTATCCCAAGGATTAGGTGTCCTCCTACCTATGCACAACTCCTTCCACATCTCATTCTTTCCTGCAATAAAACCTCAACAAAAATCATGTCTTCCATATGCTTTCATCAATCTAAATGATAAATGCGATAAATAAAACCAATGACTCTGAAAGGATATCAATAATGCGATCAGGAGCCACCCCTTGAAGACCACCCTGCAAACATGTGGTCAACCAACATTACCAATTATCAATCAACAAAAAAATCCTTTTCATTCTTTGAATACCTTGGTGAAGTTCTCTTCCATCGTCGCATCTACAAACTCATCAAAAAAGGTGAATCCAAAAAAAAATCATACAAAAGAGAATCAACAAAAGCATACACTTGGGTGGTGCATCTACATTTGATAATTCCCTCTATACTCGCCATGTATATATGAGCAAAAATGAGGCCTTCTAAAGTGCAACCTCACTCACGTCCCAAAAAGACTTGATCACCCAAAATGAAGTGAGGCATAAGTGAAGGATTTCCAAGGAGCACGTAAACCATTATGTGCCTGTGAAACAAGCCTATTGATAACATAAGAAGAGTAAAATTTGATAAGTTGCTTACAAACAAACCAACCATGCACATATAATACTTATACCTTTATCAACGTTGGCCTCAAGCGGATCGATCTATCAGCAATCAACCTCTTATTCCTGTAAATACATACATGCAAAAACACATCCATCCAGGCGATCACCACCCTCCTCCTATCTATCTCCCCCCCTCAAGAGTGGGAACTTTCTCTTTTTTTTTCTTTTTGTTTATTTTTAATTCACGAGTTGGCCTATGTTGCAATTAGATGCGACTCGTGTCCCTGACCACCCGGCCAGGTTGGTTCCACTCGTCTACCAACACAACATAGCGTGCAACAAGCATATACATGATGTACACACACATATAAACATGCTAGCCCATAGTGAAGCTGGGTGCGGCTCATGGTCTTGATCGCTCAACCAAGATGGTTCCACTCACCTATCAACTTGCTATGGTGCGTAACACAAAATAGATATGAACACCTCATAGTCCAGGCCTATGATGAAGCTAGCATCAGCTCGCGGTCCTGACCACCCAGCCAGGATGAATCCACTTGCCTGCTAATCCATCATAGAGCACTAGTGCACATATATACATGTTTTTGTTTTTATTTTTGTTGTTTTCTTTTTAATTGCTTTTCAATTTTTCTCATTTCCCATGTCTAGAGAGATAGGGAGAGCTCAGGATCCACTTTAGGAGCCCCATCATTGTTGCATATAACCTTCTCTTCAACATCTCCTCAATCATTTCCCTTTTCATCTCCAAACTCATCTTTATGAAGAATCCACGTGATTTGTCATTTTTTGTAAATAGTCCTCTATCAAAACAAGGAACTTTGCAAGGCATTGTGCACTCTCATTTCCTACATTCCTCAATTCATCCACCTCCATAGCTAGTTCCCTTAATCCTCATGTATCTAGGTCAATATCATTTTGATGTTGTGTCATTTTGTAGTCTAAATACTTCATTCATTTCTGTGACTTCAAATTCTCTCGTTCCAACTCATGTATCTAATTCTTCTTCTGCTATGAGTATGGTCAATAGGAACATGTGTATGTAAAGTCTGCAGATGATCTCTCAGAGTCGCGCATTTTTTCGTGTCAATGTTTTGCTTAGATCGAAGGTAAGGAAGCTATGGCTAAAAGCATTTAGCAAAACGGGATCTATGGTGTGAGAAATCAACCTTAGAAGTTACCTATGTCAAAGTCGCTTGTTCAGAAAGACAGTTTTTGACATACTTTTGATCTTAAGGATCAAATTAAAGTTTTAATGATTCTTTTGGTGAACTAATGGTTGATATGATTGCGCAAAGGTAGTCTGAAGATATGTGCATCATTGGTTTGAAGAAATTTGAGGATATGTGCAAGAAATGAAGTTGATTTCTCAAGCAGACTTTCTGAAGAAGAAATTTCTTTACTCAGAAAAGTGTTATTGAAAGTTTTGATAAAAGAAGACAATATTTGTGTAAAGTTTGGTCCATAATTGATATAGAAGTGTTCTTAGATCAGTATAGATCAGACCTTTGGAGATTAAGAGGTCTCCAACAGTGGTATCAGAGCAGAAGGTGCAATGCAAGTGAAGTAAAGAGTATTGGAAGTTCCGACTGTTGTAGACATTGAAGTTTTTTCAAATTAAAGGAGCACAGGATCAAAGTTTGAAAGAAAACCTAAAGGAGAATCAAGTATGAGTTCAAAGGATCAAGAAGGATTAAAGCTTCATATCCAAGGTATATTCTATTATCATAAATCATAGTAATTGCAGACACAGAAGATCAAAGATGGGAGAAAGCTTGCAGATTGATAAACTAGATAGGGAGAACTATCCAGCTTGGTCCATGAGGATGGAGGCACACCTCATGAGCAAAGATTTGATGGCATTCATTACAGGAGAAGAAGAAAAGCCTGAGTTTGCAGATCCTAGTATTCCAACTAGGGAAGAGCTTGCAGATTTGAAGACCTGGATGAGAAAGGATGCTCAAGCTAGGAGCATCATTTACATGGCTGTAAATGATTATCTTCTACCTCACATCAGAGGATTGGAAAGTGCAACAGATGTGTGGAATTCTTTGGAAGAGCATTTCCAAAACACAACCAAGTCTAGAAAGTCTTCATTATGGGTAGAATTTACAACCTTTAAGAAGAAGAGCTCACAATCAATTTCGGATTATGTGGCAAGAATGAAGGATATTGCAGATAGCTTGGGAGCAGTAGATAAAGACATTGAAGAGGATAAGTTGGTAAGGCAAATACTTACATGTCTGAGAGGAGATGAGAAGTGGAAGCCTTTCATATTGTCCATAGAATTGTCACTAGATCAGTTTTCTCCTGATCTTAATCAATTGCTAGGACACATGCTAACTTTTGAGCAGGACATTAAGGGAGACAATGATAGGAGTGCAAGCCAAGCTATGTACTCCAAGGACAAGAAAAAGAATGGCAAAGGGAAGCAGTCAACTGATGATGAAGGAACTTCAAGTCAAGCTAACTTTACAAAAGGGAAGATGAACTTCAGAGGTAAAGGAAGAGGAGGTAAGAACAAAGATAATACTAAAGCTTGTTGGATTTGTTGCAAAACCAATCATTTGGCAAATGGTTGTTGGTATAACAATCAAAATGGAGGAAATAATAATCAGAGTTTTAATCAAAGAGGTAGAGGAGGTAGAAACCAAAGAGGCAACTTCAGAGGAAGAGGTGGTAGGACATCATATGCTAGAGGAGGTGGAAGAAGTTTTCAATCTCAGTCCTACAACAACAATTATTATAATTATGCATCAGATCAAAAGGATGACATGACTGTCATCTTGAATGCAACTCATGAAGCAGTAGGAGAAAACCAAAGGGTGTTTTATATTGACTCAGGATGTAGCAATCATCTGAGTGGCAATATATCACTGATGACTGATATGGAAGCAAAGGTGAATGGACATACAGTTCAAACACGTGACAATACTAAGCATAAGATGGAAAGCATTGGATCAGTGAAGACAAAGAATGGAAGTACACTCTTGAGCAAGGTACTTTATGTTCCTACTATTCCTAAAAATTTGATAAGTGTGGGGCAAATTGTGGAGAAGGGATATGAAGTCAGATTCACAAATGATGGTGTTTATGTGCAAGATCCAAATCAGGGATATAGAAACATCATTGCAGGTAAAAAGGAAGGAAGGTTGTTTACTCTCAAAGTTCAAGGTAATGTGGGACATGCTCTATTTACTTATGGAAGTCAAAAAATGTCTGAGTTAGACCTATGGTATAAAAGGCTAGGTGGCATTTCAATGAGAGAGCCATAAAGGAAATGTCAAGGAATGATGTGGTGCTTGGTTTGTCAAAAGTTGAAGGGCAACATATGGTGTACAAGTGTGAAGCTTGCCAATTAGGTAAAGCACACAAAAGTTCATACAATAAATTAGGGTACAAGTATTCAAATATGCTTGAATTGATTCATACATATGTGTGGGGTCCTTCAAGGGACTATAGCATAAATGGATCCAGATATTATGTGTTGTTTGTTGATGATGCAACTAGATGGATTACTTTATATGTAATCAAGGACAAATCAGAAGTCTTCAAGACATTCAAGCATTATCATGCTTATGCAGAAAGGATTACAGGTGAAAAGCTCAAGAGGTTGAGATCAGATGGAGGGGGAGAGTATTTCTCTCAAGAGTTTGATGATTATTTGTGGAATGCAGGTATAAAGAGAGAAGTAACTTGCAGGTACTCTCCTCAACAGAATGGAATTGCAGAAAGAAGAAATAGAACTCTTGTAGAATTTGCAAGAGCAATGATGAAGGAAAAGAATTGTCCAAATTACTTATGGGCAGAAGCTATCAACACTGCAACATACCTTGTGAATAGATTACCTTGTAAAGCTTTGGATGGAAGAACTCCTTATGAAGCATGGTGGGGTAAGAGACCTACTCTTGATCATTGTAAAGTATTTGGATGTTTAGCATATGCTTATGTTCCTTCGCAATTGAGACATAAGCTAGAACCCAAAGCAGAGAAGTATGTGTTTATTGGGTATGATGATAGACAGATGGGTTACAGATTGTGGAGTCCATCCACAAAGCAATTTCTTGTTACCAAAGATGTTACATTTGATGAGCAAAGCACATGGTATACAGGGTCAACAAATGATTATGCAGGTGTTGAAGAAATACAAAGGAAAGGGAAGGCAAAAGTAAATGTGTATGAAGAAGATATTGATGATGTTGATTATAAAAGTAAATTGCAGGATAATGTTGAAGATGGGCCAAGATTTGATCCAGAATCAAATGTGGCTGAGACTTCAAGAAGTGCAGAGGTCAAAAGATCCTCAAGGGAAAGAAAATAGCCTATCAGGTATAGCTATGATACATCTTTTCTAACAACAAAAGATTATGCTTACATTGTGAAGACAGAAGAGGATCCAATCACATATGAAGAAGCTAAAGGTAAACAGAATTGGGAGAAGGCAATGCAAGAAGAGTATGATGCTCTACTTGAAAATGAAACATGGGAATTGGTGCCAAGACCAAAGAATCAGAAAGTCATTGGATGTAAGTGGGTATATAAAACAAAAAGGTTTACAGATGGTAAGGTGTCTAGATACAAGGCTAGACTTGTGGTCAAAGGTTATGCCCAAACTTATGGGGTAGATTATGATGAAACCTTTAGTCTTGTTGCTAACATGTCTACAATTAGATCATTGATTGTTATTGCTGCTTGTAAAGGATGGAAGTTATCACAATTAGATGTGAAGAATGCATTTTTGAATGGGTATATTACAGATGAAGTGTACATGGAGCAACTAGAAGGTTTTATGGATTTAATTGGATCAGATTATGTGTGTAAGCTCAAGAGAGCTTTGTATGGGTTGAAGCAGGCTCCAAGAGCATGGAATTACAGGCTTGTTAAGTTCTTGAATGAATGTGGATTTCAAGCATCAAAGACAGATAGTAGCTTGCTAGTGAAGGCAAGTGAAAATGGATACATATACATGTGTATTTATGTTGATGATATTATTGTCACAGGTACAGATGCTCAAGGAATCAATGAGCTTAAGAAACAAATAGAGAAGGAGTTTAAGATAAGTGATTTGGGAAACTTATCTTATTTCTTAGGAATGTAGATTGTATATACTCAACATGGAGTATATGTTACACAAGAGAGGTACTTGAAGAATCTTCTGGCCAAATTCAACATGGAGGATTGCAAGCCTTCAAGCACACCATTGGAGATAAATCATAAATTGAGCAGGTATGAAGGTGAAGAGTTTAATGACATGAAGAAATATCAGAGTTTGGTAGGTAGTTTAATCTATGCTACCTTGACAAGGCCAGATCTATCATATGCAGTAGGTGTGTTATCACACTTTGTGCATTGTCTTTCAGAAAATAGCGACGAGTATTTTGTAGATTTCTCTCAGTCTGATCATGTGGATTAGAAATCATTTTGTACACATCTAATCTAGAAGCTAATGAAGCTATGTTCAAAGTTTCATGGTCTAATTCTTCTTCTACTGTGAGTATGGTCAATAGGAACATGTGTATGTAAAGTCTGCAGATGATCTCTCAGAGTCGCGCATTTTTTCGTGTCAATGTTTTGCTTAGATCTCAATGCACAGTGTACAGTTTTTGATGAATGAGCATTCAAAATCTAAGTTAAAAGGTAAGGAAGCTATGACTAAAAGCATTTAGCAAAACGGGATGTATGTTGTGAGAAATCAACCTTAGAAGTTACCTATGTCAAAGTCGGTTGTTTAGAAAGACAATTTTTGACATACTTTTGATCTTAAGGATCAAATTAAAGTCTTAATGATTCTTTTGATGAACTAATGGTTGATATGATTGTGCAAAGGTATTTCGAAGATATTTGCATCATTGGTTTGAAGAAATTTGAGGATATGTGCAGGAAATGAAGTTGATTTCTCACGCAAACTTTCTGAAGAAGAAATTTCTTTACTCAGAAAAGCGTTATTGAAAGTTTTGATAAAAGAAGACAATATTTGTGTAAAGTTTGGTCCATAACTGATATAGAAGTGTTCTTAGATCAGTATAGATCAGACCTTTGGAGATTAAGAGGTCTCCAACAGTCCTTGTTGATCCTACCTACTTGATCACCATAGTACCTGCAAATTACTTCCTGCACTCTCTTGATTTCTCGCTCTCCTCACTCAATTCTTTCCATCAAGTCCACCTCGTCTCGTGGGAACTCATCTCAGATCATAAACCAATATTAGACTGCTATCATTAAGTCAGAATTAATCTTAAGTACCTCTCTTTCTATGCCTTTACCCTTCCTTACAACTTTTCGACTCTGAAGTCTTTCAATTTCCTTCCTTAGGTTTTTGTTTTCTCTTTTCAACTCTTTGTTTTCGCCTTCCATGAATGTCACATTCTCATCCCATTTCTCTAAGACCTCCTTTATTTCAGTTTGACTATTTTCTTATCTCTTCATCTCGGTCCTTTCGTTGTCCTGCTCCTCACGTATCGAGTTTACTTGACATTGTGGACTTTCCACAAGTTTTTCTAAGACTTGATCTTGAGACTTATTGACCTTGTTTTCCCTCGCATAGTCAAGGTTCTCATCTATCTTTAACTTCTCAAAGCTATTAGTTATGATGATCGGTTGTATCATCTTGAAGATGTCCCTTAGAGGTTGTTGCAGAGCTAAAGAGCGCAGAAAGCAGAGAAAAAAGACGGGCCCCAAAATTTTTCCGATTTGGACACACAATTTTTGTAACATAACCACTTTTGTATATATTTTCCGTTGTAAATGCACTAGAGGAGTCCTCTAGATGCATCCCCTCAAAGATTAGTGATTTACCCATGTACAATAGTAGGAAATTAGTCTTTTTAGAGAATAAAGTGCCGGTCTCTTGTGTGAAAGGACCAAACTTAGGGCACTAGTATATAAGTCAAAAGTGACTCATTGTAAAGGACTTCTTGTCATTGTGAAGAAGAGCACTTCTGAAATTTCGAGTTTGCCTCTTCCTTGCTGATTTTGATCTTCATTTTGCTCATGTATGTGTGTGTGAAGCTTGAAATGCAAGTGTAGGACTGTTGTCTATCCCTTCCCCCTTGTTTTGAGTGGCTGTAGTGCTTGCGTAAGCTAGGAGAAGCAAAAACGCGGGTGTTAGGAGTTCCCGTAATTCACTGTTTCTGCCATAACTTGCAGCAGAGTGGTCAGAATTGAGTGAAACCACCACCGTTGGATTCGTCTCGTCGAGAGCTTCGAAACGAGTACCCTATTGCCTATGTTCGGAGTTCTGGGCTGGGAGAAAACCTCAAAAAACCAAAACTGCTGAAAGTAGGTTTGCGGCAGCACTTCCAGTTTATCAGTAGGTGTGGATAGTATTGGTCTTTTCTCTTGCTTGGATAGTTAACTCACTTCATTTTCTATCACGTGTGCAAATGTCTTCATACACTTGGTAAGTCATTCTTCCGGATTGATAATTAAATGTGTGCAAAGGACTCCACTATATGCACTTGTATTGCAATCGAGGTATAGTCTCATTGGTACAAGTCCTTGAGTCATTTCGGCTCAAGTACACACGTTTTTGGCGCCGTTGCCGGGGAGGCACTCCACCAAGTTGCCTTCGTGATAGTTAGAGAGTAAGTGTGATCGAATCGTACTTGTAGAGGTGAATTTGTTCTTTGACGAGTAGTATTCCTTTTCAGCACTTGTCACTTCTCATCCTTGAGGTGTGTGTGATAAGTTTTAGGTTTAGGTGTAGGAGGAGGGAAGAGAAGGAGGAGCTAGGGTTAGGTTAGAAGGAGAGGAGGAGTGAGGAGAAGAGGAGTAGGAGTAGCCAAAAATTCCCAAAACTACCAAAAAATTAGTAAATTTCAAATTCTGTCAAAAAAGTATAAAAACCCAAAAAAATTGACTCATTTGACACTTGCTGGAATTCTGGTATCGTGGGCGGCAGCGACTGGTATCGCGAGTGAAGTATCGTGGGATTCAGGCTCTTAAGGCTAGAGGTTGTATTCAAAGTGCAAGCAAGGATAGATAGAGGTGAGATTCCACTCAGATTATTTGCCAAAAACTCTCTAAAAATGCATAAACATGTAATTAAGGAAATGCGCAGTATCGTGGGAGGGGGAAACTGATTTCTTTGCCATATTTTTGTGTAATACAGAGGTATAGGAGGGAAGAGGAGAGTAAGAAGAGCAAGGGGGTACAAAAATAATTGGAAAAATTTGCATTTTGGCTTGAGTATCGCGATCGGTTGAGTTTTGGTATCGCGATACCAAAATTCCCTAGTATCGCGATACTCGCCGAAGTATCGTATCGCTTGATACCTGCCTTGGTATCGCGACACCATTTTTGGTATCGTGACCCCGAGTTGGTATCGCGATCGTACATTTCCTGTGGTATCGTATCGCTTGATACCGATCTTGGTATCGCGATACCATTGTTGGTGTCGTGTCGCTAAGTTGGTATCGCGATCGCGCTTACTGCAGAGGTATCGTATCGTCCGGTACTAATCCTTGGTGTCGCGACACCATTGTGGTGTCGTATCGCCTAAAAGTTTCTAGTATCGCGACCTCACCTTACAGAGTGGTATCGTATCGTTTGATACGGTGGCATCGCGACACGATTTTAGTATCGCGACACTGCTTCAGTATCGCGATCGTGCCCTCTCAAGTGTCGTATCGTCGACTGCTTGTCTTGGTATCGCGACACTACTTCGGTGGTATCGTATCGCCAAGATTAGTATCGCGATCTCACTTATTGCGGTGGTATCGTAACGTCTCCTGTCAAGGATCGTATCGCGACACCACATTGAGATCGTATCGCCTCTTATCGCCAGTATCGTAACGTCTACTTTGCCGGTATCGTATCGTGGTAGTTCCCAGTGAAGTATCGCGACACCATACCTGGTATCGTATCGTCTGGCAGTAAAACCTGGTATCGCGACACCAGACTGATATCGTATCGTCTGGGTGTCTGGTATCGTATCGCTTGGAGCTCTGGTATCGTATCGCCGAGAGCAGTATCGCCAGGAAGTGGTATCGCCGAGATAAACCCTTTCTTTAGTCAGACACTTTGAGCCTTTAGGAGAGCTAACCAAGGAGAATCTAAGAAGCATACAGGGAGGCTTAGGTGTGTGAATGAACTTGAGGTCAGGAAGAGTGCTAAGTAGCCGAAGGAGTGTCATCTCTTCTATAGGAAGCACTGCTCAGGTCAGTCACCACTCCGTCTACTCAGAGACCTCTAGTGAATCTGAGGAAGACATACCCATGGCATCAGAAGACATGCAAGGTCCAGCACCACATAGGAACTTCATGTCTACAGTGGAAGGCGAGTACCGCACTGCCTTACAATATGTGTCCACAAATGCCCAGGAGATTCCTATCTACCTGGATGGCTTAAACAGGTCCGTTGCCAGAATGGCAACAGTACAAGATGTCACCATCATACCACGACCAGCTGTCAAGTACGAAGGAGGTGCTTACATTGACAAAATGGGTCACATTTATATAGTAACTGAATTCCCAGAGAAGATCAATGAAAGAGGAGAGTTCATGGATCCCAACAACCTTGAAGAATTAGTGACCACCCCTAGAGGCAGATCACAAGTATCACGGGTCTTGAGAGGAGATTTGATACCTCAAGACGACTACTTGTTGGAAGTCTACATGATTCAAGGAGCAGACTTATTGCTTCAAACTGACGTACCTGTTCAAGGAATAGGAGAGAGCCCCATGACCTTCTATGAGTTGAAAGACCCAGAGGACGAAACTAGACTCACTTACCTAGATAAGAATCGAAGAAGATATTGGCCGGTAGGTGTCCTAGACAAGGCTCGGCTGAGATATATGGGTGCGCCTGTATTTCCTCAGAGGGAGCAGGCAACTACCTCGCAGAACCCTTTTGGAGATCAACAAGAGACGGAACATACCACATCAGGACAGACCAGTCAAAGAAGTGTGCCCAACCGAACTCATGTACAGTTTGCAACTCCAGGTGAGCACACACATAATCAGACCTACACAGGGATGGGGAATCACTTCCGACCACCGGTCAGACCACGACCACCTGTGGGAGGACAGCCAGGAATACCTCCATTACGACCAGCTGTCCCGGTTTTCCCTGTAATGCCCAGACCACCTGAGCCAATGAGGAGATTGAGACCAATCCAAGTGGCTAAGTTTATGAGAAACCATTACGATGGATCAGGGGAACCATATGATCATATTGCCGAATTTAAACAAGTTCTAAGAGCAGAACAAGTAGAGGACTTCTTTGTGCAGTATGAGTCTTTTGGACTCACCCTCACAGGAACGGCTCTAACTTGGTTCCAACCTTTAGATCCCAATCGATTTGGAAACATGGAACAATTCTTTCAAGAATTTATAGGAGAATTTACAAAAAGAGGGATTAAACACAATTCTGCATCATTAATCCATAGCTTTAAGCAAAACCCTAATGAAACTGTGAAGACTGCTGCCCGAAGATTTAACCAATACGTGGATAGATGTCCTACGGCTGAGAGACCGACTCAACAAAAGATGATTTCATTGTTCCTAGATGGACTCTCTAACGGGACCCTAAGAACCCTAGTGTATGTAAAAAGGCTGCAAACATTGAGTGAGTGTCTTCAAGAGTGCATCGACTTGGAAGATAACCTTGCTGAGGATCTCAAGGGTACTACCGACCTCACAAAATCAGAAGACTCAAGAAGCACAGTGACGTCCAATTCTAGTAATATGGAAGAACTAGCAGAACTATTAGCTAAGAAACTAGGTGTCCAAGGACAGAGAGCTTACCAATATCCAGCTCAAAGAGTGCCTATGATGAGGAGGTGTAACTTATGTGGAGGAGAACATCCCACACACTTGTGTGCCAGAGGAGGAGCTGATGCACAACCAATGTATCCACACAACAGACAGCAACAACAAGGGACTTCTTCATACTGTCACATCGAGCAAAAATATACCAATCATACAACTGAGAACTGTCCTTTTAATAGGCAAACACGACCTGTCAATCCACCACAATACCGACCTTATGGATACCCACCTAGAGAGCTTGGTAGGGAGATGCCTAGATACAATCCGTATCCGTTAGGAGCTCCAAGACAATACGAGCAAGCACTGTATCCACCACCACAACCAGTATTGGGACCCCAACTATCTCAACCTCAACAAGTTGTACCTGTGAAGTATACTCAACCAGAAGAAAACTTAGAGAGAGCCATAATACCAGCTTCAATAGCGACCAATGTAGAATCAACCAACCAAGGGTATGAACCTCCACCAGGAGAGTACTATCCATATGAAGCCAACATGATGGAATATGAACCAGCATATGACATGGCCTATTATGGATATGAAGGATTTGATCAGAATTATGGAGCGGAAACTGCAACTTTAATGTATACAATGCCCAAAACACAGCAACTATTGAGACCTCCCATTAGACCACCCGTGCAGAGAGGACCGTGTTATAGATGCGGAGGGGATCACTTCATTCGGGAGTGTCCTCGACCTTACAACCCTCCACCACCCAGGGTTTGGGAAGGATATTGTAGTGATTGTGGGAAAGAACATCTTTTCAGAGATTGCCCTAAGAACCCCACAAAAACTCAAGGTCCTGCACCAATCAATGTAATAGAGGTCATAGAAGAATCTGGAAGTGATAAGGAGTACACCGTACCGCTGAAAGCTATTACTAGAGCTCAAACAAAACAACAAAAAGGAAATAAACCGGAAGAAAAACCAGAGCATAATAAAACAGTAGAACCAAACATTCAAGTAGTCGAGGATTCAGAGAACTCATGTGAGAATACCCAAAACACCAAAGTACAAAAATGGAAAGAAAGACGAGAAAAGCTCAAAGAGAAATGGGCAAGAAACAAGAGCAAAGACGGCAAAAAACAAGCAAAGGGTTCTAGAAAACATAACGAACAACAAACGCATAAGGAGATCCCTGAAACACCACCAACTAGCTCAGAGGAAAAGAAGCCAGAATCAATTCTAGCGGACCCAAAACCCGAGGATTTGGACATGTGGCTAAAAGCATACCAAGCTAGAATCAAAATGGGACCAAACCTAGAACAACATAAAAGACTCTACCCTCAAGGGGAATTAGAGAAAGAAAGACTGGCGATATGCAAAAAACTCATAGAAGTAGCACAGGCGACTCTAGAAAAGACTATCCCAATTTTGCCTGAAACAAGGATCGCACAGGAACTATATGAAGAGTACATACAACCTAAAGATAAGGAACCTAGTCGAGAAGATGATCGAAATGAACGAATGAAATCTCAAGAAGAACAGGTATCCATAATACCCGACCTAGAGGAAGACTGGTCCAAAGACTTGTGGAAAAGAATTAGAGAAGAGCAGTGGAAAAAGGATGGAATCAGTCCACCTCCTTTTGAGGAGATAATAGGGGCAAATAGTCACCATGATCATAACCTAGAGGAAGCTTATGAGGAAGTGTCAAGGTTTGATAAAGAAAGAGAGGAAACAATGAGCATTTCAACATTGCCTAACTACATGGGAGAATATGAAAGAGAGTCGGTAATAATACGAGCACCCACAGTGCATGGGAAAGAAAAAGGGAACTCAGAAGAGAGTTCACACAATCTAACAGAACTTAAGAAAACAAAGGTGCAATGTAAATTGACGGTGGAAGAGTTGCTTCAACTTAGACCACATCTATGGAGACAGCTAGCAAATCAAATAGAACAGCCGGCAGAGACAAGAGAAATGAAAGGAAAGGAAAAAGAAAACCACTCCAAAATACGAGTTCCAGTTGATAAAGTAGGAGAATTTAGTGAAGGAGATGAAGGTAACACGTGCTTACCTGTCACCTACAATGGGTACATGACCAAGGCCATCTTAGACACTGGAGCCGGGGTAGGAATTGCGACGAAGGAAATTTGGGAAAAGTGGGGTAAACCAGCCTTACGGCCCACTCGCATGAAGTTACAATTAGCTGATGGACATGTAGAGAGACCCCTAGGAATATTGGAAGGAATTAGGTTAACCACGTGTGGGGTAGAGTTTGAACACACATTGGCCATCTGTAAGTTTGAAAAGGCAAACAATTATGAAATGATATTAGGACGACCATTCATGCGACAGATGCGAGTAGTACAAGATTGGGGCAGAGATTCATTGTATCTCCAACATCAAGGGAACACTACCAAGATAAACCTGCACACATTCGCTTATAGGGATGTCCCTCCATTACAATGGAATCCTGTTCACAAAGAAGAAGATGACCTATCCATTCACAGTGCGGGATCAAGTGACCAATCTTGGATGCATGAGGATGCCCAGTTGTGGATGTGCAAAGAAGCCAAGAAGGAGGAGTGTAAAAAACAAATGTGGCCAATAGGGCACCCTAATTATCGATCGATAGAAGACCCCGATTATATGCCTCAAATTTTTTCAGATGAACTCTTTGAACCACATGGCTGGATGGAAATCCTAGCCACATTAGACGTTTGTGTGAATGAAGAAGTATTGACGATGAACGACTGTATAGACGAGGAAGGATATGATGTGAACCTCTACATGGTTGTCCTCCAAGAAGTAGAAGCAGGAGAAATTGTAGAGGAAGAGGAGAAAGAAGAGTACGAAAGCATAGAAATGGAACCAGAGTTCGACTCTGAAGAACAATATTTAGAAACTATGCAAAAAGAATCAAAAGAAAGGCCTACAACAGTCTTAGCAATTGACACCATCCCAAGATTACACGAGCATAGAGAGGACACTAGTAAAGTGGAACCTGAACCAGACCACTTCGAAGTTCCAGAACATTTTAAAAGATACGAAGTGGAAGAAAGGAAGATAGCAACTCAAATGCCTAAACGAGAAGCACGAGACGGAGAAGCCTATGATAACAAAGAACAAACCAAAAAAGTGGTTGTGACGCTAGAAGACGGAGAAGAGAGGTGCACGTATATTGGGAAAGACGTATCAGACGAGGAAGAAGAGGAACTCATACACCTTATCCGAGAATATCGAGATGTATTTGCTTGGACGTACAAAGACCTTAAGGGTGTAGAACCTAGCATATGCGCTCATCGAATCCCTATGACTGCAGATGCGAAACCTTCTAAACAACGCCCTTACACATATAACGAGGTTTATGCAGCCAAAATCAAGGAAGAAATTGACAAACTACTAGCGGCAGGATTTATTTATGAGATTGAACACACAGAATGGGTATCGCCACTAGTTGTAGTGCCCAAGAAAAACGGAAAATTAAGGGTGTGTATCAACTTGAAAAAAGTAAATGCTGCAACCATACGCGACAGCTTCCCTTTACCCATCACAGACCATCTTTTGGAAAGAGTTGCCGGCAAGGAGGTCTATAGCTTCTTGGATGGATTCTCTGGCTACAACCAAGTAGCTATTGCAACTGAGGACCAGCATAAAACCGCATTCGCGACTGAATGGGGAATCTATGCGTTTAGAGTGATGCCTTTCGGGCTCACTAATGCGCCAGCCACCTTCCAACGATTGATGTGTCATGTTTTTAAAGAATTTCTGAGAAAAAGCATGGAAGTGTACGTAGATGATTTGTGTACATACTCAAATCGACGACCAGACCACATACCGGAACTGCGGAAAATATTCAACAAATGTAGGCAGTATAGAGTTTGCTTGAACCCAGAAAAATGTGTCTTCATGGTAAGACAAGGAAAAATCCTAGGACATATTGTTTCAAAGAATGGAATATCAACAGATGAGGATAAGATTAAAGTCATATTGGACTTACCAAGACCCAAGAATGCGAAAGAAGTACAAGCCTTTATGGGACACTGTGGATATTACCGTAGGTTTATTCACATGTATGCCATAATAGCCAAACCCTTATACGGTCTATTGACTCAGTTCACTTGGACAGACGAGTGTGAGAAGGCCTTCAACGAGCTTAAAAAGAGGCTGAGTACAGCCCCAATTCTGAAGTCACCAAATTGGAGCAAGCCTTTTCATATTCATGTTGATGCTTCGAACTATGCAATTGGATGTATCTTGGCTCAACCGGCCGATGAAGGAAAGCTTGATCATCCAATCGCTTACGCGAGTAGACAATTAAACCAAGCAGAGAGAAATTACACGACTACGGAAAGAGAGGGCTTAGGAATGGTCTATGCAGTAAAAAAGTTTAGACATTACCTCTTAGCCAACAAGTTCAAATTCTTCATTGACCATCAAGCTTTGTTGTACTTAGTCAATAAGCCTTGCAACACAGGGAGATTGGTACGATGGTTCTTGTTACTAATGGAGTTTGACTTTGAGGTAGTGGTCAAAAAAGGAAACACACATGTGAGAGCAGACCACCTTTCGAGATTAAAACACGGAGAGCCACCTAGCGGAGTACCCGATGATTTACCTGATACGTATTTGTTTAATCTTGAGGTATGTCCAAAGTGGGCGGAACGACTAATTCCTATACTCACCCATGGCCCTCAACACTCAATAAATAAGGGTAGCAAAAAAGAGATTCTTCAAACAAGAAACTTACACATTGTTGCGGGAAGTATGTATTATAAGGAACCAAACGGTGTCTTATCAAGATGTGTCGAGGAGGACGAGCAGAAGCAATTGATTCACCAGGCACACATAAACAAGTGGAGAACCCATCAAGGAATGCAGGGGACAATACGAGAATTAAAGAGGTTAGGCGTATATTGGCCTGATATGTCCAAGGACGTTCACGAACATGTGAGTAATTGTGGGGAATGCAAAGAAACTAGCCCTGAGGATCACGTGTCCTTACCATTTTCTACCATAGCGCCTAATTGGAGTAAATCATTAGTACAATTCCTCAAAACCAAAGAGCACGAAATAGGAGCTAGCCTAGCAAGGAAGCGATCCCTAGAAGAATTGAGCAAAGATTATGTGATAATGGGAAAACAGCTGTTCAAAAGGGGAAGAGACAATCAACTCAGATTGTGCGTGCATGAAGGAGAGTATCTTCCCATACTAGAAATGGCACACGCAGGAGCTGCGGGAGGACATTTTTCAGCAAATAGAACGGTCAAGATGATTCTCTTTGCAGGCTTATGGTGGCCAACTCTACATATGGATGCTGAAACATACGTGAGAAGTTGCGAAATATGCCAGAGAGCGAAATATCCCGTTCGAAGAGACGACATGCCTTTAAGACCCATGGTTTGTGCAAGAGCATTTACCAAGTGGGGAATTGACTTCATAGGACCCATCAATCCACCAGCTAGAGGATCACATGCAGAATACATCATAGTAGCCACCGATTACCTGACTAAATGGGTAGAAGCCAAGGCTACTAGAAAGAATGATGCTCAAACAACTGCAAAATTTCTCTTTGAGCATATTTTCACGCGTTTTGGATTACCTATTGAGATTGTGAGTGATCGAGGAACACACTTCCTAAATGAGGTAATAGAATCTCTAATGAATGAATTTCTAGTGATCCACAAGAAATCTGCCCCATACCATCCCCAGGCCAATGGTCAGGCTGAAAGTTCCAACAAAGTACTATGTACGGTATTGACAAAGATTGTCAATAATGGAAGGTCAGATTGGGACAAACAATTGCATCATGCAATTTGGGCCTTCCGAGTGGCATATAAAACGGCCATTGGAACTACACCTTTCAACCTAGTGTATGGGCAGAATGCAATCTTGCCAATTGACTTCTTAGTGCCTACATTAAAAGTAGCTCAACAATATGAGTGGAACGGTCATGAATTGTCTCAGCAATTAGATCAAATCGAAAAGCTGCATGAGACTAGATTGCAAGCGGTAGCAGGCATCTATGCCGCTAAGCGGAGACAAAAGGCATACCATGACTCACATATTAAAGATAAGGGACTCAAAGAAGGTGATTTAGTCTTGGTATACACCCTAAAACAGCACGCAAAGAAGCTCCAAAAACGCGGATATGGTCCTCTGATCATAAATCGAATCTCCACTAGTGGTGCAGTCAATCTCGCCACACTAGACGGAGACATTCTTCCCAATTACATAAGTGGATGCCGAGTGAAACGATTCATGGAGCCTCTGACCGATGAAATGCTAGCTAGACTGTTGGGAGCTCAAAGTAGGAAAAGGGAAGAAGAGCGAATACGAGAAGAAGCTAGACAGGAAGCCCTAGAACGCATCAGGAAACGGAAAGAATGGATGAGGCAAAGAGACGAACGCTATCTCCAAGGTGAAGAACCTATCCCTATGGCTAATTATCGAGTCAATAACCCTGATACGAATGGTGTGTACAACGCACAGCCTTACTTAAACTTAGGGATTGGTCAGACAGAGTATAAATTGATAGACGCATTAATTGACTCAGGAGCAGGACTTAGTTGTGTACGAAACAAGGTCATAAAAGATCAGCAGTTGAAGGTGAACCCCACAAGTGCACGGTTGATAGGAGTGGGAGGTCAAACCCTAGAATGTATTGGAACGACAAACATATCTCTACACATAGGAAATTCCTCCATGAAACAGAGAGTGTTAGTCTGCAACGATGAGGACCTGATAGAAGACTTGATTTTAGGACAAGACTGGATTATCGAGAATGAAGTATGTATCCATCTTGCTCAAGGGTATATCTCTGCCAAAATAGGGCACAAAGAAATATTCAGCTTGTTAGGAGAGAAGCCACTGTGCCAACCTAAGATTGTGGAAAATTCGGAGAATAGCTTAGGCAAAGAACCACAAAGGGAATCCGGTACCCAGGCCCCTAGTGTCAATATGGAAACAGCAGAGACCTCGAATGCAAGGATGACCACAGAAGAACCTGAACATTCCCAAACGGTCAAGAAAAGTTCAACCACTACCCAAAACTATCAACAAGCTACCCAACCGACCTATTGGAGAACCTCAAGCACAGGTTCCGGTCAGCCACAACACAAATACAAATGGGTGCGCAAGGATCAAATGAGCATTCAAAGACAACCAACACCCAACCCAGAACCAGCAAGAGGAGTAACCAAGTCTATGGAAAAAGTAGTGCAAATTTGGGTTCCGAAACCCTTACTCGAAGCTCAGAGAGGCCGACAACAGATATGGATTCACAAGAAGGCTGCTCGGATTGCAAAGAAAGCTAGGACAACCCAAGAACATATCTCTTTTCAAGAAAGACGAAGCAGCAAACCCAGGAAATCTCAACAGCGAACCCTAGGCACCGATTTTGGTGCTCTGAGTCAGATCAAACCAACACCAGCCAATCAAGGACGCAACAAAAGAACATGTATCAAAAGGATGACCACGATTCAGATATGGAGGCCAAAGGAAGTGCAAAGAAAAACTTCACCATTTGACGATCCCAATTGCACTCATGAAGTACACAATGCACCTAAAGTATGCATAATAGGGCAACCTTACACGGCCACGCATTTGGCACATGATGCTCCAAACAAGATTAGTGGTGCACATTCTCCAAGGGAGATTAGCTCTCAGCTTGAACTCAAGTAGGAATGGATCTACAGTGTAAATAAATAAAAGCTTCGGCTATGCTAACAGTTGTTCTCTTTCAGGAAAATGAAAAAGAAACTAAAGAGGTGGTAAGAGATCTCAACTATGGGGTTATGAAAACGGAGTGAAGAACGATGATACTCAGAAATGCACCACACTACTGCATTCTTTGGTATGAAACTAATATACTTCACTTACAAGTGCAGATGGCTTCTGAAGACTCTGAAGCTACGATCCAAGAGGAGGTCCAGGAATTTCCTCCTCAATGTCTTACGAAAGCAAAAGGACATTGGTTCAGAGATGAGCAGCCGGTTGAGGAGTATCTCTTCTTGGCCAACATAAAGATCATGGACACAGAGCATCATTTTCCGATCATGTCCCAGGACTTTAAGGTTTTACATGGACTGCCATCCACGATCGACATCATGAAGAAGGCAGGAATTCATAAGTATTTTGAACTACCGATCTATAAACCGGACTTCCAACGTTGTACACAAGTCATGAACACCCTTCGACCAGCACTACATGATCCATTGGCACCAGAAGCCACTGTGATGGACAAGAATGGAGAATGGGTGGTGATTCAATTTTCCCATGATTTAATCAAAGAAGCATTTGGATGGGAAAAGGATGGTGTCAACACGGTCAAGGAAGAGAGTCGTGGTGCAAAAACAAGAACCTTCGTAGACATTAATAGGGTGGACATCGAAGAAGAAGTCAGATTGATTCACCAACATTTCTGCTTCCCAAGTATGAACAGATACACGGCACCTCAAAAAATCATTGTGCAATTATTGTCTCATGCCATAAAACAGATCGGCAATCAGGTAAACCTTACACCCTATGTGCAAGAAAGATTGTTCGAGGCGAAGAAGAAATGGGGAAATAAGAAATTCCTCAACGGAACGACGGCCCTAACCATCATGATTTATCATGCATTGGGCATGCGAGAGTACTTACAAGAGATGCCATCTTCGATGGAGTTGGCTCAATTTGTTAAAGCAGCCACTGTACCGAAACAGAAGAAAGGTGCAAAGATCGTAGAAGAAGCAGAAACAAGCTCGCAACCCCGAATGAGAGGCATAATGAACGACACAAAACGACCTCGAGAAGTCCAACAAGTAGAAGAAGAAGTACCAACATTAAAGAGAGCCCATGTACTACCGAAGACAACTACCCAGGGGAGTAGACAAATTACGAAGGAAGAGCTGACTCAAGCACTGGAGGAGACTCACAAATATACAGAAGGGCAAGTTAATTTGCCAGTGCAAGGTCACCACTATAAGCAATCACAGCAAGCAACAGATCAGAAAGCCAAGCTCACAAAAGTTCATAGATATAAAGAAATAGGCTTGGATAATTCTAGTTCGGTCTCGGAGAAACAAGAAGAACCAGATACTTCATTGCTTAATGTCGATATTCAAAGTGAATCAAAAGATGATGGACATTGGGATGAATTAAATGAAGTGGACTATGGCGCAACCCAAGACGGCCACAACGAACAGGATCAGACAAAAGAGGTAGACACAAATGCTATTAAACAGCCGGAAGAAGAAGAGAGGCAACAACCTGTTCAATCAAAAGACGCCTCCACTACACATATCAAGGAAGGTAAATCTGATAATGAGGACATAGTGCTATCAGAGGATAAGCCTCAAGAAGAAGGACATGATGAAGAACCCTTCACTCCACTAAGGGTTGTGGCAGAACCATCCCCCATGGATGTTAAGTTTCAAGGAAGCGCCACGAAATCTAAGGATCAAGGTAAAGACCACGAAGAATTGAAGGTACAACTACAAGTCCGACAAACACATAACGAAACTATTCATGTGGACAAAGGGAAAGATGTACACACAGGAGAAACACCAAGTATACCAAGGACATGGCTAAACGTCGATATAGCTCAGCTCAAGCCTGTGGTGCAGGATATGATTCGAACTGCACTAGACACTCAACAGTTAATGCTTGATGCTGATGAAGATTACGATCAAGCCATGCGTGAAAAGCAGGAGCTTCAAAAAGAAGGTGTGGATCTGGCTAATAGGTTATCAAAAGCAGAAGCTCAAGCCTTAAAGAAACACGAGGAAATAAAGAAGACCAAAACACAATGCCAGATATTAGAAAAGGAAAATGCCCAACTAAAAGAACAAATCTTGGAGCTCACGAAGAAATTAGATATGACAGAAAAAGAGAAGACAAGGATCAACGCTCGTGGTAGAATACTCGAATCACAGCTCAAGGTGAGTATGGAGGAAGCGGAAAATTTAAGGAACAGGAACAAGGAACTCATGACCGCTCTCCTCAATGATCAACCACCAGCAGAAACTAATCATTCAACGGAGGACATAAAAGAACTGGAAGAAAAGATCACCAAGATGGCAGATCAGCTCAAACAGGAGCAAGACACCATTGCTGACTGGGAGCAACGGTACATGAACGACACTGCAGCACTACGCAAGAAATGGAAAAAAGCAGAAAATGATTATTTCCGACAGTGCAAAGAAGACACAGATCACATGAATATAGTTGCTCAAGAATTGATCAAACATCAGGAGACGATTGCCAAGGCTGAAACAGAATTAAAGAATAAAGATGACATCATTAAACAGCTGCAGGAGCAGATTGAGCTAAAAGAGAAACAAGGGACACCAGTAGTTCCTCCAGAAACCACGGCTACTGTGGAGGAAGAGAATTGAGCAGACCAGAAAGGGCACTACTGGTGTCCCAGCTCACTGCTGAATTTGAAGATCAAATAATTCAGATAATGAAAGAGGCTAAGATTGAGCATAAACAATTGGATCAAATTTTGAAGCCATTCAACGTACCATACGGCCTACTTAAAGAACAGACGCGGCAGTATATAAAATCTGCAACGAATAAGGATCCGGACCACAACCTCCACTTTAAACATGACACGTTCAATTACACTCAAGAGGAGTTCGAGAGAGCAGATCCGATATGGCGACGAAAGCTTTTGGAAAAGAATCCTACATTGCGGGTACAGTGGGAAGCATCTCCATATGCACTTCAAGTCAATCCATCTTTTTGTCCTGTACCCCGCAGAAGATCTTGGACGCAATTTTGGGAAGGACAGCGCCAAGGCAATCTCAATAACCAGTGGCTCAATTATCCATTACTACCTAGTCCGCCACACAACTACCTACCAACAGAAGAATATATGGTCAAAACAATGGAATTTTGGATTGCAAGATATGCTACAGTTCCGGACTTAGCCGTCAAAATGACCAACAAAATATTCAGCATGCTTATTACAGTTTTGAAGGTGTTCCAGCATGCTAAGTACACCTTTTTAAATTTCATCGGCATTACGCAGGGCTCAGAAGCATTAATTTTTGATTTATCTACTATTCCCAGCCGACTAACTATCATGGCATATTATTCTCGTATTATGTTTTTGCCATCGACGTATATGCAGACGTTCGAAGAAGCATTCTTCACAGGCTTCTTTGAAATTGATTCAGAAATTTTTGTGAAGATGACTTCCAATTTAAATGCAAGACTGGTGGCCTATGAAACTAGCTTCTTCGCTGATCACAGACAGGCGCCAGAAGACGGAGTGAAGTCAAAGCAATGGAAGGAATTTATGATATGTCATGCAAATCTGCTGAACCAACGAGAGCAAACAGCCATCCAAACATACACGCGTCGCCTCAGAAAGCCTGTCGAGGACGACAGAGTTCAGGAGGAGGGACGTGTAGAGGGACAATCAAGCAAAAAGAAAAGAAGAAGAAGGTCCAAGTCCAAAAGTGCACAGTAAAAGATAAAAACATCAAATGATCAAGGACCACTCTCTGCAGGAAGCCCGGCAGGGGCGCAACACCCATCTCTGCACAGAGCCCCGCAGGGGCACGCACCAGGCTACAAAGCTAAACCCCAGGGTCCCCGAGTAGTGGACTTTTCAAACATCAAAGTAGGACCAAAAGTTAGAAAGGGGTAGAGGCTGAAAAGTTGAAGAGGGTGACTAAGAACAGCACATTCCTAGTCACTGGTGGCGTGCGTGGCAGCCCGAGTCAACAGGCAAGACAACTACATCAGGCTCTCGAGTTGTAGAGCTTGAATCAAGAAGGCCATCGAATCTGCATGTCTGTTTAACTGCAGACAACACTGACCAAGGGACGTGCAGTGGAAAAGCTGAAGCGCCTCTAAAAAGTAATGCAAGATCAAGAAGCAGACAACACTACCCACGGGACGCGTTCGCGAAGCAAAGTCTGTCAAGGGACGACAGAGACGAAGAGGGGGAGAGTGTTGCAGAGCTAAAGAGCGCAGAAAGCAGAGAAAAAAGACGGGCCCCAAAATTTTTCCGATTTGGACACACAATTTTTGTAACATAACCACTTTTGTATATATTTTCCGTTGTAAATGCACTAGAGGAGTCCTCTAGATGCATCCCCTCAAAGATTAGTGATTTACCCATGTACAATAGTAGGAAATTAGTCTTTTTAGAGAATAAAGTGCCGGTCTCTTGTGTGAAAGGACCAAACTTAGGGCACTAGTATATAAGTCAAAAGTGACTCATTGTAAAGGACTTCTTGTCATTGTGAAGAAGAGCACTTCTGAAATTTCGAGTTTGCCTCTTCCTTGCTGATTTTGATCTTCATTTTGCTCATGTATGTGTGTGTGAAGCTTGAAATGCAAGTGTAGGACTGTTGTCTATCCCTTCCCCCTTGTTTTGAGTGGCTGTAGTGCTTGCGTAAGCTAGGAGAAGCAAAAACGCGGGTGTTAGGAGTTCCCGTAATTCACTGTTTCTGCCATAACTTGCAGCAGAGTGGTCAGAATTGAGTGAAACCACCACCGTTGGATTCGTCTCGTCGAGAGCTTCGAAACGAGTACCCTATTGCCTATGTTCGGAGTTCTGGGCTGGGAGAAAACCTCAAAAAACCAAAACTGCTGAAAGTAGGTTTGCGGCAGCACTTCCAGTTTATCAGTAGGTGTGGATAGTATTGGTCTTTTCTCTTGCTTGGATAGTTAACTCACTTCATTTTCTATCACGTGTGCAAATGTCTTCATACACTTGGTAAGTCATTCTTCCGGATTGATAATTAAATGTGTGCAAAGGACTCCACTATATGCACTTGTATTGCAATCGAGGTATAGTCTCATTGGTACAAGTCCTTGAGTCATTTCGGCTCAAGTACACAGAGGTCCCAATGGATTGAGAGACTTCATTGTACCTTTTTCACTTCATCATATCTTCCATTTTCAACCTCCACATAGAGAGTAGGGACAGAAAAACTAGTTTCTGTTGGAAATGAGGTAGGCCCATAACTAATGCATTTCATCATCGCTAAAGCAAATTTGTCCGTCTGCTTTCGTGATCCGTCGCTTGTTGCTTTACCCAAAAGAATGAAAATCTTTGTGTTTTTTGCACTGTATGCCGCCGATGGGATTCGATCCCGCACCCCTAGGATGGGAGTCTTTTGTTTTAACCATGCACCTAGCACCGTTTTCTCTTAGAAGAGATAAGACTGAGTTTAATAGATGTTGTACAATCTGACCAAAAGGAACTACTAGGACATTGTTTGACCAATAGGATATTGATTCCGACAATCCCCCCTACAATCTCATATTGGTACAAATTGAATTGGATCTGAAAATGATCACAAGCTTCAAACCTTTACTCCTGATTTGACGTTCAAACCTTTTCTTCAAAAGTCTTCTTTAAAACTAAATTTGACTTTCCTTCAAACTGAACTTGTTGAATATGAACCATAATACCTGAGAAAATATGCAAACTAGATATCCAATAGTGTACTCATCAAGGAATCACTATTTGACAACAAATGTAGCAAGTACTGACTCTGAACCTGTTATCTCCTGTCTTCTTAAACCTGAAAACATACACTAGGATCCACATATTTTCATTTAGCTTACGAAAGCTTTCTCAATGTATGTTGTGTCATGTAAATACACTAATCAAAATCAAGAACTGAATCCTAGACCTGTGATTGACAAGTCACAACTTAGTGTATTATGAACACTGCTTGTTCAACTCTTACTGTACTCAAGTCAAGTCAACTCAAATCAATTGAAATCAAGTGAAATCAATTGAAATCAACTCATGAGTCTCATCAAAATATCTATGATGTCATCATGTCTTCTTCCTTGTTCATTCTATAAATCCTTCATACCTCTTTCCTTCAGAATCTGGTATAAACATATATGTGCGCACTTTTCAAACATACCTGTCTGAAATATCAAGCTTCTCTTCAATAGAACTCTGGAACCTTCTCCTAAACATGAACACCTAACAGGAACTTTCTCCAGACATTCTCCTTCTTCCTTCTTCTTTCAAAGCTGGAGCATAAAGAGAACCTGACAAAGGAAATATAGGAATACCTAAAATAGGAATACCTGTAGGTATGACTCTGCATTCTTTTACATATGGCTGAAAATAATTCTTGATGTTTCATCATCCCCCTGGATGACTTAACACTAGTATCCAGTATTCTTCAAAGTATATCAGACTTTATGAAATCTTGGATGTCCTTCTTCTTTCAATAAATCTGATCTTTAGTGATTTAACATTGCTTCCTTAACATCAATACCTGTGTCTTGAGACAAAAATTTTGAATCCTTTTTATTAGCACTGCAGATGCTAATAGCTTTCACTATTTGCTTTTCAGCTTTCCAAAATCTAGAATAAGGTTAGTTGATCTATATAACAAAAACCTTTCTGAAAGCATTTAGGATTCATAATCTTCTGCAACATAACAAGTATATTCTTCTATCTCTCTGCAACACAAATCTGATAGAACCTGAATCTTTGACTTACTTCTTCCAATGCTAAGAACTTCACAAACAAAGGATAGACAACTGACTCATAAATACTCAAGATCTTCTTGATCATTCAAGATCATATAAAATCATACAAGATCTATCTAAGATCTATGATTTCTCCAACAAAATACCTCTATAGAATCTGCTCTCATCAAATCTTCATGACTAAATGTTTGATTTGCTACTTGAATGTCTCCAAGTGTCCATGATTCTCACAAAGTTGTAAAACTTTTCTTCAAACAAATCCTTCCCAAGAATCTACAACTCCTTACTTGAAACATAAGTGGACAAACTTCTCACCTTGAGAACTCCAAAAGCTGCAAGTTGATACTTCATCTTTTTATATTCTTCCCAGGTGAAATGTGATAGTAGCTGCTTAATTTTATTTTGGCTAACTCCACTTCTCAATCAAGTAATAGGATCTGATGGAACACCTTTTCGAATACATGCATGTATCCAAAAGTCTTAGACAATCTGTTTGTTGTTACCCTTTGGAGTTTTCCTCTCCAATCATTTTAGCATAAAGAATCAACAATACATCTTATATTTGTAAGACAATAGTTACGCAATATAACACAGGAGCAATAGCAGAGAAGATAACAGATATAGGAGAATCTCAACAATTTTCTACTAGCAGCAAGTACAAAGATGATGGCGTTGTCCACCCGTGCGCTCTCAAGGTAGAGCTTAAATGGTGATCTAGACAACTCTAGATAGGGAGATACAAGGTAGAGGTATGCTGGCTCAACTCGGTATCTTAGGTAGTGCAGAAGTCATGTATATATAGAATCATGGGTGGCCTGCCATGGACGGCTATACATGGGCGGTAGAGCGTGGGCGGCCACCACCCGCGTAATTGCCATACACGGCTTAGACTGGTTGAACCGACCTAACAAATATAAATGATTTCTGACTCCGACAGGGAATATTCCATGGAATATTCCCCCTGGGACCCCCCAGCCAGGGGGTCCGCTGGCCCCCTTGGACCCCCCAGCCGGGGCTGCTCACCGCTGCCCCGGACCCCACAATTGGGGACCCTGGTAACTCCCAAGTTGGGATTCCCATCAATTGGGTAATGCACGCTTGGCTTCTCCTCATAAAGGGGGCCTTACAAAATGTGCATACAATCATGAGGGGTAGAAATTGATCATATACTAACACCCCCCCTCAATGTTTACCGATGATAAATCAAGTAGGTCTCGGTCCTATGCCCATCTGTTGAAGATGCTTGTTGAGCTGCTCTCTTCCAAGTACTTTAGTGAATATGTCAGCACAATTTGCCTCTGTTGGGCAATATTCTAGCTCCACAATTTCATCTTCAATTAGCTCACGAATGTAATGGTACTGTACTTCTATGTGCTTGGTGCGAGCATGAAATACTGGGTTCTTTGCAATAGCCATACAACTTTGATTATCACACTTGAGTACAATTGGCATATTTGATGGAAAGCCTATATCTGCAAGAATTCTCCTTAACCAGACTGCCTCACAAGAAGCAAAACAAGCTGCTTTGTACTCTGCTTCAGTGGAGGAGAGTGCGAGAGTTGGTTGCTTCCTACTTACCCAAGAAAATATTCCTGAACCAAGTGAGAAACAATATCCAAAAACTGATTTTCTAGAATCACAATCTCCAGCCCAATCTAAATCACAATATCCTTGGAGTGTATCACCTGTGGTATACAAAATACCAAAATCCAAGGTTCCTGCAATGTACCTTAGAATTCGCATTCCAGCATTCCAGTGACTCTCCTTAGGTTTGTTGGAAAACCTGCTTAACACTCCAACAGCATAGCAAATGTCTGGTCTAGTGTTGCACAGAAAAATAAGACTTCCAACGAGCTTCCTATACTTCTTAGCATCTACATCAGGCATGTTATCATCCATCGATAGCTTATGATTACCTCCATAGGTGTGCTAGTTGGTTTGCAGTCCATCATTCCAAATGCCTTGAGAATTTCTTTGGAATATTTTTGTTGTGAGATGAAAATGCCATCCTTCCTTTGCCATACTTCAATTCGCAGACAAAAATGGAGTAGACCTAAGTCTGTCATTTCAAACTCAGTTCCCAAGCTGATCCGAGTTTGATTGATGAGTTCCTGATGATCTCCTGTAATGATCAAATCATCTACATATACAATGACGACAACTAGCTTGCTATCCCTTTTTGTTACATACAAGTTAGCATCAGAAGTACTTCTTTCAAAACCCATATTTTTGAAAAAATGATCTATTCGTTGGTACCAAGCTCGTGGAGCTTGCTTAAGTCCATACAAAGCTTTCTTCAACCTGCAAACTTTATTTTCTGAATTGGGCACCTCAAAACCTGGTGGTTGAGATACATATACCTCCTCCTTGAGGTGACCATTCAAAAATGTAGATTTGACATCCATCTGGAAAATAGGCCAGGACTTTTGTGCAGCTACTGCAAGTACCGTCCGAATAGTTTTCATGCGTGCTGTTGGTGCAAAAGTTTCTTGAACATCAAATCCTTCAATCTGTGAAAAACCCTGTGCAACTAATCGTGCCTTATACTTTTCTAATGTTCCATCAGCTTTATACTTAGCTTTCCAAATCCATTTAGTACCTATTACCTTCTTCTTTGGCGGCAAGTCGACTAGATCCCATGTATCATTTTTGAGTATACTATCATACTCAGACTGCATTGCCACTCTCCAACCTGGATCATCAATGGCTGTTGGTGCAAACCAATCACCAATTGAAGGCTTGGAAGATCAAATGATGAAGGAAGAATCAATTCCTAAAGTGTGGAAGAAGATTACATTCAGAGGACAAGAGAAGTGTACACATATGTACATTAGTATAGTCATAGATGACTTAGATCTTTTGTTTAGTAAGAATCATGTACAAAATTATCTATAAATACCTTGAGAAAAGTCGGGGCATGTATGAGAGCATATGTGACAATAGTTAGAATCCAAGTTTGAGGAAGTTAGAAGTCATGAGATAGAGGAAAAGTTAGTTGAGTTAGCTCTCATCACTCAACTGTAATTCTTCTGAGTAAATGAAAATTTTTGCGCCCGATGTTTCTGTGTGTTCTCCTTCTACAGTAGATCAATTGTGAAATGCTTTTGTACAAGTCTAAGTTGAGAGTTGCTTGACCTCTGTGCAAAGTTTCAGCTTCCAATTGTAATCAGGCTGAGTGAATTAAGTGTAGGAACATTCATATGTGAAGTGTGTTCACTGGTTCCTAAAACAGGCGCAGATTTCGAAGTTAATGTTTTGATCATTTCTCCTAGCACAGTTTAAAGTTTTGCATGAGTGAGGGCTTAATCTTTAAGTTGGAAGATAAGCTACTTATGTCTAGAAGCATTTGCTTAAACGGGTTCTATTCAAGGAGAACCAAGTCTTAAAAGTTACAGGTGTAAAGTCGACTGTTCTGGATGACAGTTTCTGACATAGGTAACTTGAGAAGTTGATTTCTCAAGTTATACTTAATCTTTTGAAGAGATTCAACTTGGAGTAGATGCGCAATCTCTAGGAGATACTTCATACAAAGTTTCATCAAAAACTTTACACGTTTGATAGGTCAATGTGGAGAAATAGTGCAGCAGACTTTTCTGTGTTTCATCTTCTTCACAGATTTGTTAATCTTTTGATAATTAGCAATTGATCCTCTAAATTAGTGGAGTGTTTGACTTACTTTTGGTATAGAGGTGCTCTAATCACAAAAGTAAGTTGTTCTTTTGGAGATTAACATTCTCCATCAGTGGTATCAGAGCAGGAGACATCAAATTGAGGAAAGGAGGATCCCGACTGCTGCAGATTCAAGAAACTCAACACTTGAAGGACTAAGAAGTGAAAGCTTGGAGTCAAAGCTCGAAGAGAAGACTATTTGATATCAAGAAAGGCAAAAGGAGTCCAATTCGAAGTAAAGGTACATACATTGTTTGTAAAGCTTGAAGATTTCAATACACAGGTGGACACAAGATGGGAGAAAGCTTGCAGATTGATAAGCTAGATAGGGAGAACTATCCAGCATGGTCCATGAGGATGGAAGCACACCTCATGAGCAAAGATCTTATATCATTTATTACAGGAGATGAAGAAAAACCTGAGTTTGCAGATCCAAGTATTCCTACTAGGGAAGAGCTTGCAATGTTGAAGACTTGGATGAGAAAGGATGCTCAAGCAAGGAGTATCATCTACATGGCTGTAAATGATTACCTTCTACCTCACATCAGAGGTTTGGAAAGTGCTACAGATGTTTGGAATGCCTTGGAAGAGCATTTCCAAAATACAACTAAGTCAAGGAAGTCCTCACTATGGGCTGAGTTCACAACCTTCAAGAAGAAGAGCTCACAATCAATTTCAGATTATGTGGCAAGGATGAAAGATATTGCAGATAGCTTGGGAGCAGTGGATGAAGACATTGAAGAGGAAAAGTTGGTAAGACAAATACTTACAGGTTTGAGAGGAGATGAGAAGTGGAAGCCTTTTATATTGTCCATAGAATTGTCACTTGATCACTTTACTCCTGATCTTAATCAATTGCTAGGACACATGCTAACCTTTGAGCAGGATCTTAAAGGAGACAATGATAGAAGTACAAGTCAAGCTATGTACTCCAAGGACAAGAAAAAAAATGGCAAGGGAAAGCAATCAAATGATGATGAAGGGAATTCAAATCAAGTTAACTTCACAAAAGGGAAGACAAATTTCAGAGGTAAAGGAAGAGGAGGTAAGAATAAAGATAATGCTAAAGCTTGTTGGATTTGTGGCAGAACAAATCATTTGGCAAATGTTTGTTGGTATAATAATCAAAATGGTGGAAACAATAATCAGAATTATAACCAAAGAGGTAGAGGAGGCAGAAACCAAAGAGGCAATTTTAGAGGAAGAGGTGGTAGGACATCCTATGGTAGAGGAGGTGGAAGAAACTTCCAATCTCAGTCCTACAACAACAATTATTACAATTATGCATCAGATCAGAAGGATGACATGACTCTTATCTTGAATGCAACTCATGAATCAATGGGAGAAGATCAAAGAGTGTTTTATATTGACTCAGGGTGCAGCAACCATCTGAGTGGGAATCTATCTTTGATGACTGATATGGAAGCAAGGGTGAATGGACATACAGTTCAGACAGGTGATAATACCAAACATAAAGTGGAGAGCATTGGATCAGTGAAGACAAAGAGTGGAAGTACACTTCTGAGCAAGGTACTTTATGTTCCTACTATTCCTAAAAATCTGATAAGTGTAGGGCAAATTGTGGAGAAAGGATATGAGGTAAGATTCACAAATGATGGTGTCTATGTACAAGATCCAAATCAGGGATATAGAAACATAATTGCAGGGAAAAAGGAAGGAAGATTGTTCACTCTCAAAGTCCAAGGTAATGTGGGACATGCATTATTTACCTATGGAAGTCAAAAGGTATCTGAATTAGACCTATGGCATAAAAGGCTAGGTCATTTCAATGAGAGAGCTATAAAGGAGATGTCAAAGAATCAGGTGGTGCTTGGATTGCCAAATATTGAAGGGCAACATATGGTGTACAAGTGTGAAGCTTGTCAATTAGGTAAAGCACATAAGAGTTCTTATAACAAATCAGGGTACAAGTATTCAAATATGCTTGAATTGGTTCATACAGATGTATGGGGTCCCTCAAGGGACTATAGCATAAATGGATCCAGATATTATGTGTTGTTTGTTGATGATGCAACCAGGTGGATTACTTTGTATGTAATCAAGGATAAATCAGAAGTTTTCAAGACATTCAAACATTTTCATGTTTATGCAGAAAGGATCACAGGACAAAAGCTAAAGAGGTTAAGATCAGATGGAGGGGGAGAGTATTTCTCAAAAGAGTTTGATGATTATTTGTGGAATGCAGGTATCAAAAGAGAAGTAACTTGCAGGTACTCCCCTCAACAGAATGGAGTAGCAGAAAGGAGGAATAGGACTCTTGTAGAGTTTGCAAGAGCCATGATGAAGGAAAAGAATTGTCCAAATTACTTATGGGCAGAAGCTATTAACACTGCAACATACCTTGTGAATAGGTTGCCTTGCAAAGCTTTGGATGGAGGAACCCCTTATGAAGCATGGTGGGGTAAGAAGCCTAGTCTTGATCATTGTAAAGTATTTGGATGTATTGCATATGCTTATGTTCCTTCACAATTAAGACATAAGCTAGAACCAAAAGCAGAGAAGTATGTGTTTATTGGATATGATGATAGACAGATGGGTTACAGGTTGTGGAGTCCATCCACAAAGCAATTTCTTGTTACTAAAGATGTGACATTTGATGAGCAAAATATGTGGTATACAGGATCACCAAATGAGTATACAGGTGTTGAAGAAATTCAAAGGAAAGGAAAGGCAAAGGTAAAAGTTTGTGAAGAAATTGTTGATGAAGTTGACTCTAGATGTAGAGTGCAGGATCATGTAGAAGAAGGGCCAAGATTTGATCCAGAATCAAATGAGGCTGAAACTTCAAGAAGTGCAGAAATCAGAAGATCTACAAGGGAAAGGAAAGAACCTATAAGGTATAGTTATGATACATCTTTCCTAACAACAAAAGATTATGCCTACATTGTTAAAACAGAAGAAGATCCAACCACTTATGAAGAAGCCAAAGGTAAACAGAATTGGGAGAAGGCAATGCAAGAAGAGTATGATGCTCTACTTGAAAATGAAACTTGGGAACTAGTACCAAGACCAAAGAATCAGAAGGTCATTGGATGCAAGTGGGTATATAAAACAAAGAGGTTTGCAGATGGTAAGGTGTCTAGATATAAGGCTAGACTTGTGGTCAAAGGTTATGCCCAAACTTATGGGGTAGATTATGATGAAACCTTTAGTCCTGTTGCTAAGATGTCTACAATTAGGACATTGATTGCTATTGCTGCTTGCAAGGGATGGAAATTATCACAATTGGATGTGAAAAATGCATTTCTAAATGGATACATTGCAGATGAAGTATATATGGAGCAACCAGAAGGCTTCATGGAATCAATTGGATCAGACTATGTGTGTAAGCTCAAGAGAGCTTTATATGGGTTGAAGCAAGCCCCAAGAGCTTGGAATTACAGATTGGTCAAGTTCTTGAATGAATGTGGATTTCAAGCATCAAAGGCAGATAGTAGCTTGCTAGTGAAGGCAAGTGAAAATGGATACATTTACATGTGCATTTATGTTGATGATATTATTGTTACAAGAACAGATGCTCAAGGAATCAATGAACTCAAAAGACAAATAGAGAAGGAGTTTAAGATAAGTGACTTGGGAAACTTATCTTATTTTCTAGGAATGCAGATTGTGTATACTCAACATGGAGTATATGTTTCACAAGAGAGATATTTGAAGAATCTTCTAGTCAAGTTTAACATGGAAGATTGCAGGACCTCAACTACACCATTGGAGGTAAATCATAAATTAAGCAGGTATGGAGGTGAAGAGTTCAATGATATGAAGAAATATCAGAGTTTGGTAGGTAGTCTAATCTATGCTACCTTGACAAGGCCAGATCTATCATATGCAGTAGGTGTGTTGTCACAATTTATGCATTGTCCAAAGAAGACTCATTGGATTGCAGCCCAAAGGGTACTCAGATATATCAAAGGAACCCTAAGTGAAGGTTTGTATTATGGTTTCACTTCTGACACAAGAATCAAAGTGTTTAGTGATGCAGATTGGGCAGGTGACTCAGATGATAGAAGGTCTACTCATGGATATCTATGTTATGTTGGAGATAAGTTAGTTTCTTGGTGTTCAAAGAAGCAACACACAGTTGCTTTATCATCCACAGAAGCTGAGTATAAGGGAATGGTAGAAGCTGCAAAGGAAGTGATATGGTTGAAGACCTTGATGAAAAGTTTTGAGATTGATCATAGTACTCCAATAATTTTTGGAGACAATATGAGTTCTTTGTATTTGGCAGCTAACCCTGTTTTTCATGCCAGGACTAAGCATATAGAGATTCAGTATCATTTCTTGAGGGAAAAGGTACTAGATAAAGAGATTGAAGTGATGTACACTCCAACAAAAGAACAAGTGGCAGATATGATGACAAAGAGTCTGGATGGACCTAAGTTACAAAGGTTCAAAGACATGGCAAGTATAAAGAAGACAGAGAAAACCTCAATTGATGATTGAGGGGGAGCTGTTGGTGCAGACCAATCACCAATTGAAGGCTTGGAAGATCAAATGATGAAGGAAGAATCAATTCCTAAAGTGTGGAAGAAGATTACATTCAGAGGACAAGAGAAGTGTACACATATGTACATTAGTATAGTCATAGATGACTTAGGTCTTTTGTTTAGTAAGAATCATGTACAAAATTATCTATAAATACCTTGAGAAAAGTCGGGGCATGTATGAGAGCATATGTGACAATAGTTAGAATCCAAGTTTGAGGAAGTTAGAAGTCATGAGATAGAGGAAAAGTTAGTTGAGTTAGCTCTCATCACTCAACTGTAATTCTTCTGAGTAAATGAAAATTTTTGCGCCCGATGTTTCTGTGTGTTCTCCTTCTACAGTAGATCAATTGTGAAATGCTTTTGTACAAGTCTAAGTTGAGAGTTGCTTGACCTCTGTGCAAAGTTTCAGCTTCCAATTGTAATCAGGCTGAGTGAATTAAGTGTAGGAACATTCATATGTGAAGTGTGTTCACTGGTTCCTAAAACAGGCGCAGATTTCGAAGTTAATGTTTTGATCATTTCTCCTAGCACAGTTTAAAGTTTTGCATGAGTGAGGGCTTAATCTTTAAGTTGGAAGATAAGCTACTTATGTCTAGAAGCATTTGCTTAAATGGGTTCTATTCAAGGAGAACCAAGTCTTAAAAGTTACAGGTGTAAAGTCGACTGTTCTGGATGACAGTTTCTGACATAGGTAACTTGAGAAGTTGATTTCTCAAGTTATACTTAATCTTTTGAAGAGATTCAACTTGGAGTAGATGCGCAATCTCTAGGAGATACTTCGTACAAAGTTTCATCAAAAACTTTACACGTTTGATAGGTCAATGTGGAGAAATAGTGCAGCAGACTTTTCTGTGTTTCATCTTCTTCACAGATTTGATAATCTTTTGATAATTAGCAATTGATCCTCTAAATTAGTGGAGTGTTTGACTTACTTTTGGTATAGAGGTGCTCTAATCACAAAAGTAAGTTGTTCTTTTGGAGATTAACATTCTCCATCAATGGCTTCTTCAATGGTGGTAGGTTCCTTTATCGAACCCATGATATCTGCCATTAGAGCCATGTTAACAATGTGTTCTGAGGCTCTTCTTTGCTCCTCTATTCTCTTTGATCTTCGTAATCCATCCGATGATGATTCTGGTACATCTACATGTGGATTGTGATCATCAAAGAGCTGTTGTGCCCACTTCGGTAGTGGCTTACGCTGTGCAGCTACAACTGGTTGGCTTTTTATTGAGGAAATTTCTCCATTAGATGTTTCCTCCTCCTCAACTTTAACCTGTCTTTTGATAGGCACAAGGTGAGATATTTCTCCGCTTGATGAGATAGTAGATTTACCTTTATCTTCTACTAAGTGTGGTCGTTCATCAAACACCACATCTTGGCTGACAAAAATCTTCCTTGCCTCAGGATCCCATAACCTGTATGCTTTAGACTCTTCACTATATCCTACGAAGACACACTTTTTGCTTTTTGAATCCAACTTTGATCTTGTTGAATCAGGAATATGTGCATAACAGAAACAACCAAAAATTCTGAAATGCAAAACTGAAGGCTTTTTACCAGAATATGCTTCTTGAGGAGTCATCCCCTTCAGAGCTTTTGTGTAGCTTCGATTGAGGATGTAGACTTCTGTATTGACTGCTTCTGCCCAGAATGAATCAGGCATGTCTTGAGCCTTTAACATACAACGAGCCATTTCAACTACTGTCCTGTTCCTGCGCTCAACAACGCCATTTTGTTGAGGTGTATGAGTTGTGGTAAGTTGCCTTTTCACACCATGCTCCTTACAGTAATTGTTGAATTCTGTTGACAAGAATTCACCTCCTCTATCTGTTCTAAATTTTTTCAGTTTCCTTCCTGATTCATTTTCTACATACTTATGCCATGCTTTAAATTTTTCAAAAGCATCAGCCTTCTCTCGAATGAAATAGACCCACATCTTTCTGCTATAATCGTCGACTAACAGCAAGAAGTAGAAAGATCCTCCTAAAGCAGGTGTAGACATTTTACCGCAGAGATCAGCATGTACCAACTCTAGAGGAGCTTGAGATCGATTGCTGGTCTCTCTTGGAAACGCCTTTCATTGTTGCTTGCCCATCATACAAGCTTCACAAGGTTCCTGCAGCTCTAAAAATGCAGGCAAATGAGCAACCATCCCTGTTCGTTGCATCTCCTTCAAAACTGCAAATTCGAGATGCCCAAATCGTTGGTGCCATAACCTGCTTACATCTTTATCTTCTGTAGCGGTTAAAGCACTTAACTCATACAAGTTATCCCATCATATGCCTTTACCTACGACATTACCTGATGAATCCATGATTTCCGCACCACTCTTATTGAAGTGAACTTCGAGTCCACGATCTGTTATTGCAGAAACTGACAACAAATTTCTTTTGAGTGTAGGTACATAGAGAACATCGGATAACTTTTTCTCAACACCTGGAGAAGTGATAAAAGAGATGGTTCCAGTTCCTTCAGCTGGACACTTGGAGTCATTTCCCACCACTACATTGATGGATTCCCGTAGAGGCACTAGGGAACTATACCAATCCTTTTTACTAGTCATATGGCGAGAAGCTCCACTATCTAAAATCCATGGCTCATCAACACGAGCTTGAGCAGATGAACATACCTCTTCAATAGCTACCCAAAGTTCCAGCTCTGTGTTGTTTGCAGACTCTTTGTTCTTCCATGATGATTTTACAGTCCCATTCCATTCATCGGCTTGCTTCTTTCTGCAATCCTTGATGGCATGGCCTTTCTTTTCACAATAGAAGCAACTTCCTGTGAACTTTTTCTTCTTTGGCTTCTTCTTCGATCCCTCTGAAGAGCCTTTACCTTTTGCATTTGCTGAGAATGCAGCATCAGTTGTACTTTGCCAATTCTTCAGCCGCATCTCTTCTTCTAAAAGCATCGCACAAAACTCTTCAAATGTAAGAGGAGTTGGCCTTACCTGAGTGTTGAGGGCTGTTACCCTGGACCCCACAATTGGGGACCCTGGTAACTCCCTTTCCTTATAATATCTTACATGGTCCAATATGACCTTCATCCAACATTCAAGTTGGGATTCCCATCAATTGGGTAATGCACGCTTGGCTTCTCCTCATAAAGGGGGCCTTACAAAATGTGCATACAATCATGAGGGGTAGAATTGATCATATACTAACAATATTTGTCAATCCTAGAAGTATACATGAGACCACAGCCCCTTCTAGATAATAGAATCCAAAAAATAAGAGAAAATTGGCTGGATTTCTGAGAAATAATAAGATGAAGAGGAATTTCTAGGGTTTTGGTTATCTTGAGCAATACTACATCATTTCCAATGATCTTGGTGTCTAAAGCATGTTATTTTCTCAACAGAACACAATCATGAAGTCAAATCTCAAAAATGATACATGTAACCTTCAGACGAGACAATCGTGATTCTGTGAAAATTGACGATTTTCATCTCTAGCACTATTCTTCAGCAATTTCTCACTCAACACATCATGAATCAACTCTCTTCATACACATTCATCAAAAATACACAATAGAAGCTTGAAAATTCCACGGATACACATAGAATAGACTCACAAATCAAAGAAAGTACTTGAAAGGAAGAAATACGATTTTCTGCAGGAAACTCTTCTCATTACTTGGATAGCATCAAATACAATTAACCAACCCTCTCAAAATAGAGGAAATTATCTTTTATACATTTTCAAGTGTCCCTTTTCACACTTGAATTTTGGTCCTTTTCCCTTCTAATCTAAAAATATGCTATCTAGGAGTTTCCAAAAATTCTAGAAAAATTACATATGATTCTAATTTACATGAGGAAGACTCTTCCTCATTTTTACATCATTTGCATAAATATTTCTACAATTTTTTATCATTTTACAAATATTCCTCTTCAAAAAAATGCTTCTTCTAACACAATCATAGAAAGTAGATTCTCCAACTGACTAGTACATCAAAAAATTGAATTTTTTGAAGTTTTTCTTAAAATATTGAATATGAGGTAGCCTTTCCAAACACAAAACCTCAACCCAAGTCTTTAACATCTGCTACAAAAAACTCTTTTACCTCAAGAGTTAGATAAAGAAGAAATATACTTCTCTGCAACGTGTCGTATGCCAAGTAGCTCTGTATTGACACTCCAAGAATTCTTTGAGGGAACATATAAGCTGCCTCCTTAAAAAATCTTCAACTAAAACATAACTCATACACATATGAGTCAAAGCATATAAGTTGCCTTTCTGTCTCTCAATGCAATTCTTTGTCGAAACCTATTAAAACATGACCAAGTATCATGCAAAACAAGAAACTTCTTCTTCTTTAGACTTTCTTCACACAAGATGTTCACATAGACTTGTTTTTGGATGTAGAGGATAAAATAGGAAAAGTATATGGAAAATATAAGAGAAAAGGAAGTCTTAATTTCCCTTTGGAATTGTTGGACCTTCTTTTTCTGCATCTTTCTTCCACCTGATGATGATGTCAACATCTTCAAACTTCTCTTCCATACCTTTTGTTCTCTTCATCTTGAAGTAGCAAGAACTTCTTAACTTCTTCAAATGAAACCTTGCTCTTCCTCTAATACTAAGAGTAAGAGACAAAACAAACATGGTATACAAATGGAAGTGAATATAGAATCATGTTTTATCATCTCCTCATATCTCTTGAATCAAAAACTCTATTTCAAATGATTGATATGACTGAATTCACCAACCTTTTGTCTGAATGATGAATTACCTTTCTAGAGTTACGTCTCTAGATCAAATTCTGTACCTGGATATCCAACCAACTTACAACAAAAAATTGGTTGAACACAAAACTGATGCTCTCCATATTTGTCTTCTTAGATGAACTTTCTTGCCATGAAAGAGATCTCTCAAAACTTTCTAGAAAAACCTCTAGATACCTGTTTTGATGTAGCCTTTAACTTTCAAATAATGAAAGTGAATAAAAGAACTCCTTGAATCCTTCAAATCTCTTCATAACTGCTCTTCTAAGATATGACCTGCAAATGATAATCTGATAGTAAAAACTGATACCTGTTATTTGATGTTGATCTGATTCCTTCATCTTCTCCAAACCATTGTTCTTCCTTGAAAATTTGAAGTAGCCTTCTCTTCATTAAGTCTTGTTCTTCAAACAATACTTTTGTAAAGTATTTGCATACTCTTGCAAAAATATTCGACTGCTAACAGATCATCAACTTCATACTCCACACTGATAACCATGTGACTCAATTGTCTGATTCTCAAATCTCTACTCATCTAGATTAAGTGTGTATGTCAAATGTCAAATGTTAGAAGATGCTCTTAAATCATATGTTGTAAACCTAGAAGTCTAGGAAACCTGGGAATCTGAGAGCCTGAATGAACTCTGATACCAAAACCCTAAAGCTCTGATACGAAATGTTGGAAATGAGGTAGGCCCATAACTAATGCGTTTCATCATCGCTAAAGTGAATTTGTCTGTCTACTTTCGCGATCCATCGCTTGTTGCTTTACCCAAAATCATGAAAATCTTTGTGTTTTTTGCAATGTATGCTACCGACGGGATTCGATCCCGCGCCCCCAGGATGGGGGTCTTTTGTTTTAACCATGCGCCCAGTGCCATTTTCTCTTAGAAGAGATAAGACTTAGTTCAATAGATGTTGTATGATCTGACCAAAAAGAACTACTGGGACATTGTTTGACCAATAGGATATTGATTCCAACAGTTTCTTTCATTGAGACATTCTCGAAAGAAGCTTCCTCTACCCTGCATGGATGCTCACATAGACTCTTCTTTCCACAATCTTCAGACCTAGGGACGAAATTCAAAGGAGAACATACTTGAGGGAAAAATTTGGCAATATGCCCAATCTCCTCGCAACACCAACATCTAATATAATTTGAGATAGGACCAAATAGAGATGACATCGATTCACATGATGTCTCATTCTTGGACCAATTCTATCAATCTCTTCTTCCACCTAGAATTGATTTGCTTCATGTTGGTCTTCTCAAAACCATAGGCTTGCCTTTGGTGGGCCATTTCTTTAATGAAGACCAAAGCAAATTTGGGGTCGACTTGGTTGTACCACATGATTGGGGCACCAAGCAAACTTATAGCAATCTCTATGAGATATGCTAAGCCAATCCCAAGTGGAGTAGCCAAAATGTAGAGTCCTAAGCCCAAGGGAGAGATGCAAATAGATGCATATTCTTTTGCCCAAATTCCCTGAAATATATCAACTTGTGTTACTCTAAGTCCACAATTCTATCTCCATGTGATAACTTCTCGTTCTCACACTCTATCTCATACCCCTTCACTCACACTTCTTCTCTTCCATGACAAAGCACATTAAGGTGCAATATCACATTATCCATTATTACTTATCCACTAAGCACATTTTTAATTGAGAAGTTTCATCATCAAGAAAATGCAATAGATTCTTTGACAAAAGCTCTAACACATAACAGTTTTAGATATTGTTGTCACTTGATGGGGGTGACTTGATCTTGTTTTGTACACTGTGTAACATTCCCATCAGATGGTAGGTATGAGTCATATACTCATACTCATAGATTCTTTGTCCTTCTTTATTTTTCCTCTTTGTCCATGTTGAAGCTCAAAGTCAAGGACAAAGCATGGAAGCACATCAAAAGGTGGACACACAAGGAAAGGGAGCAAGTAGGGAGCTCCAAGAAGTGTATGTCAAATTTTCAGAAGAATCCCCTACAAAAATAGTGATTTTCATCACTAGAAACCATTGTAAATACCATTATCTATTTTTAGTAACTCCATTTTGTTCAAGCCGAGGAGTCCTCGAGCTTGAGGAGTATTAGAAGTACCATCGTACCAATTTTCATAATTTTTAGACTTCGTTTGAGCCCTCAAATAAGCCCTGGAACCTAATTTTTAACTAGGCCGGACACTAGGTCTGGACAGGGCCAAAACTAGTCAAAAAACTATAAAAAGAGCTAGAGAGCTCATTTTTGAGGTTAGCTTGTTAGAGAATAGAACTTTTGTAAGAGAACTCTTTTGCAATCTAAGCTTTCCATTGTTCCTCTCTTTGATCTTACTTTGTGCGCGTGTGTGTGTATGTGTGTGCATGTTTGTGTGCTTTCACTCACGCACTTGTGCCTTCACTTGCTCGTGGTCTTCATACCGGTCCTCACGTCTCCGCGGATTGACAAGTAAAGGAGGTGGTGCTTACGCTTGAGCTACACCAAATTTTGGCGCCGTTGCCGGGGAGAGAGCTTCGAGGACGAGCGTTGTGATGGTAAGATCGTAGATTTGCGACGTTGGAAGGTAAAAAAACTGTCATTTCAGTTCATTTTCTGTTTTTTCCTCTTCATCTTCATCATCATCATCATCTCCACCTTCTTCCATCTTCTTCTTCATAGAAATTTCTTGTTTTTTAGTGCATTTTCACCATTTTCATTCCATTTTTCATGCATTATTGTGTGTGGAGGAGTTAGGAGGTGCAAGGGAGAGCAAGCGCTGTATTTTTTTCATGATTTTCTGCTCATACGGAGCTCGCCATAGCCGGCGCTCAGAAATTTGAATTTCCCGCCAAAAAACGCGATTCTGTGATGAAAATCGCGATTCTGTGAAAATTCAAAATTTTTTGAAAAATCACGATTTTCAGTTTTCCCGCCTAAAAGTTGGTTGAAAAAAAAATCGCGATTCTGTGTTTTTCTCAAAAAAACACGATTCTCTGCTCAAAATCGCGATTCTCACCAATCACGATTTTCAGCAAAAAACACGATTTTGTGAAAAACACGACTTTCTGCTCAAAATCGCGATTCTCACAAATCACGATTTTCAGCCAAAAATACGATTTTGAGAAAAACACGATTCTGTGGGACAAAATCGCGATTTTCAAGTCAAAAACACGATTTTGAGAAAACACGAATTTTTGCTCAAAATCGCGATTTTCAATTCACGATTCTCTGAGTCAAAATCGAGATTTTCAAAAACACGATTTTGTGATCAACATCGCGATTTTCAAATCACGATTTTCTGCTCAAAATCGCGATTTTCAAAAACACGATTTTGTGATCAACATCACTATTTTCAAATCACGATTTTCTGCTCAAAATCGCGACTTTCAGAAACACGATTTTGTGATCAAAATCGCGATTTTCAAAAATACGATTTTGTGCTCAACATCGCAATTCTCTGAAACACGATTTTGTGCTCAACATCGCGATTCTCTGAAACACGATTTTGTGACCAACATCGCGATTCTCTGAAACACGATTTTCTGATCAACATTGCGATTCTCTGAAACACGATTTTCTGCTGAACATCGCGATTTTCAGAAACACGATTTTGTGATCAACATCGCGATTTTCAAATCACGATTTTCTGCTCAAAATCGCGATTTTCAAAAACACGATTTTGTGCTCAACATCGCGATTTTTTTACTTCACAGCATCGCGATTTTCAGAAAGTTCACAAAATCGCGATTTTCTCCAAAGGTCCTGTTTGCCTGTTTTGACCCCCAGGAGCCTGAATTGGCATAACTTTCTCATCCAAAGTCCATTTTTTGAGCTCTATAGCTTGTTGGAAAGCTCGTTTCAAATCCTACACGATCTCAACTGTTTTTTTCAAGAACAATGCGTTGATTTTGAGATAGGATAATTTGAAGTTGACCCTCAGGTGGGACTAGGGAACCAAGGGGGCTCTAAAGAATTTTGAACCATACCAAAGGGAAAATTTGGACTCTTGACTAAAGCTTATGAACCTGAGATCTGGTAGACACTTAGGCAAGGATAAACAAAGCATTAGATCTTCTGAGGCTAGTGTTAACCATACATCCAAGTCTTGGGCACAACAACTAAGTGGTCATCTTTTACTCAGATCAGACACAAGTGATTCAGAAATGTCTTTTAGTATGGGAAAACCTGTAGGTGGCTCAGGGACTGCCCATCTACAAACACCGGAAGGTCCCTATAAGACACAGTTGGAATATATTCGGACCAACCAATTAGGTGCTCGCATCTATGAGGATGGTCTGAGGCGATCAGTGGTCCAACTCAAAAATCCAGATCAATCCTTTGGACTTGAACACCCGGTGGTCAAGTTTGAAGAGGGTTCATACATTGATAAGGAAGGAACCATGTATGTGGTTACCAATCAACCAGATAGGACCGATGAGTTTGGAAATATCATTCATGAGAATGAGATAGGAGACCTAGAACAAGGAAATATAGGACAAGGACCCCAGACTCCTAGAGGCAAGTCAGTTTTGACCCGAGTGATCACTCCAGACTGGATCCCTCAAGACAACAAAAGCATAGAACTATTTTTGAATAGAGAAACAGAGGAAGCCTTTTGGAGATTCAAGCCAGAACAACCTAGCCAATTGGGCATAGTCATCATCTACGAGTTCAAGGATCCAGAGATACCAGGCAAAGTTGTCTACCTGGATAACACATCAGAGAAAATTTTCTTGGTAACGGAACATGATAGACATGCATATACATGGAAGAATGAAATGATTTTCCCCCCACCAAGATCCAATGTTTCCCATGGCCTCCAAGGGGTAGGATCATCCCAGGCTCATGAAGCCCAGAGAGAAAGAACTAGAGAGAGACCTGAGGTAAGCTTTGCACACACCGTGGGCAGGAATAGATCAGGATGCGAAAATGAAAGACCTGAAAGAGAGAGACATCAAGCACATAGGCAACAAAGAGATGAACAGGATTTTCCATTGCCTAGACCCCGGGAGTACCCAAGAACCCTTAAACCCAGTCATGTGATCAAGGCAATGAAGAACTATTTCGATGGGACAGGGGATCCTTATGATCATGTGGCCGAGTACAAACAAGTGCTGAGAGCCGAACAAATTGAGGACTGGTTCACCCAGTACGAGGCATTTGGTTTGACCCTTAAAGGCACTGCCTTAGCTTGGTTTCAACCATTGAGTAGAAGCAGCTATCGCGATATAGGTCAACTGCTAGACGAATTCATTGTAGAATTTTCCAAGAGTGGTATCAGGCATAACACATCGTCCCTGATCCACAGTTTCAAGCAGACACCCCAAGAAATAGTGCGACTAGCAGGTAGAAGGTTCAGACAGTACCTAGAAAGATGCCCTGCTCCAGAGCTACCCACACCAGCCAAACAAGTGGCTTTGTTTTTAGATGGCTTACTGAGCACAAAGTTAAAATCCTATGTATACTTGAAAGATCCTAGATCCATAGAAGAGTGTGTGCAGACGTGCATAGACATAGAAGATAACTTGGGTGAGGAGTTAGGATTGTCCAAACTCTACAAAGATTCGGATAGTTCTACTAGTCATACTTCAAAGATCTCCACAGAAATAGAAGAGATAGCTGAGCAAGTTGCCAAGAAGCTGGGAGTCCAAAATAAACAAACACAGAGAGTCACTTCATTAAATCGGTGCTATACTTGCGGAGGTGACCACATGGCTAACGTATGCCCAATGCAAAACCAAAACATTAGAGAAAGGAATGCTCCATATTGCACTATTGAGAGAAAATACACAAACCACACGGCTCAAGATTGTCCCTACAATAGGTAGGCTGTTAGACAAAATTATCAGCAACCTTACCCACAAGGTAGGTATCAGAATCAATACCAACAGCCATATTATAGACCACAACAGCAGTATCAGGTACCATATAGGCCACAACCTGTCTTGGGAAACCAACCACCAGCTCCAGCCAACGTGATTCCAGTCAAGTATGCTGTGGGAGAGGAAAATCCAAATAGAGCATTGGTGCCCCTAACCCCATGGACACCAGATAATGATTCTCATGCTCATAGTTCAGACTACTCCCATGAAGGTAGTCCACATGCGTATTACACAGAGTCACCTGAGCATAGTGAGATTTACTCGTATCAATATGAGGCGCCACCTATGGAGCAAAATTGGGAGCCAGAATACTCCAATGTCATGTACACAAATCCTAACCCTAGGCCCCAGTTGAGACAAATGAGACCACAAGCCCCTAGAGGATCTTGTTTCAGATGTCATGGTGACCATTTCATTCGTGACTGTCCCCACCCACCATCTCCGAGCCAAGGACAGGCTATCACAATACAGGCTTTTTGTCCTGATTGTGGCAAAGACCATCTCCCCAGAGATTGTCCAAGAAACGCCTCTAGTGCACCCAAGATTACACCCATTAATGTGGTAGGCTTAGTGGCAGATCCAAGTTCAAGTAGTAGCAATGTGGCTCCTATACAAGCTGTCACTAGAGCACAAGCCTTAAAACAGGATAAACCAGTAGAACAATCAGAGTCGAGTGAATCGGGAGAGCCTAGTAAGAGGAAAACAAGAACATGGAAGGATACCAGAGAGAAGGCCAATCGTAAGTGGAATAAAAAGTTATCGGAACTAGAAGAAAGCTTAAAAGAAGCGAAAACAAAAATAGAAGACATTGCATCTCAAAGCCCCTCGCATGCCGAAACTCCATCCATTCCACCTCATCCCACCCCACCACCCATTGTAAATAGACCGCAACCAGGGTCTGTTTTCGCAGATCCAACCCCAGAAGGTTTGGACATGATGTTCAAGGCCTACCAGGCTCGACTTCAAGAAGGGCCTACAGCTGCAAACCTAGACAAGAGTTACCCTAGAGCAGATTTAGAGATTGAACGAATGAAAATGTGCATGAAAATGGTAGAACAGGCTCAAGCCATACTTGAGACTAGTCAAAAGTTCAATCAGACAAACTCTATCAAATCGGATTTGCATTTCCAGGGCTTACTAGAACGATTAGAGCAGTTGGTAAACAAACCACAAGTTTCTCTACCTCCACAGGCTCAACCAGTTATTGAAAGAGGAAGCTCACCACCAAGGGGAGCTTATGTTCCTAATTCCACGGATGCTGGAATACCTCCTTCTATTCAACAGTACTCTCAAGAGTTCTTGCGGGAAATACAAGAGGAGAAATGGGCCAAGGAGAAGGGTAATTCCCCTCCTATTCCTGAGATTGATGATCTTCATGATCAATTTCCCCAAGACATTCCATCTATTTACGAAGATGAAGCAGAACAAGAAGACGAGAGATTAGATTTTGAATCTAATACCTTAGAAGAACTGCCTCAATTTCCAGGCCCATGGGAATCTGAATCACTCCAGATTAGAGCTCCCACAATACTAGTAAGAAATGAAGACTCAGTGGTTCCAAGGAACACGGATGTCGTGAAGAACACTAAGGTTCAGTGTCATCTCACTGTAGAAGAGCTGCTCAAAGCAAAACCTGAGTTATGGAATCATGTGAAGGATCAGGTCCCAGAACTTGATTCCAACATGCCAAAAGCAGGCTCTAAGCAAAGGGTACCAGAGATACCTCTAGACAAAATAGGGGACATATGTGAGGGTGAAGAAGGTAATACTTATCTTCCAATCACCTACCAAGGTTACACAACCAAAGCAATCATAGATTCAGGTGCTGGTGTTGCTATTGCGACCACCTCCTTGTGGAAGCAATGGGGCAAGCCCACATTAAGACCAACTAGAATGAAGCTTCAAATGGCTGATGGTCATTTTGAAAGACCTCTAGGATTGCTAGAAGGGATCACTCTAACCACTTGTGGTGTAGAGTTTGAGCACACATTTGCTATATGTGACTTTGAGAAAAATAATGTCTTTGAGATGATCCTAGGAAGACCCTTCCTACGACAATTGCAAATAGTACAGGATTGGGGAACTAACTCCTTGTACTTACAGCACTTAGGGGTCACCACTAAGGTCAATCTGAAGGATTACACCTTCAGAGATGTACCACCCCTACAGTGGAATTCTATCCACAAAGTGAAAGAAGATTCCATCTCTGTGCATTCTGAAAGTTCACCTGATCCATCATGGCTGCATGAAGATACTCATTTGTGGATGTGCAAGGTCGCAAAGGAAGAGGAAAAACGTTTAAAGGCAAGAGAAGAAGGAACTTCGTTAGGAGATAGACCAGTTAGAGACCCAGCCTACACACCGATGATCTTTCCAGATGAGGAGTTTGAGCCTCATGGCTGGCCAGAAATCTTAGCCACCATGGACATTGCTGTCAATGAGGAACAGTGGACACCTCATTGTGATGAGGAGGGTTATGATATCTCAGTGTTCATGTGTCAACCCTTGCTAGAAGAATGTGACCCTAGTGATGTCATAGAAGAGGAAGAGAATGACGATGATCTGGAGTCTATTGTGATGGATAGTTGCTTTAACTCAGAGCAGCACTATCTAGAAGATATAGGAGTGTTCACCCAGAAAGAAGAAGAACCTCTCACAAGTATTAAAACAGTAAACTCAAAGGATGGAAGTGAGAGTAGTCAAAAGAAAAAGAAAAGAAAAGCAGTGAAACAAGAAAAGGAGGAATCATTGTTTGAAGTACCAGAAAACTTCAAGAAATATGAAGTTGACGACCGCAAAATTTTGGTACGAATGCCTAAGAGAGAGGCCATCATAGGAGAATCATATGATAATAAAGAAAAGACCAAGAAGATTGTAGTGACCATTGAAGAGAACGAAGAGAGATGCACATATATAGGAGATGACCTAAGTGCAAGAGAAGAAATGGAGCTCATAGCTCTATTAAGGGAATATAGGGATGTGTTTGCATGGCACTATAGAGACTTGAAAGGGGTAGATCCAAGAATTTGCTCTCATACTATCCCCATGACTGCTGATGCTAAGCCCACCAAACAGAAGCCCTACACATATAATGATACCTATGCAGCCAAAATCAAAGAAGAAATTGATAGGTTGATTGAGGCTGGATTCATCTATGAGATTGAGCATACCGAATGGGTGTCCCCCATTGTTGTGGTACCCAAGAAGAACGGGAAGTTGCGAGTGTGTATTAACCTTAAAAAAGTTAATGCCGCTATGATTAGAGATAGTTATCCACTTCCAATCACAGAACACCTATTGGAGCGTGTTGCAGGCAAGGAAGTTTATAGCTTTCTTGATGGATTTTCAGGTTACAACCAAGTAGCCATTGCCCCAGAAGATCAACACAAGACGGCTTTTGCCACCGAATGGGGAATCTTTGCATTTCGTGTGATGCCATTTGGGCTCACCAATGCACCTGCAACATTCCAAAGGCTCATGTGTCATGTCTTCAAAGAGTTCTTACGAAAGAGCTTAGAAGTGTATGTGGATGATTTATGTGCTCATTCCCAAGAAAGAAGATTTCACATCCCTGAGCTCAGACAGATCTTCAACAAGTGTAGAGAATATCGAGTGTGTCTGAACCCAGAAAAGTGTGTGTTCATGGTGCGTCAAGGTAAAATCCTCGATCATATTGTTTCTAAGAATGGAATCTCAACGGATGAAGATAAGGTACGAGCCATAGCGGAGCTGCCAAGGCCAAGGAATGTTAAAGAGGTACAAGCCTTTATGGGCCATTGTGGATATTACCGTAGGTTTATCCACATGTACGCGATCATAGCTAGACCCCTTTATGCCTTGTTGTCTAATTTTGAGTGGAACGACGAATGCGAGAATTCTTTCAATGAATTGAAGAAACGTTTGTGCACAGCACCAATATTGACCACTCCTGATTGGAATAAGCCATTCCATGTCCATGTGGATGCATCCAATCATGCCATAGGATGTGTGCTAGCACAACCCACAGGTGAAGGGAATTTAGATTTGCCCATAGCATATGCTAGTAGACAACTAAACCCAGCCGAAAGAAATTATACCACAACCGAGCGAGAAGGGTTAGGCATGGTATATGCCGTAAAGAAGTTTAGACACTATTTATTGGCCAACAAGTTCAAGTTTTTCACTGATCATCAAGCTTTGTTATATTTGGTCAATAAACCTTGCAATACTGGACGCTTAGTAAGATGGTTCCTCTTACTAATGGAGTATGACTTTGAAGTTGTTGTCAGGAAAGGTAGAACCCACCTTCGGGCAGATCACCTTTCTCGCATTACTTCAGGAGAGTCACCACAAGGAGTGTCTGATGAACTACCTGATGCTTATCTGTTCAATTTGGAAGTTGTTCCTAAATGGGCAAATAAGTTGGTACCAGTCCTAACCTTCGGCCCTGCAAATAAGAATGTGCAAACATCACAAGAAGAAATTGTAAAATCACAAAAATATCACATATTGGCAGGAAGCATGTACAAACAAGATACTGAGGGTGTATTAGCTTGTTGTGTCGAGGATGATGAACATAGTAGTTGGTTGCAGCAAGCTCATGAGGGATTGCTAGGAAATCACTATTCTAAACAACGAACATTGCAGAATTTGAAACGTTTAGGAATGTATTGGCCTAGCATGGACAAATAAATACATGAGTGGATTAAGAATTGTCCAAGGTGCAGAGAGAGACCCCCAGTGGAGCATGCGACCCTTTATCAAGTGTCATTAATTCCAGATTGGAGTGCTCCATTGGTAGAGTTTATGAGATCGGGAAAATTACCCAAAGAGGCTAGTCTAGCAAGAAGAAGAAGCATGGAGCAAGAGGCTCAAGGCTATGCCCTAGTAGGAGACAACCTATACCGAAGAGGCAAAGATGGTTACTTAAGACTGTGCGTTCACGAATCAGATTATTTGAAAGTCTTAGAAATTGCACACAGCGGTGTTGCAGGTGGACATTTTGGTCCTGACCGAGTGATCAAGACCATTCTATTCTCAGGACTTTGGTGGCCCACTCTTCATATGGATGCACATACCTATGTGAAGAAATGTGACACATGCCAACGTACACAATATCCAGTGAGAAAAGACGAGATGCCCTTGAGGCCAATGATGGGAGGACGTGCATTTTCGAAGTGGGGCATAGACTTCATAGGTCCTATTAACCCCCCAGCTAGAAACTCCCATGCAGAGTACATCATTGTAGCCACAGATTACCTTACAAAGTGGGTAGAAGTCAAAGCCACAACAAAGAATGATGCTCAGACTACGGCTAAGTTCTTATTCGAGAATGTGTTCACGAGATATGGACTACCAATAGAGTTGGTGAGCGATAGAGGCACACACTTCTTGAATGAAGTCATTGAAAATCTTCTCCAAGAATTCTTGGTGATACATAAGAAATCCGCCCCCTATCATCCACAAGCCAACGGACAAGCCGAGAGTACCAATAAGATCCTCTGTAACGTATTGACAAAACTGGTGAATAATAAACGCTCTGATTGGGACAAACAACTTCATCATGCTGTTTGGGCTTATCGAGTTGCCTACAAAACGGTACTCAACGCCACCCCATTTCAGATGGTCTTCGGACAGAACGCTGTGCTACCATTAGATTTCTTAATCCCTGCCTTAAAAGTAGCACAAGAGTATGAGTGGAATGGGCATGAATTGTCCTCTAGGATCTTTGATCTCGAACGCTTGGGTGAAACGAGGCTACGAGCTGCAGCAGGCATCTACGCTGCAAAGAAGAGGCAAAAGGCATACTTTGATGCACACATCAAGGATAAGGGATTGAAAGAGGGAGATCTAGTGTTGGTATACACACTAAAACAACATGCCCGTAAGTTGGAAAAAAGAGGATATGGACCCATGATCATTAATAGAATTTCCACTAGTGGTGCAGTTCAGTTGGCCACTCTAGAAGGAGATATCTTGCCAAACTATATTAGTGGCTGCAGAATCAAGCTATATCAAGAACCTCTTACTGAGGATATGCTAATGAGACTCAACACTGCTAAGAAGCGAAAAGAAGAAGAGTTAAGAGTGAGAGAAGAAGCACAGGTAGAGGCCAGAGAGCGTATTAGGCGAAATAAGTTAAGGCGATTAGGCCTAGAGGTCAACTCAAAAGCCCCAAAATATCACATGGATATGTGTCAAAAGTCAGGCATTGCGACTTCTCAGGTCATTGACCGAAGACCCTTTGTGACCATAGAGATAGGACAAGGGAAGGGTGCAAGGACGGTGAAAGCATTGATTGACTCAGGTGCAGCAAGTAGTGCAGTTAGACTTTCCTACTGCCAAGACTTGGGGTTGAACATCAATCCCATAGAAGCTTATCTCATAGGATTGGGAGGTGTGGAAACCCCTTGTTTGGGCGAGGTGGAACTTCCCATCTACGTTCAAGATGTTCCAATGAAAGTCAAAGCGCTAGTATGTCAAGATGAGAACCTTACAGAACCACTTGTCTTGGGTCAAGATTGGATCTATGACCATGCAGTTAACTTAAACCTAAGAAGTCAAATTCTTCAAGTTTGGGTACATGAACAATGCATTACATTAGAATTAGAGAACTGCATGCTCCTAGATCATGGCACCACACACTCTCTTAGTTCTTCCAAGACTAATCATATGAAAGAAGATGTTGTATGTGTCAAAAGCTCTATGATGCAGAAAGAGTCAATCGTGGAAGACAAGGTTCGAAGGCGGGTGGATCTTTCTCCTTCTCCAAAGACTCAAGTAGCCACAGTAGTGAGCCCACCACACAAGCAAACACCACCGTTCACGACAACTGCTACATCAAATAGAAAGACACCATTCGATAAAAAAGCGGTTCCGGGCATGAAGCAGATCTGGGTACGCAAAGGAGAGCAACCACCAGCCTTACCCCCACAAATCCCATCCATGCACACTAACCAGGCCAGAAGACGAAGGAAGCAGCTCAGACAAGCTCCATCACAAGATATCCAACAAGTTTGGGTGCCTAAGAAGTTAGCTGCAGCTCAACAAGGGCAATTACAGATGTGGGTACCTAAGAAGATCCTACACCCACAACAACCTTTGTTCTCCCACATGCAAAAGGTTTCAACAAAGAAGCCAAAAAGAGAAAAGGGTAAGAACCACGTACAGAGACCAAAGGAAGATCAAACCAGCTCTTCAACATTAGTAGGAAGACATGCAAAAAGGATATGGGTTTGGAAGCCAAAAGTGCAAGTAGCCTCCACCGAACCAAAGCATCAACCACACTGGATACCACAGTTCAGAAAGCATCCAAAGAGAAAGACGCCTGAAGTGACCTCTACAGTGCCAAATGATGTTCTAAAATGGACTCCAATAAGGAGGATTACATCAGTTCGAGACTCAATGGATACCTCCACCAAGGTCGGCATCAACCTCCACAAATAACATCGAAAGCCTCGAACGAGCAACAACCATGTGCTCCTTGCACAACCCTGTCTTTTGCACCATTTAGGTCATGCATTTCCAAAGTATGCATTAATATAGGGCCACATTACACGGCCGTGCATAGACACACTTGAGAATCCCATGCACAAGAGCACAGTGACATATGTCGAACATTTCTATTGATACTAACTTTTGTGTTCTTGTTTTGTGATATCCTTTTTCTCAAAAAAAAAAAAAAAAAAAGGAAGTGGGAGAGAGCTTGTTCCCAGTGTGTCTCGGCCAGCAGTGAGATTATTGCTGCCTTATCTGGTAGAGGACAAGCAGTTGGCATGAACATGGCATCTACAACTATGATTTTCTCTTACCATGGTAGGAATGAAGAGCTTGAAGGTCCGCAACTTGAGTGATGCTTAACTACTTCATGTACCAGAGCATCCAAGGAGATATCTGCAAAAGGTAGTTCTGGAGGAGAAGACTCCTGCATATGGTGAGCTAAAGAGCATATGTGAAACTCAGCTTGGTGTAGTTACCCGATGTTGCTTGCCAAGGAATATAAAGCAATTCAATTCTCAGTATTTCCTGAACCAGTATGGAACAGTAGCACTGGTGAATGGTCTATGTCAATCAGCATGGTAATCTCTTAGAAACCGGCACGTGTCCAATATTCCTCTGAGTGTCAATATAGGGAAGTGAACGTGCATGAGCCCAAGCTCAGAAATGCACATTGTTAGTGACAAATGTTGCTTTGAAAAGAGGAGAGGGGATCCACCACTCAAAAGATCTCATCAGTGAGGCCGAGTGTACAACACGAAGAGGCAAACATCCATCAACCTTCGCCATGGTAAGTATCTTTACTCTGGAAACACCATAACCATGATAGTTTAGGAAACCTCTTCGTCAGCATACCCTTGAGCACTTAGCTCAAGACCCGCAATTTTTGCACCATACTTCTTCCAATGCATTTTCCAAGTAAGCATGCGTAGGGCTACATTACAAGGCAGTGCACAAGGCACATACTTTTTTCAACCCAGGCACGAACACACTTACCCATTATGGGTTATGAGTAGTTGGCATGAATGCTCTCAACATCATCTTTAAAAGAGCTAGCAGACATCATGGGAACAACATCCATATCTCGGAAGCAAATTGAAGCCAGTAGTTGCTCCGAATCACTCTTGACAACCTCTTCTGAGCAACTTGCAGTTTTGAAAGCTCACAACGACACATTCTTGCTGGAATCCAAGGAACCAGCTCATACAACGGATGGACACCACCTCTCAAAGCACTACACAGAACAGCCCTTCCAACAAGGGTCTGTCAGGGACGACAGACTCGAGAGGGGGGGGAGTGTTGAAGCTCAAAGTCAAGGACAAAGCATGGAAGCACATCAAAAGGTGGACACACGAGGAAAGGGAGCAAGTAGGGAGCTCCAAGAAGTGTATGTCAAATTTTCAGAAGAATCCCCTACAAAAATAGTGATTTTCATCACTAGAAACCATTGTAAATACCATTATCTATTTTTAGTAACTCCATTTTGTTCAAGCCGAGGAGTCCTCGAGCTTGAGGAGTATTAGAAGTACCATCGTACCAATTTTCATAATTTTTAGACTTCGTTTGAGCCCTCAAATAAGCCCTGGAACCTAATTTTTAACTAGGCCGGACACTAGGTCTGGACAGGGCCAAAACTAGTCAAAAAACTATAAAAAGAGCTAGAGAGCTCATTTTTGAGGTTAGCTTGTTAGAGAATAGAACTTTTGTAAGAGAACTCTTTTGCAATCTAAGCTTTCCATTGTTCCTCTCTTTGATCTTACTTTGTGTGCGTGTGTGTGTATGTGTGTGCATGTTTGTGTGCTTTCACTCACGCACTTGTGCCTTCACTTGCTCGTGGTCTTCATACCGGTCCTCACGTCTCCGCGGATTGACAAGTAAAGGAGGTGGTGCTTACGCTTGAGCTACAGTCCATATCTACCATATTGGCCTTTAGTGGGAGATTATTATGGATTTTCACCATTATTGTCTATATGAAGGGCTAAATGCATGCCAAACACTCTTGTATATGTTTTCTCTAATAAAACATATCGTGGTGTGGTCAGCCACAAACTGCATTTAGATGGTCCATTTGTGAAACATGCATACACAAGTTTGTGCTTGAGTTTTTTATTTTCTATGTTTTTTGAATGTTTGCACAAAGTACAAAGAGTGATTGTGATGCCATCCAAGAAGATAAGCCACACTATGAGGAATTGGGAAGCCCTTCATGAGGCCTAAGAATCCATAGAGATAGACACCAAATCTATAAGCAAGATGATTGAGCCTAGCAGTAATACAAAAACAAGGATGATGATCATTGGAAAACAATAGATGATGAGCCCTATTTCAACTCTGATGAAGACCTGCTAGATGGCAAAGAGGAGTATTGGGCCAAGCAATGAAAGTTGTTGCATTTCAAGTACAAATAGAAGAGGAACAAAATTAGCATAAACACAATGAAGGAGAAGAGTTAAAAGGGTCAAATCTAGTAGTATGGGATTTTAAGTGTTTCAAAACTCCAAGAAGTATGAGATGCAACATAAGAATCTGGTTATAAAAATTCCAAAAAGAGAAATGAATTCAAGCATAGAGATGATAAAAATGAATAGACAAAGCATGTGGTAGTTAAATTCAAAGATGGAGAATAAATTTATACCTACCTAAAAAATGATGTCTCTTAGTGTGAATAATAATATCTATTAGACCTCCATTTACCATTACTGTCCATGTAAAAGACCAAATGGCCGGTGGACACTTTTTCATATGTTTTTTAAAAAAACATATAACAGCTTGGTCATTCGCAAAGTATAAGTTCGATCACATTTGTAAAACTTAGGAAATGTGTGTTCGTGCTATGTGTGTATTGTGCAAGTTAACATATTGTAAAGTTCATGTGTAGAGTACTATGTGTGGCATCTGGAGCTCGATATTCTACCCGAGGGTATCATTTTTGAGCTCTCAAAAAGGAGAATCCATCATGGTGCATTGACATTTATGCCACTTCACTGGTATCAAAGCATTCTGACACAAAGGCTTTGTTGATTTTGTGCAAGCAAAGTGAGCACCCGCTTTCCCAATCAAGGCTTTCTCCAAGCCTTAAGACTAAGGTGGTGAATAAGGCATAGATGGCATATCTTGTTATCTAAGTCACTAAAGTCACCATTGGAACTACTGGCTACACAAGACGGAGGTTTCTTGGTACTTCTAGGAAGTTCACCCATCTCAGTACCATTATCCCTAGAGATTATTTAATCGACAATCTCTAACCATTAAGCTACACTCTTGGCATGTTTGAGGAGGGGGAAAGACTAGGGTTCCCATTATCTTGAACATGTTTTGGGCCCTCAAAGCTTCATTCTTTGCTTTCAAAGGCTAGTTTGAAGCATCTTTTGGGTGATTCTTATAGCCATTATGGAGTACTTTCACACATAATTCTCTTTGCATAGGTTCAAGAACATCAAGAAGAGTGTTCATTGATATAGCCATTAAGCTTTTGCATAAAGCCTTTGATGTTGATAAAGAGGGTCATGGTGTGGTTTTCTTAACTGGGAGACACCTAGATGTTAGGGTCTCTTTGATGATGAAGGTGGAAGTTTTACCCAGCCTACCCATAGGAGATGTATGTTGTTTGTTCATAGGTGCTTGAGAAGCCTAGTTGGCTTCTTTCAGTTTAGTGGTTATTTGCAGTGGAGTCAGGGATTCACTATGCAGGTTTACATGTTGGTACTTGCACTTTTATGAGTGTTTTTTTACATTGGTCATTGCTCATTTCGCAAAGGAGTCTCTAGGAAACTTTTTTTTCAAATGTTTGTTTTTCAACTATACAGCTTTACTCGTTCATTAATTTGTTTTTTTTGGAATACTATGGAATTTTTTCCCAAAATCTAACAGTTGGTCATTTCTTTTTTAGCCTTAGTGGTGTTTTTAATATTCTAGCTCTAGTGTTTATTCTATTCATATCTCTATCATCGTGGCATCAAAAATCTCAGGTAGATCTGGTGGATCTAGGTCCAGTGCGAGTGTTCCTAGGAGGAGCCATAACTTGCAATGCAAAGGCCATTCTGAGATCTAACAATTTGATAGCACAAAATATTGATATGGATGATGATGATGATTGGGATGAGTTGGATGAAATGGCTAGGCCTAGAATTCAATTGCACCTAACAAATAATTTTTACTTTATAGTATTGGACTTTGAAAGTGCAAAGAAGATTTGGGAAGTTTTACATATGAAAAAGAAATGGCACCAATAAAGTGTATCTGATGAGAACGTTATATGAACCTCACATGAAGGACACAGATAGCATTGTTTCTCGTCTAAATGAGTTTGATGCTATACTCTTTCAATTAAAAGCTCATAAAATGGAGATGAATAATGAAATGAAAGAAGTCTTCTTATTATGCACCTTGCCATCATCATGGGATAGTAGCAATAGTGCAACTAGTGGTAAACTAGTCTATGATGACATATGAGAAGCACTCTTGAATGAGGAGTTTCATAGAAAATATATGGTTGGCATTTAGAGTGGAGATGCATAGAATGTTTGTGACTCTTACCAAGGAAAGAATCAGTAATGTGGCAAGAAAAAGAACAAGGAAGAAAAGAATGGTCAACAGAATAAAATTAGAAGTAAATTAGGGAAGCGGAATATCGAATTCCATTATTATCGTAAGAAGGGACACATGAAGAAATACTAATATGCATTAAAGAATGCTAAAGGTAAAGGACAGAATGTTGATGGGCATGTTCAATAGCTACATGCACCATCTGTGTCGGCTATGAAGATTGAAGAAATTAATGCTATTTCTAATGATGCTTATGTGTTTTCACTTGAAAGTATTGTGCCTATTGAGGATCTTATGGATTATTCTCTTTCCCACACATGGCTGCTAGATTTCGATGATTCTTTCCATGTGACACATCGCATAGAGAATGGTTATCTACTTACACAGCAAAGTCTCTTGGTACCGTGAAACTTGGTGACTCTTACTAGTGTAACATTGTCAAGATTGGAGATGTGGTTGTGAAGTTCATTGATGGTTCAATATTTATTATGCATAATGTACACCATGTACTTCAGTTATCACATAGCTTATGTAATATGGTCTTCTATGCTCAATCCTTTTGCATATCAAAGGGCAATATGGTTATTGCAAAAGGTTTAATCAAAGTTGGATATCTTTATCCTTTATTTATATCATAGAAGGAACACTTGTTAGTTGTTATTGAACTGCCTATGGCTTGTATTTGGCATGGCCGTTTGGGCCATATATCTCATAGTGGAATGGGAAATCTTTCTTGTTTTGGCTACTTACCTATGTTATCTTTCTTTGATTTTTCAGTTTGTGAGCATTGTCATTATGGAAAACAAACTAGGAATGTGCATAAGATGCACATTGGCTCTCTAATTCAACCTTTAGATGTGTGTGGTCCTAAGCCCACAAGGTCATTAGGTGTTTCCCTTTACTTTTTCACTTTCATAGATGATGGTACTAGAAAAGTCTACATATCTCCTATCAAATCAAAGGATGAGGTATTCCCTACTTTTAGAATATGGATTGCTTCAAATAAGACTCAAAAAGGAACTAATCTTTAGGCTTTTCATTCAGGGGGTGAGTATACCTCACATGAATTCAACCTTTTCTATCAGTCTAGAGGAATTCCTAGAGAGCTTAGAGCTCCTTTTACACCAATACAGAATGGTGTAATTGAAAGGATGAATTGAACTATTCAGGATAGAGTAGTTTTTATGCTACTTCATGCAAACCTTTCAAAATGCTTTTGGCCAGAAGCAGTATTGACAACAATACATGTGATTAATGTTTCACCTAGTACTACCAAAGTTTTGAAAGTGGCATGAGTTATGGATAGGGAAGCCACCATATTGTGATCATCTTCGAGTTTTTGGGTGTGATGTGTATGTTCATAGACCCAAAAACCTTAGACAAAATTTGGACCATAATTCAAAGAAATGCATTTGTCTTGGATATGGTCGTGAAGGCCAATTTGGATATCGCTTATGAGATCTTGAAACATGGTTAGTGGTCAAAAGTAGTGATCTCATTTTCAATGAATCTAATATGGATAAACAAATATTAAGGAGGTTGAAGTGAGAATAGTAGTGTTTGAGGATACTATTCCTCCAATTAGCATGCATAAAAATGCTTCACATAGGGATGTTCAAGAGAATTTCCAATCAGATTAGTCTGCAAATGTTCCTGTTTAACAACCATTGAGATGTCTTTCACGTGTTTTGCATCCACCTGATAGATATGTTCTAGGTTTGGATTTTGTTATGATAATAGATGCTGGTGAGCCTTCTTGTTACAAAGGGGCTATGCAGATAGAGGATCATGTCAAGTGGGAGCGTGCCATGAAGGGTGAATTCGATTCTATTCACAAAAATGGTACTTGGGATTTAGTATCTTTGCCAAATGGAAAGAAAGCTTTACCACACAAACGGGTATATAAGTTGAAATTCACATCAGATAGTGCTTCTCCAAAGTTTAAAGAATGACTCTTTGCAAAGGGTTTTAAGCAAAAACATGGTGTTGATTTCAAGGAAATCTTCTTTCCAATAGTCAAGATGGTTGTACCATGCATGTTGCTTGGATTCAGTGCAATCAAGGACTTAGAGCTAGTCCAAATCGATGTGAAAACTACTTTTGTGCATGGCGATCTTAAAGATGAGATCCACATGGAACAACTAAATGGTTACATAGATCCTAGCAAAAGAAAGCCTAGTTTATAAGCTAAAAAAGAGCCTATATGGACTTGAATATTCCCCTAGACAATGGTACCAAACATTTTATGATTTTATGAAGTCTCAAGGCTATTCTCAAAGTAATTAGGATCATTTTCTCTACACAAAGAGATTCTCAAATGGCAACTTTTCTTGATATATTATGTCAATGATATGTTGATTGTTGGGAAGTCTTCTAATGACTTGTCATTTCTCAAAAAGAAGTTGAGTGAGACATTTGATACGTAGGATTTGGGAGATTCAAAACATATTCTTGGCATGCACATTACTCATGAACGGAGAAAAAAGTGTATATACTTATCTCAAAGTGAGTACATATCCAAAGTACTTCATAAGTTCTATATGCAGGGTGGCAAGCTATTGAGTACACCTTACCCACATATGTGAAATTGAGCAAGCATGATTGCCCCAAATCAGATGAGGAAAAGGAATTCATGATCGAAATTCCTTATGTTTATTGTTGGTAGTCTCATGTATGGAATGGTAGCTACGAGACCAAACATTGCATTTGGAGTCAAACTTGTGAGCAAATATATGTCTAATCATGGCAATAAGCATTGGGAAGTGGTCAAGATGATTTTGAGATACCTGAGTGGCAATAAGAACAAGTTTCTATGCTTGGGTAGAGGAAACACATCCATTATTGGTTACACAAATTCTGATTATGTTGGTTGTATAGACAATCAAAAGTCTACATCAAGGTATATTTTTCATTTTTTTGGAGGTGCTATCTCTTGGAGATCTCATCTTCAAGAATGTACAGTTGTTTCCACTATAGAATCACATTATGTTGTAGCAAGTGAGACATGGAAGGAAGGATTGTGTCTTTCTTGTCTTGCTTGTGATATGGGTCTACCTCAACATGTACCTCATTTTCTTAGTGATAGTCAGAGTGTCATTGCTTTGGCTAAGAATCTGGTCTATCATTCAAAGACCAAGCACATTGAGGTGAGGTATCATTTCATTAGAGATTGCTTAATATCTAACTGCCCAGAAGATCCTAGAGGGGTTGGACAGAGTCAAAGCTAGAACCTTAGAAGAAATTTTTTGACACTACATGCTAATAGTAAATCAATTGTATAGATGATGTCGAGAGAGTTTCTTAAGATTATTCATACATGAAAATGATTATCTTTTGATTCTTGAGATGGCACATGTGGTGCAGCTAGGGGCCATTTCTCTCCTAGGGGATGTGCAGAAATTATCTTTGTTGTAGGACTCTAGCTAGCCACCTTGCATCAAGATGCCAAAGAACTCTTCAAGAGATGTGACAAAATACCTAATTCATATAGATGACATGCTCTTGAGGCCCACACTAAATTGTGAAGCCTTTGTCAGGTGGGAAATGTTTTTTTTTAGGACGATTTAGTCCATCAATGTGTAGATCTCGTTCCAAATACATAATTGTTGCTACTAAATATCTATAACAAATGGGTCAAGACCAAGGCCACTATCAAGAATGATGCACAGGCTATAGCCGAAGTCCTATTCAAAAATGTTTTTACTAGGTTTGGCCTACCCATTGAAATTGTTAGTGAACATGGAACACATCTTATGAATAAATTTATTGATTGCTTTTTATTAGAATTTCTATAAGTTCATGAGAATTATGCACCTTACTATCCACATGCAAATAAAAAAGAGAAGATTTCAAATAAATTTTTGTGTATGGTGCTTATAAAGATAGTCAACAATGGATGCTTTGATTGGGATAAATAAAACTACATCATGTTGTTTGGCCATACAGGGTGGCTTAAAAAATTGTAATAGGTGCTAACTCTTCAACTTGGTCTACAGACAATTGTCTTCTTTGTTCTCACTTTAAGAGTTGCACATAATTACTAATGGACAAGCCACATGCTCATTTTGTTAGTGGATGAAGTATAGGAACTACAAGAGACTCCTCTCAATGTAGTGGCAAGTATTTATGCTCCAAAGAAGCCATACAAAGCTTACTACAATGCACACACATGTGACAAATCTTGCCAAACCTTTGCAATTAGGACATTTTGTCCTATTGTATACCTTGAAGGAGCATGCATAAAAGCTTCAAAGGAGAGGCTATGGCCCACTCATAGTCTATCATATTTCATCAAGTGAAACAATTAGTTTTTCTACACTTGATGGTGATGTTTTATTGAACTATATTAAGAGTTGCAGAGGGAAGATTTATCAAGAACCTCTCACACCAAATTTACAAGACTTCACAAGGTAGAGAATAGGAAAGCTGAAGGAAAATTCAGCTTATTCATAGACAAGGATTCAAGAATATATGGAGACCAAAGGCCACAACCTTAGATTCACTAGAAGGGCATCTCTAAGATCCCCAACACACATGCCAAATCTTTTAAGTGACTCAAGCAAGTCTAGATCCCAAGGTCCCAAATGCATGTCTACAAAGGTGTCAATTACTTTATGAGCCCCCAAGCCAAAGATATATGCATTCTCTCAAACAAATCTTGATATATTTTGGTAGTAATGTGTGTGAACAGACTTAGGACTGTTGGGGCACTTTTTTCCCTCTTAAGGAGGTTTTTTTTTCCCTTGGCTTGTATATATGCCTATAACTCTAACGATTCATTTATCTTTGTACATTCACTTGGTAATTCATTCAGTGTTGTGTTGTGATCCAAGCTTCTTCTTCTTCCTAGTGCTATTCATGTGCTTCTACAAAACTCAAACTCCAACACTTGGTATCAGAACAAGTCGTCACTTCATCTAGGTTGTGATCAACACCCCTCTAATCAAAGTCTCAAAATCACATGAAAATAGGTGAGCATAATCAAGGAAATTAGGAGTTCAAAGCATCTTTTCTATGTTGCATTGAAATTTTAATCACACCTCTTTTTGGCCTCCGAACGCACTATGGTAGTGCTTGTGCAGACAATTTCTTCCTTTTGTGTCAAACATATATAGAGCTTTTGGTTTGCCAGTACAAGTGCCTCAAAGTCTGTTAGAGGTTTAGCAAAGCTTGACAGGGTGGATTTGTTCAAATTTTTGATATATGATCATTTTTCTACATCAGGGTATTTAGCCAATGGCCATGGCTGAAAGCAATCATTTATTCCATTTGTTGGCTTTTGAGGATAGATTGGATGGTACTAATTACCCATTGTTGGCATATATGGTGTGTCAAGTATGGTTAGCAAAAGGGTTGTGGAATATTGTGAAAGGTGTTGAAAAACATTCTCCTACACTTGCAAATATAGTTATTGAAGGTGATGCAGATGGTGTTGAAGATGATGATCTTCAAATTCTTGTTTGTGTTGTAGTTCCTGCTCCATCTATTGTAGATCAACTTCATTGGGATGGCAGAGATATTCAGGCACATGCATTGATAGCTTTGCCTATCAAACATGCAATTATCACTCACATTATCTCTTGCAAAAAAGCAAAGGATGCTTGGGATACACTTACCACTTTATACTAGGCAAGAAATGAGGCTTGTGTTCATTACCTCCAAAAACGTTTAGAGAGGGAGCATATGAATGAAGGAGATTCTATGAATATTTGTTTGAAAAAGATCAAAGATTTGAAGGAACAGTTGATTTCTACTGTTGAACTATTGCTAGATAGTTCACTTATGTAGACTCTCCTTAACAGTCTTCCAGATTCATATCAGAATTTTGTGTATGCTCTTTGATTGATGATGAAAGGCAATCCAAATGCCTTAACATTTGAGAAGTTAGTCTCTATTTTGTTGCAGGAAGATCGGTCCAAGCAAAAAAGGTACATTATGCATGGTGTAGAGAAGCTTTCCTAGCTAGTTAGAAGGGCAAAGGTAAATGGAGCTCCTCTATTAGTAAGCAAAAATCTGCTAATGCTGTAGAGTTGAAGAAGGAAAACAAAGATGAAAAGAAGAAAGAGGTTGGAATGGTTGTTCTAGATGCCTCTACACCTAAAATAGACTCTGCTACTCTTGTTCAGAGTGAAAAATAGACATTTACTACTATATGCAGCTATGAACCATCTTCTCATGAGCAGTGTATGTCTTTAATAGACTCAAACATTTGGTACTTTCATATTTGGGAAACCAAACATGTTACCTCACAGTATAGTTTCTTCAGTTTACTTGAGCCTAGTCCTGCAAGGAATACTTGCTAACAAATCCTCTTATCCTGTAGTGCAAGTTTCTAAGATAATTTTGACTACTACTGATGGTAGTTCTTTTTCACATTGTCAAATGCTTTGTATGTACTAGGGATCAAGAAAAATTTGTTGTCAATTTCAATATTAGCCAAGATTGGCTTGTTGTCAAAATTTTTAATAACAAATGTATAGTTCATGATCTCTCAAATGGCAATGTTATATTTCTTCTAGCATTTTATGTTGTGGGTTGTATAAGCTCATAGACTATGCAAAATCTCTAAATGATTTTGAAGGTGTAGTTCAAGATTCTCAGGCTATCTCAGATGCAAAGCTTTGGTATGCATGCTTTATTGATTTGAATTTTATTAGTTTTCTATGCTTGCAATAATCTAAAATGGTGTCTTCTCTATCCAAACTTGAGGTACTTTCTAAACATGTTTGTGAAAGCTGTATTTTGCACAAAGTGCAATGTTTCTCCTTCCTAGAAGATGGTTCAGTTTGAGCTACTCAAAATTGCACCCGATCTTTTGTTGAGTACTCCTTCTGTGTTTAATCTTTTGTGAAATGCTTTTTTACGAGTCTAAGTCTATAGTTGATTGACCTCTATACAAATTTTTAGATTCTAATTGTAATCAAGCTGAGAGAATTGAGAGTAGGAACATTTACATGTGTAAATGTGAAGAAGTGAAGTTTGCAACAGGTGCAAATTTGATGCTAATGTTTTGGTCAGTTCTCCTTCCACAGTGTAAATTTTTTAGCATTCTTTAAGTTGAAAGGTAAGCTACCTATGGCTAAAAGAATTTGAATAAATGGGTTGTACTTTGAGAGAACTATGCATTAAAAGTTACAGGTGTCAAAGTCGACTCTAGAAAAGTATAGTTTTAGACATAGGTGGATTGTTTGGATCATTTCTCAAGATCTATTGAATCTTTTGAGATTTTTTAGCTTGGAGAAGGTGTGCAATCTTTAGCCAAAACCTTGTGCAAAGTTTCATAAAAAACTTTACACATTTGGTCAGTCAATGAGTGAGTTATGTGCAGCAGACTTTTCTAAGTGGTGACTCTCTTCACAGTTAGTGTAAATTTTGATAGTTTGACATTGGTCTTCCAAAATTGATCAAGGTTTTGAGTTATTCTTGATATAGAAGTGTTCTAACATCAAGAATAAATTGTTCTTTTGGATATTAACACTCTCCATCAGTGGTATCAGAGCAGGAATTATCAAAATAGAAGAAAGGAGGACCCTGATTGCTGCAGTCATACAGAAATCAACATTTGAAGGTTCAAAAGGTGAAAGCTTAAAGGAAAAGTTTGGGAAGGAGGCTTGAAGTTATCAAGGAGATCAGAAGGAACTTCATTTGAAGTAAAGGTACACTTATTCCTCATAAAGCTCGAAGAATCTAATACATAGGTGAAGAAAGGATGGGAGATTCTCTTCAGATAGAGAAATTGGATAGAGAAAACTATCCAGCTTGGTCAATGAGGATGGAAGCTCATCTCATGAGCAAAGAACTGATAGGTTATATCACAGGTGAAGAAGAAAAACCAAAATTCAGAGATCCTAGTGTTCCAACTAGGGATGAACTCTCATATTTGAAGACTTGGATGAAGAAGGATGCTCAAGCAAGGAGTATTATCTACATGGGAATCAATGACTACTTGCTACCTCATATTAAAGGACTTGAAAGTGCAAGTGACATAAGGAATGCTTTGGAGGAGCATTTCCAAAATACTACAAAGTCAAGGAAGGCATCCTTATGGGAAGAGTTCACTACATTTAAAAAGAAAGCCTCTCAATCCATTTCTAATTATGTAACAAGGATGACGGACATTGCAGATGCATTAGGAGCAGTTGATGAAAATATTGAGGAGGATAAATTGGTAAGGCAAATCCTCACAGGTTTGAGAGGATATGCGAAATGGAAGCCATTCATTTTGTCTACTAAATTGTAACTAGATCATTTCACTCTTGATTTAAATCAGTTGCTAGGACATATGCTAACTTTTGAGCAGGATGTCAAAGGTGATGTTGATAAGAGTACAGTTCAAGCAATGTATTCAAAGGACAAAAAGAAGAATAGCAAAGGTAAACAACAATTAAATGAAGAAGAAGGTACAACTAGTCAAGCCCACATCTTAAGAGGAAGAGGAGGTGGCAAAGGTAGAGGAAGAGGTAGAAGTAATAAAGATGGAGCCAAAGCTTGCTGGATTTGTGGTAAGACAAATCATTTAGCTCATGATTGTTTGCATAATACCTAGAATAATGGAGGATATAGTTAGAACTTTAATTCAAGAGGAAGAGGTGGTAGAAACCAAAGAGGTAATTTCAAAGGTAGAGGTAGTAGAGGTTACTTTGGAAGAAATGCAGGTAGAGGTTTCCAAAGTCAATCCTACAAAAAACTTACTACAATTATGCTTCAGATCAAAAAGAAGATTCAAACTTAATCATGAATGCAACTTGTGAAAGACAAAGTGAAGACCAAAGAGTCTTCTACATTGACTCAGGGTGTAGCAATCACCTGAGTGGTAATATAGCCTTGATGACTGATTTGGAGAATAAGGTGACTAATCATATACTTCAAACAGGTGATAATACAAGCATAATGTGAAGTCAATTGGATCGATGAAGGCCAAGGATGGACGAACTCTTCTGAGAAAGGTCTTCTATGTTCCTACAATTCCAAAGAATCTGATAAGTGTATAAACAAATTGTTTCAGGGAAGAAAGAAGGAAGACTCTTCACATTGAAGATTCAAGGTAATATTGGTCATGCCTTGTTTACTTATGGAGGACATAAGATCTCTGAGTTAGATCTTTGGCATAAAAGGCTTCGACATTTCAATGAAAGAGGAATTAAGGATATGGTTAACAATGGTTCGGTGCTTTGATTGCCTAATGTTGCAGGTCAACACATGACATTCAGATATGAGGCATGTCAACTAGGTAAGGCTCATAAGCAATCATACAATAAGCATGGATTTATGTATTCAGAGAAGCTTGAATTGGTATACACAGATGTGTGGGGACCATCAAAGGATTTTAGTATTAATGGTTCAAGATATTATGTGATTTATGTTGATGATGCTACTAGGTGGATCACTATATATGTGATCAAAGATAAATCAGAGGTATTCAATACATTTAAACATTATCATGTGTATGTAGAAAGAATCACAGGTCAAAAGTTGAAGAGACTAAGGTCAGATGGACGGGGAGAGTTTTTCTCAAATGAGTTCAGTGATTGCTTATGGAATGCAGGTATAAAAAGGGAAGTTACTTGCAGATACTCTCCTCAACAAAATGGTGTAGCAGAAAGGAGAAATAGAACTCTTGTTGAGTTTGCAAGATCAATGATGAAGTAGAAAAATTGTCCAAATTATTTGTGGGTTGAAGGCCTAAATACAGCTACATACTTGGTTAATAGATTACCATGTAAAGCTTTGTAGGGTATGACACCATATGAAGGTTGGTGGGGTAAGAGGCCTACCTTAGATCATTGCAAAGTTTTTGGATTTTTGGCTTATGCATATGTGCCATCTCAGTTGAGGCATAAATTGGAACCTAAAGCTGAAAAGTATGTGTTCATTGGAAATGATGATAAACAGATGGGTTATAGGTTGTGGAGTCCATCCACAAAGCAGTTCCTTGTATCAAAGGATGTTACATTTGATGAGCAAGGAACTTGGTATGCACGTACAATCAATAATTATGCAGGTGATGAAGAAGTTTTGAATCAAAAGAAAGGTAAATCAAAGGTTCAGATATTTGATGAAGAAGAGAACAATGAAGTACAAGTTGAGGTTGAAGAAGTGCCAAGGTTTGATCCAGAATGTGATGAACCAGAAACTTCAAGAAGTGGAGAACTCACAAGGCCATCAAGACATAAATGGAAACTGTGTACTTGTGTCATGAAGACTCAAGGACTTGTGCCAATGAGACTGTACCTCAATTGCCACACAAGTGCGTATAGTGGGAGATTAACACACATTTAAATGTCAATCCGATCGAACGACCTAACCAAGTGTATGAAGACATGTGCACACATGATGGAAAATGAAGTGGCAAAGCTTGCATGCATGAGAAAAGACTAATCCACCTCTCACACTCACTGAAATGCTGAAAGTGTCTGCCGCGATACCTCTTACACCAGTTTTCAGAAAATCAAAGATTTCTCCCAGCTCCGAACTCCGAATATAGGCAATAGGGTACTCGTTTCGAAGCTCTCGACGAGAAGCATCTATTGAAAGTAGTTTCTCTTGATTCTGATAACTCTGCTTCAAGTTATGGCCAAAATGGTGAATGGCGGGAAGTGCCCTCCCTCACGCCACAACTCCTACTAGTTCGCACACACACTACAGTAGCTCAAAATCAATGGGGAGGGGTAGACAACAGTACTACACACACATTTCAAGCAATACACACACATACAAGACCAAAAAAAGGATCAAAATCTGCAAGGAAGAGGCAAATTCGAAATTTTAGAAGAGCTCCTTCTTCACAATGGCAAAAAGTCTCTACAAAGAGTCACAAAGTGACTTATATACATGTGCCCTAAGTTTGGTCCTTTCACACAAGAGATCGGCACTTTATTACTAGAAAAGTGAATTTCCTACTAATTTACAAGGGATATTTTACAACAAATTGGGATTATGCAGCAAGAGGACTCCTCTAGTGCATTTACATGGCTTGAGGGAATTCTCTGAGACCTTGAAGAAGAAAAATTGTGCCCGTTAATTTGAAAATTTTGGGGCTCTTCACATTTTGGGGCTCTCCACCTCTTTGTCTCTGTCATCCCTTGACAGGCTTTACTTCTTGTTCATCTGTGTCACCGCACACCTCCCTTGGTCAGTTTTGTCTGTTCATCAGTCTTGCATTACGTTTTGAAGGCCCTTTTCGATATTTGTCTTGACATCCTCTAGGCCTGATGCATTTGGTTTGCCTGTTAAATCTGGTTGCCACGCATGCCATTAGTAGACATATGAGGATGTAGCTCTTAAGCCTTGATCTGAACCTTCTGTTGCTCAAGAGGTTGAAGCACCCTCATGGCTATGGAACCGCCTGATATCTTCTTGCACTTCTTCATGGATACTTGTTGGCCCTGGTTCCTCCTTCCGGCTGCGTCCTTTTCCTTGGTGTATGTGCCCCTGCGGGGCTCTGTGCAGAGAGTGGTTCTTTTGATCTTTAATGAGCAGTTTTGGACTTTGATTTCCTTCTTCTTTTCTTTTTGCTTGATTGTTCCTCTACACGTCCCTCCTCCTGAACTCTGTCATCCCCGATAGGATTTTTGTGGCGGCATGTGTATGTCTGGATGGCCGCTTGCTCTCGTTGATTCAGTAGATTAGCGTGACAAATCATGAATTCTTTCCACTGCTAGGATTTGACGCCGTCCTCTGGGGCTTGTCGATGATCTGCGAAGAAGCTTGTTTCATAAGCTACCAGTCGAGCGTTTAGGTTGGAAGTTATTTTGACAAAAATTTCTGAATCAATTTCAAAGAAGCCTGTGAAAAATGCTTCTTCGAATGTTTGCAGATATGTGGACGGTAAAAACATTAGGCGAGAATAATATGCCATGAGCGTTAACCGGATTGGAATGGTGGATAGGTAAAAAATTAGTGCTTCTGAACCTTGCGTAATGCCGATGAAATTCAAAAAAGTATATTTTGCGTGTTGGAACACCTTGATTACCGTAAGTAGCATGCTGAATATCTTATTTGTCATTTTAACAGCTAAATCAGGAACTGTAGCGTATCTGGCAATCCAAAATTCCATAGTTTTTACCATGTATTCCTCGGTCGGTAAGTAATTATGTGGCGGACTAGGTAACAACGGATAGTTGAGCCACTGATTATTTATATTTCCCTGGCGCTGACCTTCCCAAAATTGCATCTAGGCTCTTCGACGGGGTAGTGGACAAAAAGATGGATTTACTTGAAGCTCATAAGGTGATGCCTCCCACTGTACCCGTAGTGTTGGATTTTTTTCTAAGAGCTTTCTTCTCCATATAGGATTTGCCTTCTCAAACTCTTCTTGGGTATATTTGAAGGTATCATGCCTAAAGTGGAGGTTGTGATCCGGATCTTTATTTGTCGTAGACTTTATATAATTTCACGTTTGTTCTTTGAGTAGTCCGTATGGTACATTGAATGGCTTCAGAATTTGCTCTAATTGCTTATTGTCTATTTGAGCTTCCTTCATGATCCTGATGATCTGTTCTTCAAAATCAGCAGTGAGTTGGGACACCAGTAGTGCCCTTTCTGGTCGGCTCAATTCTGCAATGTCCCGATTATCATGATCAATGTGGACCTCTTGAGCCTCCCTTATTGGTGAATGATATGACGGGGGAGAGAGAGGACGTACCTCAGTCTCCACAGTAGCCTCCGCAGCTTGTGGAACTACTGGTGTCCCCTGCTTTGCTTTTTGCTCTAACTGCTCCTGAAGCTATTTAATGCATTTATCTCTCTGCTTGATTTCCGCAGTGGCCTTTTCAATTGTGTCTTTATGTTTGAGAAGTTCTTGTGCCACGATATCCATATGATCGGTGTCTTCTTTACATTGCAGTAGATAACGATTCTCCGCTTTTTTTCACTTATTTCTTAGGGTAGTTGTGTCCTCCATGTATCTTTTTTCCCAATCAGCAATGACTTCGTGCTCCTGTCTGAGCTGATCTTCCATTTTAGTTATCTTTTCTTGTAATGCCTTGAAATTCCCTGCTGAATTGTCAGTAGCCGGTATTGGCTGATCACTGAGGAGAGCTGTCATGAGCTCCTTGTTGCGGTTCCTTAGGTTTTCAGCTTCCTCCATCGATTCCAAGATTTTGCTCCTAGCCTACATTCTTGCCTTTTCATTTTCACTAGCTTCATATTTTCTCTTGATTTCTTGTAGTTGTATTTGTAAACTTTCGTTTTCGGATATTAACTCGTTGCACTACTTTCTATCTTCTTGGACTTCTTTTTCTTTGTTTCTGATGTTCTCTCTTTCCAATGCCAACTCGTCCAAAAGATTCTTACTCGTTTCTTGAAGCTCATGTTTGTCGTTCATTGCTTGGTCGTAGTCTTTGTCCACTTCAAGCATGAGTTGTTGCGTATCTAGAGCGGTTCTAATCATGTCTTGTACCACAGGTTTGAGTTTAGCCATGTCTACATTCAACCAAGTTCTTGGTATGCTGGGAGCTTCGCCTGTTTGCACATCCCTTCCCTGCTCCACCTGGATTGTTTCATTGTGTGGTTGTCTAATTTGCAGCTGTACTCGTGGTTCTTCGTCTTCTTTATCCACTTCAATAGCTTTTGTGGAACTCCCTTGAAATGTTACATCCATGGGGGAGGGTTTTGCCACGACTCTAATAGGCGTGAAAGGTTCTGTATCTTCGTTTTTTCCTTTCTGAGTCTCCTTCTTTGGTGTCTTTATAGAAGTCTTACGTGGTGGTGTGGCCTCCTTGATTTGAATGTTGGAAGTTTTATTAAGTTTTATAGTATGCGTACCTTCCGTTTCTGCATTCTCACTTGTGATACTTTGCTCAACATGTGTGGCTTGTTCATCCGTCTTGAGGCCTTCTTGATCTTTGTTGTAGTCAATTTCATTCAATTCAGTCCATTGCCCGTCATCTTTCGATTCGCTTTGAATGTCGACATTTAGTAATGAAGTTTCTGGTTCTTCTTGGGCCTCCGATGAAGAACTAGAGTTATCCAAGCCTATTTCCCAATACCTATGGACTTTTGTGAGTTTGCTTTTTGTTTCCATTGCTTGTTTTGACTGGTGATAGTGATGACCTTGTACCGGTAAATTGATTTGCCCTGCTGTATATTGATGTGTCTCCTCCAGGGCTTTTGTTAAGTCTTCCTCTGTGATTTTTGTTTGTCCTTCCCTAGTTGTTTTGGGGAGCACATGAATTCTCTTTGTCATTGGTGCTTCTTCTTCAGCTTGCTTGACTTCTCGGAGTCTTTTTGTGCCTCTCAGTTTGGGTTGAGAGCTGGTTTCTGCTACTTCCACCATCTTACTTCCTTTTTTCTTTTTAGGGACTGTGGCGACTTTGACATACTGCGCAAGAGCCGTTGACAATGGCATTTCTTGTAGGTGTTCTCTCATGCCCAAAGCATGGTAGATCAAAATTGTCAAGGCCACACTGCCATTGAGAAACTTTTTATTTTTCCATTGTTTCTTTGCTTCGAACAATCTTTCTTGAATATATGGAGTTAAATTAATTTGATTTCCGATTTGCTTGATGGCATGGGATAGTAATTGGACAATAATCTTCTGTGGTGCCGTGTATCGGTGCATATTAGGGAAGCAGAAATGCTGGTGGATTAGTCTTACTCCCTCTTCTATGTCTACGCAATTAATATCCGTGAATGTCCTGGTTTTGGCACCTCGGCTTTCTTCTTTCACTACTGTAGTTCCATCCTTTTCCCATTCAAAGGCTTCCTTAATCAAGTCATGTGTGAATTGAATGATCACCCATTCACTTGCTTTATCCATCACACGAGCCTCTGGTACCAAGGGATCATGCAATGCTGGCTGCAAAGTATTCATGACCTGCGTGCACCTTTGGAAATAAGGCTTATATATGGGTAATTCAAAATACTTATAAATGCCCGCTTTCTACATAATGTCTTCGATGGAAGGGAGTGTATGTAGTACTCGGAAATCTTGGGACATGATTGGAAATTGATGATCCGTATCCATAATTTTAATCATTGCGAGGAATAGGTAGTCCCCAGCTAGTTGATCTTCACGGAACCATTGTCCTTTTGCTTTTGTGATACTTTGTGGTGGAAACTCCATCACTTCCTCTTGTATTGTTGCTTCAGAATCTTCAGAAGCCATCTGCACTTGTAACAAAAAGTGTGTTAGCTTCAAAGGAAGGTATGCAACCATGCAGTGCATTGTTGTGATTATTGTCGTTCTTCAGTCCGTCTCCCCATTATTCCATGAGTGAGATCTCTTACCACATCTTTTTATAACTTTTCCTGAAAGAAGACAATCGTTAGTATAGCCGAAGCGTTTATTTATGTTCGGGTAAGTTCATTCCTAAGAGAGTTAAAGCTAAGAGCTAATCTCTCATGGAGAATGTGCACCACTAATTTTATCAGGTGGATCATGTGCCGAATGTGTGGCCTTGTAATGTGGCCCTATTATGCATACTTTAGGTGCATTGGATACTTCATGAGTGCAATTTAGATCTTTGTCGTCGCGCTGGTTAGCTCCTCGCAACCCTTTTGGTTTCCAAATCCATTTCGTGGGCGCTTGAATGGTACGTTTTGTTCAGTTGATTTCTCCGTCTGTTGGTGTTGTCTTTGTTTCCTCTTGCGTTCGAATTGTATATACTTTTGCTTCTTTGCTTAGAGGACGAGTCTGTTTTGTCTTCCTTATTCGTCTTTTTTGATGTATTACATCCTCTTGAGTTTTTCTCGCTTGCTTAGCTGCCTGTGTGACTCTTTTGGGGATCCATATCTGATGTCGTCCTGTCTGAGCTTCGATTAAAGGCTTGGGGATCCATATTTGCAATAGTTCTTTAGGCATGGACTTTGGTGACGCTGGCTTGGTGATTTCCGCTTCCTTCTTAAGAGTGGGTGCTGACTTCTCCTGGTTCTGCATCTGATCCTTGCATATCCATATGTATTTGTGTTGTCCTTGATATGAGTATCTCCTTGTTGTTTTCCAATATGGCGATCTTTTGGCCTGTTGAGGAGGTCCAGGAGGGTTGGTTTCTTTTGTGGCTGGCTCTTCCTCAACTGAATGTGATGATTTTGACTCTACTGCTGACATCGTTCGGCTTGAATTTTCTGTTGTTTCTAGATCGATTCGCGAGATATTCTCTCTGGGACCATTTTTCAGTGTCTCTTCCTGGTATCTCTCCGAACTCTCGAGGACCTTTGGTGAAGATAAACGCTTCTCTCCTAACAAACTGAAAATTTCCTTATGCCCTATTTTGGCAGAAATATAGCCCTGAGCTAGGTTGATTCTTACCTCATTTTCAATGATCCAGTCCTGTCCTAGAATTAAGTCTTCTATTAAATCCTCATCTTTGCACACTAAGACTCTTTGTTCCATGGAGGAATTTCCTAGGTGGAGGGATACATTTGTGGTTCCAATGCATTCGAGGGTTTGACCTCCGATTCCTATCAATCGGGCGCTTGTGGAACTCAAACTCAATTGCAGATTTTTTATGACTGTATGTCGCATGGAACTAAGTCCTGCTCCTGAGTCTATCAAGGCGTCTATCAACTTGTACTTTGTCTTGCCAATCCCTAGGTTTAGGTAAGGTTGCGTCTTGCACACACCTGTAGTATCAGGATTATTTGCTTGATAATTAGCCATAGGGATAGGCTCCTCTCCTTGGAGATATCGTTCATCCCGTTGCCTAATCCACTCTTTCCGTTTCCTAATGCGTTCTAGAGCTTCTTGCCGAGCTTCCTCTCTAATTCATTCTTCTTCCCTTTTCCTATTTTGGGCACCTACTAATCGTGCTAGCATTTTCTCTGTCAAAGGCTCCATGAATCGTCTCACTCTACATCCGCTGATGTAGTTAGGAAGGATATCTCCATCTAGGGTGGCTAGATTGACTGCACCACCAGTGGATATTCTATTTATGATCAAAGGTCCATGTCCGCGTTTTTGTAACTTCTTGGCATGTTGTTTTAAGGTGTATACTAAGACTAAGTCTCCCTCTTGAAGTCCCTTGTCTTTAATATGTGCATCATAATATGCCTTTTGTCTTCTTTTAGCTGCATGAATTCCTGCCACTGCTTGCAACCTAGTCTCATGTAATTTCTCGATTTGGTCCAGTTGTTGGGATAATTCATGTCCGTTCCACTCATACTATTGGGCCACTTTCAACGTTGGTACCAAAAAGTCAATTGGCAAAATTGCATTTTGCCCATACACCAAGTTGAATGGGGTAGTTCCAATAGCCGTTTTATATGCAACCCGGAAGGCCCAAATTGCGTGATGCAACTGTTTGTCCCAATCTGACCTTCCATTATTGACAATCTTTGTCAATACTGTACATAGTACCTTGTTTGAACTCTCCGCTTGTCCATTGGCTTGGGGATGGTATGGGGCTGATTTTTTATGAATCACTAAAAACTCATTCATTAGTGACTCGATTACTTCATTGAGGAAGTGCGTTCCCCGATCACTCACAATCTCGATGGGTAATCCAAAGCGGGTGAAAATATGCTCGAAGAGAAACTTGGCAGTAGTTTGAGCATCATTCTTTCTAGTGGCTTTTGCTTCTACCCATTTGGTCAAGTAATCAGTGGCTACTATGATGTACTCCGCATGTGATCCTTTGGCTGGTGGGTTGATGGGTCCTATAAAGTCAATACCCCATTTTGAGAATGCCCTTGCACAGACCATGGGTCTTAATGGCATGTCATCGCTCCTAATTGGGTATTTAGCTCTCTGACAGGTCTCACACCTTTGTACATATGTTTCAGCATCCATATGTAGGGTTGGCCACCACAAGCCTACAAAGAGAATCATTTTGACAGTTCTCTCCGCTGAAAAATGACCTCCTGCAGCACCTGCATGTGCCATTTCTAATATGGGTAAATATTCTCCTTCATGCACACATAACCGGAGTTGGTTGTCTTTTCCTCGCCTAAACAATTGTCTCCCCATGAGAATATAATCCTTGCTCATTTCTTCTAAGGATCTTTTTCTTGCCAAACTAGCTTCTGCTTCATGCTCTTTTGTTTTTAAGAATTTAACCAATGTCTTGCCCCAATTGGGTGCGATGGTTGAGAATGGTAGGGACATATGTTCTTCTGGGCTCGTCTCTTGACATTCTGCACAATTGCTTACGTAGTCATGAACATCCTTGGGCATGTCAGGCCAGTATACTCCTAATCTTTTTAGTTCTCAAATTGTTCCATGAATCCCTTGATGTGTTCTCCATTTGTGCACATGTGCTTGCTCAATTAGTTGTTTTTGTTTGTCCTCCTCGACACATCTTAGTAATACTCCATTGGGTTCCTTATAGTACACGCTTCCAGCAATAATGTGTAAATTCCTTGATTGGAGAATTTCCTTTTTGCTATTCTTGTTGATTGAGTGTTGTGGGCCATAGGTGAGTATAGGAATTAGTTTCTCAGCCCACTTTGGACATACTTCCAGGTTAAATAAATAAGCATCCAGGAGATCATCGAGCACTCCACTTGGTGGCTCCCCGTGTGTTAGCCTAGAAAGATGGTCTGCTCTTACGTGAGTGTTCCCTTTCTTTACTACCACTTCGAAGTCGAACTCCATTAGTAGTAAGAACCATCATACTAATCTTCCTGTGTTACACGGCTTATTGACTAAGTACAATAAAGCCTGATGGTTTATGAAGAACTTGAACTTGTTGGCTAAGAGGTAGTGTCTGAATTTCTTCACTGCATAGACCATTCCTAAGCCTTCTTGTTCAGTAGTGGTATAATTTTGTTCTGCTTGATTCAGTTGTCTCCTAGCATAGGCAATTGGATGATCAAGCTTCCCTTCATCAGCTGGTTGGGCTAGGATGCATCCAATGGCATAGTTAGAAGCATCAACATGAATATGAAAAGGCTTGCCCCAGTTTGGTGTTTTCATAATTGGGGTTGTACTAAGCCTCTTTTTCAGCTCGTTGAATGCCTTCTCGCACTCTTCTGTCCAATTAAATTGAGTCAAGAGTCCATACAAGGGCTTTGCTATTATGGCATACATGTGAATAAACCTACGGTAATATCACAGTGTCCCATAAAGGCTTGCACTTCCTTTGCATTCTTGGGTCTTGGTAGGTCTAGGATGACTTTAATTTTGTCCTCATCCGTAGATATTCCATTTCTTGAGACTATATGTCCTAAGGTCTTTCCTTGCCTCACCATGAAGACACACTTTTCTGGGTTTAAACAGACTCTATACTATCTACATTTGTTGAATATCTTCCTCAACTCGGGGATGTGATCGCATCTTTGATTGGAGTACGTGCAAAGGTCGTCTACGTATACTTCCATGCTTTTTTTTCAAAAATTCCTTGAAAACATGACACATCAATCGTTGGAAAGTAGCAGGTGCATTAGTGAGTCCAAAAGGCATCACTCTGAAAGCATACACACCCCATTCGGTTGCGAATGCGGTTTTATGTTGATCCTCAGTTGCAATAGCTACTTGATTGTATCCAGAGAATCCATCCAGGAAACTATAGACCTCTTTTCTGGCTACCCTCTCCAATAGATGGTCCGTGATGGGTAATGGGTAGCTATCACGTATGGTGGCCGCATTCACCTTCTTCAAATTTATGCACACTCTCAATTTTCTGTTTTTCTTAGGCACAACTACTAATGGCGATACCCACTCGGTATGTTCTATCTCATATATGAATCCTGCCGCTAGTAGTTTGTCTATTTCTTCCTTAATTTTTGCTGCATAAACCTCATTATACGGATAAGGGCGTTGTTTGGATGGTTTTGCGTCGGCCGTCATTGGTATTCGATGGGAACAAATAGTGGGTTCTACGCCTTTGAGATCCTTGTAGGTCCATGCGAATACATCTCGGTACTCTCGGATAAGGTGTATCAGTTCCTCTTCCTCCTCTTCAGATACATCTTTTCCAATATATGTGCACCGCTCTTCTCCGTCTTCTACTATTACCACAATTTTTTTGGTTTCTTCTTTGTTGTCGTATGCTTCTCCGTCTCGTGCCTCTCGTCTAGGCATTTGAATGGCTACTTTTCTCTCCTCTACTTCGTATTTTTTAAAATGTTCAGGAACTTCAAAAAGATCTGGGTTCGGCTCTACCTTACTCAAGTCTTCCCTCTGCCTGTGTATTGCCGGAGCAGCTTCAATTGCTAAGATTTTTGTTGGTTCCTGTTCCTTCTTGTTCTGAATAGTGTTTAAGTAGCTTTCTTCGGAGTCAAATTTTGGTTCCATTTCTATGCTTTCATATTCCTCTTTCCATTCTTTTTCCAGGATTTCCCCTTCTTCTACTTCTTGAAGAACAACCATATAGAGATTTACATCATAGCCTTCCTCATCTATGCATTCGTTCATCGTCAAAACTTCTTCATTTACGCACACATCTAAGGTTGCCAAAATTTCCATCCATCCATGTGGTTCGAAGATCTCATCAGGAAAGATTTGAGGCATGTAATTTGGGTCTTCTACTGATCGATAGTTAGGGTGTCCTATTGGCCACAGTTGTTTTTTACACTCCTCTTTCTTCGCTTCTTTACACATCCATAACTGGGCATCTTCATGTATCCAAGATTGATCACTTGATCCAGCACTGTGAATGGATAGGTCATCTCCTTCCTTGTGTACTGGATTCCATTGTAGTGGAGGGACATCTCAATAGGCAAACGTGTGCAAATTTATCTTGGTGGTGTTTCCTTGATGTTGCAGGTATAACGAATCTCTTCCCCAATCTTGTACTACCCGCATTTGTCTCATAAAGGGTCGCCCTAATATCATTTCATAGTTGTTCGCTTTCTCGAACTTACAAATGGCTAATGTATGTTCAAATTCTACTCCACAGGTGGTTAATTTGATTCTTTCCAATATTCCTAAGGGTCTTTCCACATGACCGTCTGCTAATTGGAGTTTCATGCGTGTGGGTCGTAAGGCCGGTTTTCCCCACTTTTCCCATATCTCCTTGGTGGCAATTCCTACACCGGCTCCCGTATCTAGAATAGCCTTGGTCATGTACCCATTGTGGGTGACAGGTAAACACGTATTACCTTCGTCTCCTTCACTAAATTCTCCCACTTTATCAACTGGGATTTCTATCGTTGATTTCCTTTCCTTTTGTTTCTCCTTTCTCTGGTTGTGGTTCTAATTGGTTTGCTAACTGCCTCCATAATTGTGGTTTAAGTTGAAGCAACTCTTCCACCGTCAATTTGCATTGCACCTTTGTTTTCTTTAGTTCTGTTAGATTGTGTGAACTCTCTTCTGAGTTTCCTTTTCCCTTCCCAAGTACTGTGGGTGCTCGTATTATTATAGAGTCCTTTTCGTATTCTCCCATGTAATTAGGCAATGTTGAAATGCTCAGGGTTTCCTCTCTACCTCTATCGAGTCTTGATGCTTCCTCATATACTTCCTCCAGGTTGGGATGGGGTTGACAATCTTCCACATCTATTTCATCAAAAGGAGGCGGATTGACTCCATTCTTCTTCCATTGCTCTTCTCTGATTCTATTCCACAAGTCTTCTGGCCAATCTGCCTCGAGGTCTGGTATCATTGACACAGGTTCATCTTGTCCTTTCATTCGTTCACCTTGGTAATCTTCCTTTCTAGGTTCCTTATCCTTGGATTTGATGCATTCTTCGTATAGACCATGTGCAATCCTTGTCTCTGGTAAAATTGGGATAGTCTTTTCTAGGGTTGCTTGTGCTACATCGATAAGTTTCCTGCATATTGCCAATCTTTCTTTTTCTAATTCCCCTTGAGGGTAGAGTTTTTCATGTTGCTCTATATTTGGGCCCATTTTGATTCTAGCTTGGTAAGCTTTCAACCACATGTCCAAGTCGTCTGGCTTTGGGTCAGCTAGAATTGATCCTGGCTTCTCTTTCTCTAAGCTAATTCGTGGTGGCTCAGGGATCTCCTTATGAGTTTTTTGTTCTTTATGCTCCTTCAAGTCCTTAGTCTGTTTCTTACAGTCTTGACTCTTATTTCTCACCCATTTATCTTTGAGTTTTTCTCGTCTTTCCTTCCATTTTTGTACTCTTGTGTTTTGCGAGTTCTCACGTGGGTTCTCAGAATCCTCGACTACCTGAATTTTAGAGCCTACAGTTTTATTGCTCTCTTGTTCCTCTTCTGGTTGTTTTCCTTTTTGTTGCTTCGTTTGGGCTCTAGTAATAGCCTTTAGTGGTACAGTGTACTCCTTATCACTTCCAGATCCTTCTATGACCTCAATCACATTGATTGGTGCAGTATCTTGAGTTTTTGTCGGATTCTTAGGGCAATCTCTAAAAAGATGTTCTTTTCCGCAATCACTACAATATCCTTCCCAGATCCTAGGTGGTGGAGGGTTGTAAGGTCGAGGGCATTCTCTAATGAAATGGTCTCCTCCACATCTATAGCATGGTCCTCTCTGCATAGGTGGTCTAATAGGTGGTCTCACGGTTGGTTGTGCTTTAGGAGCCGTATACATTAAGGTGGCCGTCTCTACTCCATAAGTCTGATCATAGCCCTCATATCCATAGTAAGCAGCATCATATGCGGATTTGTATTCTAACATGTTGGCTTCGTACGAGTAGTACTCTCCTGGAGGAGGTTCATATCATGTGCTTGTTGATTCTACGTTGGTCATTGTCGATGATGGTACTATGGCTCTTTCTAAGTTTTCTTCTGGTTGAGCATACTTTATCGATACTACTTATTGAGGTTTTGACAGTTGGGGTCCTAGCACTGGTTGTGGCGGTGGATATGGTGCCTGCTCGTATGGCCTTGATGCTTCTACTGGTGTGGGATACGGGTTGTATCTTGGTATCTCTCTGCCTGGCTCCCTCTGGTCTATACTGCGGTGGTTGAAAAGGGCCTGCTTGCCTATTGAAGGGACAGTTCTCAGTAGTGTGGTTGGTATATTTTTGTTCTATGTGGCAGTACCAAGAAGTTCCTTGTTGTTGCTGTCTGTGGTATGGATACATAGGTTGTGCACCAGCCCCTCCTCGGACACACAAGTGTGTGCGGTGCTCTCCTCCACATAAGTTACATCTCCGTAGCATAGGCACTCTTTGAGCTGGGTTTTGGTAAGCTCTTTGCCCCTGGACTCCTAGTTTCTTTGCTAATAATTCTACTAATTCTTCCACATTACTGGAGTTGGATGTGATGGTGCTCCTTGAATCTTCTGATTTAGTGAGGTCGGATGTACTTTTAAGGTCCTCGGCTAGGTTATCTTCCAAATCAATGCACTCTTGAAGACACTCACTCAATGTTTGTAGCCTCTTCACATACACTAGTGTTCTTAGAGTTCCGTTAGTAAGTCCATCTAAAAATAATGAAATCATCTTTTGTTGAGTGGGTCTCTCAGCCATCGGGCATCTATCCACATATTGATTGAATCTTCGGGCAGCAGTCTTCACAGTTTCATTAGGGTTTTGTTTAAAGCTATGGATTAAAGTTGCAGAATTGTGTTTAATCCCTCTCTTTGTGAATTCCCCAATGAATTCTTGAAAGAACTGTTCCATATTTCCAAATTGATTTGGGTCTAAGGGTTCAAACCAAGTTAGAGCTGTCCCTGTGAGGGTGAGTCCAAAAGACTCATACTGCACAAAGAAGTCATCTACTTGCTCCGCTCTTAGAACTTGTTTAAATTCAGCAATATGATCATAGGGTTCCCCCAATCCATCATAATGGTTTCTCACACATTTAGCCACTTGGATAGGTCTCAATCTTCTCATTGGTTCAGGCGGTCTGGGCATTACAGGGAAGATTGGGGCAGCTGGTCGTATTGGAGGTATTCCAGGCTGTCCTCCTATCGGTGGTCGTGGTCTTACTGGTGGTTGGTACTGATTACCTATCCCTACGTGGGCCTGATTGTGTGTTTGCACTCCTTGAGTTGCAAACTGTACGTGAGTACGGTTGGGCACACTTCGTTGGCTGGTCTGTCCTGATGTGGTATGTTCCGTCTCTTGTTGATTCCCAAAAGGATTTTGTGAGGTATTTCCTGATCTCTCTGAGGAAATACAGGTGCACCCATATATCTCAGCCGAGCCCTGTCTAAGGCACTCACAGGCCAATATCTCCTTTGATCCTTATCCAAGTATGTGAGTCTAGTTTCATCATCTGGGTCTTTCAGCTCATAGAATGTCATGGGGCTTTCTTCCCTCCCTGGAGAAGGTAAGTCTGTTTGAAGCAACAAGTCTGATCCGTGGATCATATAGACCTCCAACAAGTAGTCGTCTTGAGGTATCAAATCTCCTCTCAAGACTCGTGATACTCGGGACATGCCCCTAGGGGTAGTCACAAACTCTTCAGGGTGTGTTCTTTCGGAGTTGTCTAGGTCCGCCAACTCTCCCCTTTTGTTGATCCTCTCAGGAAATTCAGTCACAATGTAGATATGACCAATTTTGTCTACATATGCACCTCCCTCGTACTTGAGAGCAGGTTGGGGTACAATTGTGGCATTCAGGGAAGTTACCATCCTAGCCACAGATCTATTTAAGCCATCCAGGTAGATGGGGATCTCCTGGGCATTAGTGGACACATACTGTAAGGAGGTACGGTAATCTCCTTCAAAAGTAGACATGAAATTCCTATTTGGTGTTGGACCTTGCATGTCTTCCGAAGCCATGGGTATTTCCTCCTCTGAATCACTAGAAGTCTCTGAGTAGATGGAGTGATGACTAACCTGGGCAGCACTTCCCACAGAAGATATGACGCTTCTTCGGCTACTTAGCACTCTTCCTGACCTCAAGTTCATTCACCCTCCTAAGTCTCTCTATATGTCTCAGAGATTCTCCTTGAGTGGCTCTCCTAATGCCTCAAATTGCCTGACAGAATGTTAGTGCAAATCTGGACGATACCACTTCCAGGCGATACTGCACTAGGCGATACTGCCTCGGCCACGATACGATACTTGATGTTAACACGATACGATATTGTCTGCAACAGGCGATACGATACCGGATGACTGCCACGATACGACACCAAAAGTGGTATCGAGATACAATTCCTGGTAAGGAGACGATACGATACCAGAACAGGCGGCGATACGATACCACCAGCTTGCACGATACGATACCAACTTGGTATCGCGATACTACTTAGGCAAGCAGACAATACGATACCACTGCTACTCACGATACGATACTAACTTGGTATCGCGATACTACTTAGGCAAGCAGACGATACGATACCACTGCTGCTCACGATACGATACTTGATCAACCCACTCGATACGATGCCAATTTCCTCACACGATACGATATCACCTACACAGACGATACGATACCAACTTGGTATCGCGATGTACCTCTTGTCAATGGGACAATACGATGCTTGGTATGGTATCGCGATACTTCCCTAGGAAATACGGCGATACGATACTTAATATGGTATCGTGATACTACTTTGGAAAGCAGATGATACAATATTGTGATATGTACCGATACGATACCTAGGCAATGTGAGATCGCGATACCAACTTTGGGGACACGATACCAAAATGGTATCGCGATACCAAGACTAGTATCCAGCGATACAATACTTCGGCGAGTATCGCGATACAAGGGAGTTTTGGTATCGCGATACCAAATCTCAACCGATCGCGATACTCAAGCCAAAAAAGCCTCCAAATACAAAAATTTTTTACCCCCTTGCTTCTCTTCCAACCCCCCACACATCTAGCCTACTGCCTCTTTCCAAAAAGCAAGAAAAACAAATGGTTTTCCTCCCCGCGATACCTAATGCGCACTTAATCACGCGTTTGCTCACTCTTAAAGTATTTTGGTCAAATAAACTTTGAGAAATCTTACCTTTGTATTGTATTGCTTGCACTTTGGGCTCAAAACCTAGCTTTGAATGCCTGCTCTGCACGATACTAAGCATGCGATACCACACGCTGCTCTTCAGACGATACCAGAACACCAACCAGTGTCAAATGAGCCAATTTTTTGGTTTTTATACTTTTTTGGATAGAATTTGATCCTAGCTAATTTTAGGTGATTTTTTGGACATTTTTGGTGGTCTCAGCCTACTCCTACTTCACCTCTCTTCACTCCTCCTCTCCGTCTAACCTAACCCTAACTCCTCCTTCTCTCCCTTCCTCCTAACCCTAAACCTAAAACTTATCACACACACCTCCGGGATGTGAAGCAACAAGTGCTGAAGTGATTGACTACTTGCCACAGGACAATTTCACCTCTACAAGTACGATTCTATCACACTCGATCTATAACCATCACGAAGGCACCTCGGCAGAGTGTTCCCCGGCAACGGTGCCAAAAACGTGTGTACTTGTGTCATGAAGACTCAAGGACTTGTGCCAATGAGATTGTACCTCAATTGCCACACAAGTGCATATAGTGGGAGATTAACACACATTTAAATGTCAATCCGATCGAACGACCTAACCAAGTGTATGAAGATGTGTGCACACATGATGGAAAATGAAGTGGCAAAGCTTGCATGCATGAGAAAAGACTAATCCACCTCTCACACTCACTGAAATGCTGAAAGTGTCTGCCACGATACCTCTTACAGCAGTTTTCAGAAAATCAAGGATTTCTCCTAGCTCCGAACTCCGAATATAGACAATACGGTACTCGTTTCGAAGCTCTCGACGAGACGCATCTACTGGAAGTGGTTTCTCTTGATTCTGATAACTTTGCTTGAAGTTATGGCCAAAATGGTGAATGGTGGGAAGTGCCCTCCCTCACGCCACAACTCCTATTAGTTCGCACACACACTACAGTAGCTCAAAATCAATGGGGAGGGGTAGAAAACAGTACTACACGCACATTTCAAGCAATACACACACATACAAGACCAAAAAAAGGATCAAAATCTGCAAGGAAGAGGCAAATTCGAAATTTCAGAAGAGCTCCTTCTTCACAATGGCAAAAAGTCTCTACAAAGAGTCACAAAGTGACTTATATACATGTGCCCTAAGTTTGGTCCTTTCACACAAGAGACCGGCACTTTATTACTAGAAAAGTGAATTTCCTACTAATTTACAAGGGATATTTTACAACAAATTGGGATTATGCAACTAGAGGACTCCTCTAGTGCATTTACATGGCTTGAGGGAATTCTCTGAGACCTTGAAGAAGAAAAATTGTGCCCGTTAATTTGAAAATTTTGGGGCTCTTCACATATGTTCCTTTGCTCTGCAACACTAACCTACAAGGTATAGCTATGACAAGTCTTTTTTTACTACTAAAGATTATGTTTGCATGGTGAAAGCAGATGAAGACCCTTCTACATATGAAGAGGCAAAAGGTAAGGAAAATTGGGAGAAAGCTATGCAAGAAGAGTATGATGCATTAATAGAGAATGAGACATGGGATTTGGTTCCTAAACCAAATAGTCAGAACATCATTGGATGCAAATGGGTCTACAAGACAAAGAGGTATGCAGATGGAAGTGTGTCTAGGTATAAAGCTAGACTTGTTGTGAAAGGGTATGCTAAGACATGTGGTATAGATTATGATGAGACCTATAGTCATGTGGCAAAGATGACAACCATAAGGACACTCATAGCCATTGCTGCATGTAAAGGTTGGAGATTATGTCAATTAGATGTGAAGAATTCTTTTCTTAATGGTTATATTTCAGATGATGTTTTCATGGAGCAACCACAAGGGTTCAGAGATAAAAGGTATTCAGAATATGTACGTAAGATCAAGGGCATGGAATTATAGAAGCAGGCCCCAAGGGCATGGAATTATAGACTTGTATGGTTTGAAGCAGGCCCCAAGGGCATGGAATTATAGACTTGTGAAGTTCTTGAAGGAACTTGGTTTTCAAGTATCTAAAGCAGATAGTAGCTTGCTTGTCAAAGCAAGTGATGATGGGTTCATTTATATGTGTGTATATGTTGATGACATAATCCTTACAGGTACAGATGAGAAGGGAATACAAAGCCTCAAGAAACAAATGAAGAAAGAGTTCAAGATTAGTGACTTGGGAGACTTCTCATATTTCTTGGGCATGGTCATCTCATATACTCAACACGGAGTGTATGTGACTCAAGAAAGGTATTTGAAGAACTTGTTGATCAAGTTTAAAATTGAAGATTGTAGGGTAGCACCTACTCCAATTGAGGTGAATCACAAATTGAGCAGATATGGAGGAGAAGAATTCAAGGACATGAAGCTATATCAAATTCTGGTTGGTAGTCTAATCTATGCTACATTAACTAGGCCTGATTTGTCATATGCAGTTGGTGTGTTGTCTCAATTCATGCATTGTTCTAGGAAAGAACATTGGGTTGTAGGACAAAGAGTGTTGAGATACATTAAGTGTACACCCAAGAAAGGTTTGTATTATGGTTTTACATCGGATACAAACATAAGGATATATAGTGATACAGATTGGGCAGGTAATCTTGATGATAGGAGATCAACATATGGATACTTGTGTTATGTTGGAGATAAATTAATCTCTTGGTGTTCTAAGAAGCAACATACAGTTGCTTTATCATCTACAGAGGCAGAGTATAAAGGAATGGTTGAAGTTGCAAAGGAGGTCATATGGTTGAAGAATTTCATGAAGAGTTTTGACATCATTCAAAGTACACCCACTATTCATGGAGATAATATGAGTTCATTGTATCTAGCTGTTAATATTGTTTTTCATGCCATAACTAAACATATTGAGATTCAGTATCACTTCTTAAGAGAGAAGGTGATTGATAAGGATATTGAAGTCATACATACTTCAACAAAAGATCAGATTGCAGATATGCTAACCAAAAGCTTGGATGGACCAAAGCTATAGAGATTTAAAGACATGGTAGGTATAAAGAAGATAGAGAAAACCTCAATTGATGATTGAGGGGGAGCTGTTGGTGCAAGTAAACTGATGTCTTGGATAAAGACTTGAAGTCAAAGGATGAAGAAAAGATCAAAAAATGAAGTTTTAAGATAGTGCATATTCAGGAAATGAAGAATTGTATACATATGTACATTAAATTTGTAGTTAGCTCACTTATACCTTTGTTATGGTCATGAGCTTGTACAAATATGCCTATATATACAAGTAGAAAGTCATACAAGTCTTCATTTCCTAAATATGCACTATCTTCAAACTTGATTTGTTGATCTTTTCTCCATCCTCTGACTTCAAGTCTTTATCCAAGACATCAATTGATGGTTCACTTGCACCAACACCCATTTTACATGCTGACTGATTTTCAGCCAAAACTAGAAACTTTTTGAAGCACATAAATACTTTGGACTTTGCCTTCAATGGATATACCCATTCATGCCTAGAAAAATCATCGATGAAAGTCACCAAGTAAAGATAGTTCCCAAAAGAACGTGTCTACATAGGACCACAAACATCACTATGTACAAGCTGCAATTTTTTAGTAGCCCGAACTGAACCATCTTTTGGAAAGGAGGAACGCTGCATTTTGCCCAAAATACAGCCTTCACAAACATGTTTTCTGGGTGCCTCAAGTTTGGGCAAAGAGGACACCATTTCAGATTTATGCAGGCATAGCAAACTAGCAAAATTCAAATGACCAAAGCGTGCATGCCAAAGCTTTGCATCTAACATAGCATGAGAATCATGTACTACACATGCAAAATCATTTAGAGATCTTTCATAGTCTATGAGCTTATACATCCCATAACATAAAATGCCAGAAGCAATAATGACATCGCCATTTGACAGATTATGAATTGTACATCTGTCATCAACAAATTTCACAACCAAACCAATCTTGGCTAATGCAGAAACTGATAATAGATTTCTCTTGATCCCTGGTACAAATAAAGCATCTGACAAGGTGAAAGAACTACCATCAGTAGTAGTCAAAATGATCTTACCAACTCCCATAATAGGATAAGAGGAGTTGTTTGTGCATGTAATAGTATTCCGTGTAGGGGCAGGCTCGAGTGAAGAGAAGAAACTGCATTGTGAGGTAATATGTTTGGTCACCCCACTATCAAAGTACCAAACATCTGAGTCTACTGCAGACATGCACTACTCATGAGAAGATGGGTTGAAATTGCAAATAGTAGTAAATGCCCATTCTTCATCCTGCACAAGATTAGCAGACTCTGGTTTTGGTATAGAGGCCTCTACAACAACCATTCTGGCCTCTTTTTCTTTGCCTCTTTAGCAGCCAGTTTTGGACATCGCTTAATGACATGATCATTTGCTTATAGTATTTGCAAAACAATTTTTACTTTTCTGATTTCTTCTCATCTTTGTCTTCCTTCTTTGAATGTGCAGCATTTGAAGATTTTTGCTTACTAGTAGAAGATCTCCATTTACCTTTGCCCTTTTGACTAGCCAGGAAAGCTTGATCTGCAACACGCATGATGGACCTGTTCTACCTAGACTAATCTTCCTGCCATAGAACAGAGACAAACTCCTCAAATGATAAGACATTTGGATTGCCTTTCATCATCAAACAAAGAGTAGAGGCAAGACTCTGATATGAGTCAGGAATACCATTCAGAACGATCTACACAAGTGAGCTATCTGGTATAACTTCATCAACAGAAATCAATTGTTCTTTCAAATCCTTGATCTTTGTGAGAAAATTTTCCATAGAACCACCTTCATTCATGTGCTCATTCTCCAATTGTTTTCAAAGGTAAGCAACACGAGCCTCATTCCTAGCCTGATACAATGTGATAAGTGTATCCCAAGCATCCTTAGCTATTCTACAAGAGCGAATGTGAGGAATAATGGCACGTTTGACAGACAAAGCTATCAATGCATGTGCTTGAACATCTCTACCATCCCAACAAATTTTCTCTGTAGTAGGTGCAACAGAAATAGCAGCACGAACAGGAATCTGTAGAATAACATCATCTTCGACACCATCTCCATCAGCTCCAGCACCTATATTTGCAGTACCTGTATTTATAGGTGTAACAAGACGTTTTTCGACACCCTGCATAATATTCCATAGTCCTTTTGTGACCAATACATGATGCATCATATAAGCCCACAATGGGTAATTTGTACCATCCAACTTATCCTCAATAGCCAACATATGAAATACATCACTGATTTCAAACATGGGCACTAGCTAAAAGACCTTGATGTAGAAAAATGAATGTATCTCAAAAAGTTGAACAGAACTACCTAAATGAGTTTTGCTAGACCTATAGCAAACTTCAAGATGCTTATATTGGCGAACTGAAATTGGTATATATCTTTGGCACAAAAAGATGAAATAGCCTACACAAGCATTGCGATAGTGCGGAGCCTGAAATAAGCTTAGATCGAAATTTTGGTATCACACAGCAAAGTTGTTTTGATGTCTGAAACACTCTGAGTATGCTTTACCAAATTTCGTGCAATTTTGAGACTGCAACTGGAGAGGTGTAGAAAACGCCCTAGATGAAGCGGAGACCTGCTCTGATACCAATTGTTGGAGTTAGATCTCTACAGAAGCACGTGAACAGCACAAGGAAGAAGAAGTAGCTTGGAGCACAACACACAATACTGAATGTATTACCACTAGAATGTACAAAGATTAGTTAGGGCAATAGGCATATATACAAGCCGGGGGGAAAAAACCTCCTAAAGAGGGAAAAAAGTGCCCCGGTGGTCCGAGAGTGTTCACACATGTCACTACCTAAATATATCAACAGTGATACACTTACCACTTTATACCAGGCAAGGAATGAGGTTCGTGTTGCTTACCTCCAAATACAGTTGGAAAGTGAGCACATGAGTGAAGGAGATTCCGTGGATAATTTTTTGACAAAGGTCAAAGATTTGCAGGAGTGCAGTTGATTTCCATTGATGAAGTCTTGCTAGATGCTTCACTTGTGCAGACTATTCTGAACGGTCTTCCAGATTCATATCAGATTTTCACTTCTACTCTTTGATTGATGATGAAAGGCAATGCAAATGTCTTAACATTTGAGGAGCTAATATTTGTTTTGTTGCAAGAAGATCAGTCTAGGCAGAATCGGTCTATTATGCATGTTGCAGATCAAGCTTTCCTAGCTAATCACAAGGGCAAAGGTAAATGGAGCTCATCTATTAGTAAGCAAAAATTTTCTAATTCTGCACAATCAAAGGATAATGACAAAGACAAGAAGAAAACAGAAAAGAAAAAATTATTTTGCGAATGCTATAAAGGAAATGATCATGTCATAAAGAGTTGTCCCAAATTGGATGCAAAAGAGGCTAGAATGGTTGTTGCAAAGGTCTCTACACCCAAATTAGATTCTCCAAATCTTTTGTTGAATGAAGAATGGTCATTTACTATTGTTTGCAATTATGACCCATCTTCTCATGAATATTGTATGACTACAGTGGAGTCAGATGTTTGGTACTTTGATAGTGGGCAACCAAACATATTACCTTGTAGTGTAGTTTGTTCACTTCACTTGAGCCTGTCCCCAGATGAAATATTATCACATGCACCAAAAACTCCTCTTATCCTATCATGTGAGCTGGTAAGATCATTCTAATTATTATTGATGGTAGTTCTTTTACATTGTCGGATGCTTTATATGATGGAGAGTGTTAATCTCCAAAAGAACAACCTACTCTTGTGATTAGAGCACCTCTATACCAAGAGTAAGTCAAAACCTTCACTAAATTAGAGGTCCAATCTCCAAATTATCAAAATTGAGAAAATCTGTGAAAAAGATAAAACACAGAAAAGTCTGCTGCACTATTTCTTCACATTGACCTATCAAACATGTAAAGTTTTTGATGAAACTTTGTATGAATCATCTCCTAGAGATTGCGCATCTTCTCCAAGTTGAATTACTTCAAAAGCCTTAGTATAACTTGAGAAATTTACTTCACAAGTTACCTATGTCCAAATCTGTACTTCTGAAAAGTCGATTTGACACCCCTAACTTCTTAACTTTGGTTCTCACAATGTCGAACCCGTTTTACAAAATGCTTCTAGCCATAAGTAGCTTATCTTTCAACTTAAAGATTAAGCCCTCACTCATGCAAAACTTTAAACTGTGCTGGGAGAAATGATCAAAACAATAACTTCAAAATCTGCACCTGTTTTAGGAACCTGTAAACACACTTCACATATGAATGTTCCTGTACTTAATTCTCTAAGCCTGATTGCAATTAGAAGCTAAAACTTTGTACAGAGGTCAAGCAACTCTCAACTTAGACTTGTACAAAAGCATTTCACGATTGATCTACTGTAGAAGGAGAACACGCAGAAACATCGGGCGCAAGATTTTCAATTACTCAGAAAAGTTTACAACTGAGTGATGAGAGCTAACTCAACTAACTTTTTCTCTATCTCATGACTTCTAACTTCCTCAATCTTGGCTTCTAACTATTGTCACATATGCTCTCATACATGCCCCGACTTTTCTCAAAGTATTTATAGATAATTTGTACAAGATTCTTACTCAAACAAAGATCTAAGTCACCTATGACTATACTAATGTACATATGTGTACACTTCTCTTATCCTCTGAATATGTCTTTCTTCCAAGCTTCAATAGTTGATCCTTCCTTCACTTTTTAACCTTCCAAGCCTTCAATTGGTGATTGGTCTGCACCAACAGCTCCCCCTCAATCATTAATTGAGGTCTTCACTATCTTCTTTATACCTGCCATGTCTTTGAACCTTTGTAACTTTGGTCCATCCAACCCTTTTGTAAGCATATCAGCTATCTGATCTTTTGTTGAAGTATGGATTACTTCAATCTCTTTATCCATCACCTTCTCTCTTAGAAAGTGATACTGAATCTCAATGTGTTTGGTCCTGGCATGAAAAACAGGACTAGCAGCTAAATACAATGAACTCATGTTATCTCCATATATAATTGGTACCCCATGCATAATGTCAAGACTCTTCATCAAGGTCTTGAGCCAAATCACTTCCTTTGCAGCTTCAACCATGCCTTTATACTCAGCTTCTGTAGAAGACAAAGCAATTGTATGTTGCTTCTTAGAACACCATGAGATTAACTTATCTCCCACATAACACATGTATCCATAGGTTGATCTTCTATCATCTGGATTACCTGCCCAATCTGCATCACTATAAACTTTGATATTTGTATCTGAGGTAAACCCATAATACAAACCTTCATTGAGTGTACCCTTAATGTACCTCAACACCCTTTGTCCTGCAATCCAATGTTCTTTCCTTGGGCAATGCATAAATTGAGACAAAACCCCTACTGCATATGATAAATCAGGTCTAGTTAGAGTAGCATAGATAAGACTACCAACCAAACTCTGATATTGTCTCATGTCCTTGAATTCTTCACCTCCATACTTACTCAATTTGTGATTCACCTCCATTGGTGTAGGTGCTACCCTGCAATCATCCATTTTAAACTTGATTAACAAGTTCTTCAAATACCTTTCTTGTGTCACAAATACTCCATGTTGAGTATATGTAATCTCCATGCCCAAGAAGTATGATAAGTCTCCCAAGTCACTTATCTTGAACTCCTTTTCCATTTGCCTCTTAAGCTTTTGTATTCCTTCTTCATCTGTACCTGTAAGAATTATATCATCAACATATATGCACATGTATATGAAACCATTTTCACTTGCCTTGACAAGCAAGCTACTATCTGCTTTAGACACCTGAAAACCAAGTTCTTTTAGGAACTTCACAAGTCTATAGTTCCATGCCCTTGGGGCCTGCTTCAAGCCATACAAAGCTCTCTTGAGCTTGCACACATGATCTGGATACCTTTTATCTCTGAACCCTTGAGGTTGCTCCATGAATACATCATCTGAAATGTAACCATTCAAAAAAGCATTTTTCACATCAAGTTGACATAGCTTCCAACCTTTACATGCAGCAATAGCAATAAGTGTCCTTATGGTTGTCATTTTTGCCACAGGACTATAGGTCTCATCATAATCAATACCATATGTTTGAGCAAAGCCTTTGACAACAAGTCTAGCTTTGTATCTAGACACACTTCCATCTGCAAACCTTTTTGTCTTGTAGACCCACTTGCATCCAATAATCTTCTGACTATTTGGTTTAGGAACCAAATCCCAAGTTTGATTCTCCAATAGTGCATCATATTCCTCCTGCATAGCATTCTCCCATTTTTCCTTACCTTTTGCCTCTTCATATGTAGAAGGGTCTTCATCTGTATTCACCATATAAGCATAATCTTTTGTGGCTAGAAATGAAGTATCATAACTATACCTTGTAGGTTGCCACCTATTTCTTGTTGACCTTCTGAGTTCTCCACTCCTTGAGGTTTCTGGTTCTTCACATTCAGGATCAAATCTTGGTGTCTCTTCCACTTCAACCTGCACTTCATTATTCTCTTGCTCATCAAATATTTGAACTTTTGATTTACCTTTTCTTTGACACACTTCTTCTTCATCACCTGTATTGATATTGATTGTACCTGCATACCAAGTGCTTTGTTCATCAAATGTAACATCCTTAGAAACCATAAATTGCTTTGTTGATGGACTCCACAATCTATAGCCCATCTGCTTATCATCATAGCCAATGAAAACATACTTTTCAGCTTTAGGCTCCAACTTGTGCCTTAATTGTGATGGCACATATGCATATGCCACACACCCAAAAACTCTGCAATGATCCAATGTAGGTCTTTTACCCCACCAAGCCTCATATGGTGTCATACCCTGCAAGGCTTTACATGGTAGCCTATTGACCAAATAAGTGGCTGTATTTACAGCTTCAGCCCACAAATAATTAGGGCAATTTTTCTCCTTCATCATGGATCTTGCAAACTCAACAATTGTTCTATTTCTCCTTTCTGCAACACCATTTTGTTGAGGAGAGTACCTGCAAGTAATTTCCCTTTTTATACCTGCATTCCATAAGTAATCACTGAACTCATTTGAGAAATACTCTCCCCCTCCATCTGACCTTAGTCTTTTCAACTTATGACCTGTAATTCTTTCTGCATATGCATGATAGTGTTTAAATGTATTAAACACTTCTGACTTATCTTTGATCACATAGATAGTGATCCACCTAGTAGCATCATCAACATAAATCACATAATACCTTGATCCATTTATACTGAAATCTTTTGATGGTCCCCACACATCTGTGTGTACCAACTCAAGCTTCTCTGAGTACATAAAACCATGCTTGGAATAGGAATGTTTATGAGCCTTACCTAATTGACATGCCTCACATTTGTATGTCATATGTTGACCTGCAACATTAGGCAATCCAAGCACTAAACCATTGTTAACCATATCTTTAATACCTCTTTCATTGAAATGTCCAAGCCTCTTGTGCCAAAGATCTAACTCGGAGATCTTATGACCTCCATATGTGAACATAGCATGACCAATGTTGCCTTGAATCTTCAATGTAAATAATCTTCCTTCCTTTTTCCCTGAAACAATCTGTTTATACCCTTGGCTAGGGTCTTCCACATATACTCCATCATTAGTGAACCTTACTTCATATCCCTTTTCAACAATTTGACCTACACTTATCAAATTCTTAGGGATTGTAGGAACATACAAAACCTTACTCAATAAGGTGCTTCCATCCTTGGCCTTCACTGATCCAATTGACTTCACATTGTGCTTTGTATTGTCACCTGTTTGAACAACATGATTAAAAACTTTACTTTCCAAATCAGTCATCAAAGATATGTTACCACTCAGGTGATTGCTACACCCTGAGTCAATGTAGAAGACTCTTTGATCTTCACTCTGCCTTTCACAAGTTGCATTCATTATCAATGTTGAATCTTCCTTTTGATCTGAAGCATAATTGTAGTAGGTGTTGTTGTATTGTTGACTTTGGAATCCTCTACCTGCATTTCTTCCAAAGTAATTCCTTCCACCTCTACCTCTGTAATTACCTCTTTGATTTCTGCCACCTCTTCCTCTTGAATTATAATTTTGATTGTATCCACCATTATTCTGATTATTATGCCAACAATCATTAGCTAAGTGATTTGTCTTACCACAAATCCAGCAAGCTTTGCCTCCATCTTTGTTGTTCCTGCCTCTTCCTCTACCTTTGCCACCTCCTCTTCCTCTTAGGAAGTTGGCTTGAGTAGTTGTTCCTTCATCTTCACCTGCTTGTTGTTTTCCTTTGCTATTCTTCTTCTTGTCCTTTGAGTACATTGCATGTCCTGTACTCTTGTCACCATCTCCTTTAACATCCTGCTCAAATGTTAGCATATGACCTAACAATTGATTTAAATCAGGAGTGAAATGGTCAAGTGATAGTTCTGTAGACAAAATAAATGGCTTCCATTTGTCATCACCTCTCAACCCTGTAAGGATTTGCCTTACCAATTTATCCTCCTCAATGTCTTCATCAACAGCTCCTAAAGCATCTGCAATATCTTTCATCCTTGTTACATAGTCTGAGATGGATTGAGAGGCCTTCTTCTTGAAGGTAGTAAACTCTGCCCATAAGGATGCCTTCCTTGACTTTGTAGTGTTCTGGAAATGCTCCTCCAAAGCATTCCATATGTCAGTTGCACTTTCAAGACCTCTAATATGAGGTAACAAGTAATCATTGACTCCCATATAGATAATGCTCCTAGCTTGAGCATCTTTCTTCATCCAATTTTTCAGATCTGCTAACTCTTCCCTAGTTGGAACACTAGGATCTCTGAACTCTGGCTTCTCTTCTTCTCCTGTGATGTAACCAATTAAATCTTTGCTCATAAGATGAGCTTCCATCCTCATTGACCATGCAGGATAGTTTTCCCTATCCAATTTCTCTATCTGTAGAGCATCTCCCATCTTGTATCCACCTGTGTATTGAAATCTTCAAGCTTTACAAACAATGTATGTACCTTTACTTTGAGTTAGACTCCCTTTTGCCTTTCTTGATGTCGAGTAGTCTTCTCCTCAGGCTTTTGACTCCAAGCTTTCACTTCTTAGTTCTTCAAATGTTGAACTTCTTGAATCTGCAGCAGTCGGGACCTTCCTTTCCTTGATTTTGATGTCTCCTGCTCTGATACCACTGATGGAGAGTGTTAATCTCCAAAAGAACAACCTACTCTTGTGATTAGAGCACCTCTATACCAAGAGTAAGTCAAAACCTTCACTAAATTAGAGGTCCAATCTCCAAATTATCAAAATTGAGAAAATCTGTGAAAAAGATAAAACACAGAAAAGTCTGCTGCACTATTTCTTCACATTGACCTATCAAACATGTAAAGTTTTTTATGAAACTTTGTATGAATCATCTCCTAGAGATTGCGCATCTCCTCCAAGTTGAATTACTTCAAAAGCCTTAGTATAACTTGAGAAATTTACTTCACAAGTTACCTATGTCCAAATCTGTACTTCTGAAAAGTCGATTTGACACCCCTAACTTCTTAACTTTGGTTCTCACAATGTCGAACCCGTTTTACAAAATGCTTCTAGCCATAAGTAGATTATCTTTCAACTTAAAGATTAAGCCCTCACTCATGCAAAACTTTAAACTGTGCTGGGAGCAATGATCAAAACAATAACTTCAAAATCTGCGCCTGTTTTAGGAACCTGTGAACACACTTCACATATGAATGTTCCTGTACTTAATTCTCTAAGCCTGATTGCAATTAGAAGCTAAAACTTTGTACAGAGGTCAAGCAACTCTCAACTTAGACTTGTACAAAAGCATTTCACGATTGATCTACTGTAGAAGGAGAACACGCAGAAACATCGGGCGCAAGATTTTCAATTACTCAGAAAAGTTTACAACTGAGTGATGAGAGCTAACTCAACTAACTTTTTCTCTATCTCATGACTTCTAACTTCCTCAATCTTGGCTTCTAACTATTGTCACATATGCTCTCATACATGCCCCGACTTTTCTCAAAGTATTTATAGATAATTTGTACAAGATTCTTACTCAAACAAAGATCTAAGTCACCTATGACTATACTAATGTACATATGTGTACACTTCTCTTATCCTCTGAATATGTCTTTCTTCCAAGCTTCAATAGTTGATCCTTCCTTCACTTTTTAACCTTCCAAGCCTTCAATTGGTGATTGGTCTGCACCAACATTATATGTGTCAGGGATCAAGAAACATATGTTATCAGTTTTAGCATTAGCCAAGATTAGCTTGGTTGTGAAATTTGTTGATGACAGATGTACAGTTCATTATTGCTTCTAGAATTTTATGTCGTGGGTTGTATAAGCTCATGGATTATGCAAAATCTATGAATGATTCAACATGTACAGCTCAAGATTCTTAGGCTATGTCAAATGTAAAGCTTTGGCATGCATGCTTTCGTCGTCTGAGATTTGCTAGCTTGCTACGCCTACAAAGTCTGAAACGGTGTCCTCTCTATCCAAACTTAAGGCACCTTGTAAACATGTTTGTGAAGGTTGCATTTTGGGGAAAATGCAAGATTCTTCCTTCCTAAAAGATGGTTTCAGTATGAGCTACTCAAAAATTGCAGCTTGTTCACATTGATGTTTGTAGTCCTATGCAGACACCTTCTTTTGGGAACTAGCTTTACTTCGTGTCTTTCATTGATGACTTTTCTAGGCATACATGGGTATATCCATCGAAAGCAGAGTCCAAAGTGTTTATGTGCTCCAAACAATTTCTGGTTTTGGTTGAAAATCTGTCAGCATGTAAAATGGGCACTCTCCATTTTGAGGGTGGAATATATGTCTTCTTATTTTAATGCATTTCTACCTGAACATGGGATAAAACATCATTGTAGAGTGTCATATACACCTCAATAAAATGAAGTTGCTAAAAGGAGGAGCACTTTACTCATGGAGATGGCAAGGTCTATGGTCAAGAGTTAGGCTTTATCACATAGTTTTTGGCTTGAGGTTGTTATGTGTGCAGCATATGTACTTAATAGGTGTCCCACTAAAGCATTGTAGTCTATCACTCCATATGAGGTTTAGCATGGTTGCAAGCCATCTTTTGCTCATCTATGTGTCTTTGGTTGTCTATCATATGCATTAGTTCCTGAGCAACAACGTAGGAAATTGGATTATAAAGGAGTGAAATGTATTTTTGTTGGGTACATCTTTAAAAGCAAAGGCTATCATTTGTATCATCCACAGAATAAATTTATTTTGGTTAGCCATGATGTTTTTTTTGTGGAAGATGCAATTCAATCATTACTTTCATGTACTAAGGAGACATCAATTACCTCCAAAGATGTGTATGACACTTTGCTGCCTCCTTTTATAGGTGGACAGTCTAGTGATAGTCCAAACGAGACAATTTCTCAACCTTTATATGTTTCACGTGATGATGTAGATCATTCCATTTCCAATGCAGATTTACATGATGCACTTATTGATGAGAGAATTGATATATAGGAGGCAAAGAATATGCCTAAATGGTTGGTCCAAACTTTGCGAGATAGCAAATTAGATGCACCTCTTTCATATCATACTTGTTCAAGCTCTCATAGTGCTTCTTTTGCATCATACTTCTATGTTATGGCTGCCTCTAGTCTCTCTGGTGAGAATGAGCCTGTTTCATTTGATGAAGCATGAAATTCAAAAAAAATGATGCCTGCTATGCAATCAAAATATAATGCTATTGTGAAGAATGGTACCTCGTCTTTATGTGAGTTGCCTCATAGCAAGAACTCCATTGGCACTAAGTGGGCATACATGTTGAAGCATCATAATGGAACAATTGGCAGGTATAAGGTTAGGCTTGTTGCAAAAGGTTATGCTCAAGAAAGAGGCATTGATTTTGATGAAACGTTTGCCCCCACACGTTGAATGACTATTGTTCCTAGCATCTATGCACTTGCAGCTCATGATGGTTGGAATGTACATCAATTGGACATTAAAACTACATTTTGAATGGTGACTTGCATGAAGAAGTGTATGTTTTTCAGCCGTGTGGTTTTGTGCAAAAAGGGCATGAAAACAAAGTGTGCACATTGAAAAAGGCATTATATTGTTTGAAGCAAGCACCATGTGCTTGGTATGAAAAGATACGTCATACTTGATTGCACATGGTTTTGAGAATAGTCCAATAGAGAGCACCTTATATGTTACACATGCAAATGATGTGCTTCTGATCATTGTTGTCTATGTTGATGACATGTTGCTCATTTGTCCTAATGAGAAACATATTGCTGATTTTAAGATTGATTTGCATGCCCCATTTGAGATGTCAGATTTGGGGCATTTGCATCATTATTTGGGCATTCAGTTGAAGTGGTTTGATGGTAGAATAGTTTTGTGTCAAACAAAATATATTGACACATTATTGCAATTTTGTGGCCTTTAAGACTACCAACCTATTACCACTCCTATGGAAACATGTTTATGGTTGAGTCTTCATGATGTTGGAGATGCATTTGATGATGTTCTCTATCAGCAGATTGTTGGATGCTTGATTTACTTATGCATCACTTGGCCAAATATTCAGTTTGTTGTCTTAGAAATGAGCACATTTATGCATTTCCCAAGTGTCAAGCATTGGCAGGCGATTAAGCGCATCTTTCACTACTTGAGTGGTACCCAGCTACTTGGATTGTTTTATTCCAAGGGGGGATCACTACCACTAGATTTACATGTTTTTTTTTTTGCTCTGGCTGGGCTGATTGCTATGACACTCATGCATCCACTAGTAGTTTTTGCTTCATGATTGATAGCTCATGCATATCTTGGTTGAGCAAGAAGTAGCCTACTCTGGCCACTTCTAGTTGTGAGGTTGAGTATAGGGTAGCTTTCACAGCGAATGTTGAGTGCGTGTGGCTTAGATGCCTGATGAGTGATTTGAGTGTTGATGAGTCTTCTGCCACCACCATCTTTAGTGACAACCAAAGCATATTGGAAGTTGTGAGGAACCTTGTGTTCCATGCTCACACTAAGAACATTGAGGTGCACTATAATTATGTCAAGGAGAGGTTCTCTTCTGGAAAGATCAGTTTGGCATATGTGCCCACACAAGAGAACATTGTAGACCTTTTCACAAAGGCTCTGCCTAGGGAGAATTTTGAAGCTTTCCGCAAAGCTTTGGGCTTAGTTCCTTTTGTGGATTGATTCCACATATCTTGGCACTTCCTTATACATGAGTGCCAATTCCTTGTTCACTACATCACTCCTAGGGGGAATTTGTTGATATATTTTGGTAGTGATGTGTGTGAACACACTAGGACCAACAGTGTCACGAGGAAGGAGATTAAGAAGAGAGCTCACACACACACTCTCTCACTCTCAGGGAGAAGCACACACACAGATTGAGGCAAGGAAGAATAATCTTCTTCTTCTTCTATTACATAAAAGGGAATGTACAAGAATGACCTAAAAACAAGAATACAACAAGTCAAATATATAAAGATCAGTACGTAAGGAAAAACCTAATGTCCGCGAATGAGTGAGCTGACAAGGAACAAATATGCCATCACTCTCGGTAGATAAATCTAATAAAGCTCAATGAAGTATCCCTGACATATATCGGCATGACCACTATACATGTCAGAGAACCAAAAAACTGATACGTGTCATCCTAGATCATCACATGTTGAGCTTGATATCTCAACACTCCCCCTCAAGCTCAAAGTCATATCCTGTAATCCAAGCATCTCCCGAAACTTCTTCAACTTCTCAGATCCAAGTGCTTTGGTGAAAATATCAACAACCTGCTCATCTGTTCTCACATAAACAAGATCAATATCACCTGCTAATACCTTCTCTCCGATGAAGTGATAATGTACCTTGATATGCTTTGTTTTGGCATGAAAAACGGGGTTCCATGCTAATTGTATGCTGCTAAGATTATCACAATAGATAGTGATAGGCTTTTGCACTTCCACACCTAAATTTGCAAGTAGCATCTCCAACCATGATGCCTCACATGTTGCCATTGCAGCACCTCTATACTCAGCCTCTGTACTTGACAAAGCAACACTGGGTTGCTTCTTGCTACTCCATGTAATAGTTGCACCTCCAGGTGAGAATAGAAAGCCACTAGTAGATCTTCTATCTGGAGTACTACCAGCCCAATGTGCATCGGTGTATCCGTGAACCTGTAGATCTACACCAGCTTCATAAAACAATGCATAATCCAAAGTAGCACTCACATAACGTAGAGTGCGCCTCAGGGCATCCAAATGTGGCTTCCTGGGAACCTGCATAAACTGAATTTCAAGTCCAACAGTATAGCTTAGATCAGGCCTTGTAATTGTGAGATATATGAGACTTCCCACAATTTTCCTGTACATAGTAGCATTTTCCAATGCTTCACCTGATGTAGCATCCAACTTCAAATTCTGATCTAATGGCATAGAAATTGGCTTACAATTAGCCATACCATACTTTTGCAACATATTCAAGGCATATTGCCTTTGTGACATCCATATACCTATTTCTGTATCTATAAACTCAATGCCCAAGAAATAGCGCAGCACACTAAGATCGTTCATGTCAAATTCCTGCATAAGAAGTTGTTTTATCTCTTTAATGCTTTCTTCATTATCACCACCTACAATCAAGTCATCAACGTAAATAGCAATGATTGTGATGCCATCATCAGCCTTCCTTGCATATAGTGAATGATCTGCATCACACATAGAAAACTCAATGTTGGTTAAGTAATCAGCAATCCTTGCATGCCATGCACGAGGGGCTTACTTCAGCCCATACAAAGCCTTTTGCAACCTCCAAACATATTCTAAATGCTTTGAATCTTCATATCCTTGTGGCTGGTCCATATATACTTCTTCGTGGAACTCACCATGTAGGAAAGCATTCTTCACATCCATCTGATGCAAAGTCCATCCTTTTGTTGTAGCTAATGCAACAAGTGTTCTGACAGTAAACATTTTAGCTATAGGGCTGAATGTTTCCTCATAATCAATGTCATATGTCTATGCATATCCTTTAGCTACCAATCGTGCTTTATACCTACTTATGCTACCATCAGCATTATGCTTTACCTTGTAAACCCATATGCAGCCTATGGGTTTCTTTCCTTGCGGCAATGGAACTAGCTTCCATGTATCATTCCCATAAAGTGCAGCCATCTCCTCATCCATAGCTCTTTCCCAATCTGCACTTCCAATTGCATCTTCAAAACAAGAAGGTTCAACACTTGTATTACCTTGGTCATGTAGGCACAATGACGAGCCATATAACTGTCATATGTCAATCGTTGCACTGAATTGCGCATCCTCCCATATCTTCTTGGTCCTGGGTCACTTCTCCTTGTATCATCTGCATGTGCCCTTCTTACTCCTGGAGTCTTCACAGAGGACAATCCAAGTTCCTCATCAAGGCTCTTTTTTGAACCGATTGAATCTCCATCAACATCTTCAAAACCTGCACATGTTTTACTACTAGCAGAAAGCTTTTCTTTACCTTTCTTGGATGTACTTGATGAATTTGCTGGACTGAAATTTCCACGCAATCTTCCACTCCATGTATTTGAGTTAAAACTATTGCTTGGTGATGCATCTGGTCCACTCAAAACTTGAGATTCTGAACTTGATTTTTCAGGATTTTCTTTGTCATTTGGTTCAAGATTTATTCCTTCTTTGGCATCTGCATAGAAGCTTGAAATTTCATCAAATAGCACATCTCTGCTCACCTTCACCTGTCGTGTGAGTGGGTTATAACATTTGTACCCTTTTTGCTCAAGGGAGTATCCAATGAAGACACATTTTTCTGCTTTTGGATCAAGCTTTGTCCTCAACTCATCTAGAACATGTACATATGCAATACAACCAAAAAATTTTCAGATGTGATAAGTTTGGCTTTTTATTTGTAAACTTCTCTTTAGGTGTGACTTGATGTACAGCAGCAGTCGGAGTTCTGTTCATGATGTATACAGCAGTATGCACAGCTTCTGCCCAATAACAATGAGGCATATTCTTCTCAGCCATCAAGGCTCTTGTTATTTTTGCAATATGTCTATTTTTGTGCTCAGCAATGCCATTCTGTTGTGGTGTGTACCTACATGAAAATTGACATCGAATTCCATGACTTTTTAGAAAATTAATGAACTCATTTGACATGTATTCACATCCTCCATCAGATCTTAATGTCTGAATATACTTCCCTGTCTGCTTTTCCACCATAGCTTTAAAATTTTGAAAGTGAGTGAATACCTCAGTCTTCTCTTTCATGAAATATACCCATACTTTGTGTGCATGGTCATCAATGAAAGTAACATAAAACTTGCAACCACCCATAGATGTGGTCTTTGCTGGACCCCAAACATCTGTATGTACTACTTCTAGTACATTCTCACTAACATGCTTGTCATGTGGAAATGATGCTCTTGACTGTTTACCAAATTGGCATGCTGCACACACCTTTTGCATTTCTGCAACTTTGAAATTTGGTAGTCCATGGACAATCTCCTTTGATTGCATCAATTTCAGCCTTTGCAAGTTTGCATGTCCAATCCGTTTGTGCCACATCTCTATATCTGCAATAACTCCTGCACCTTTTGCAAACATGGTTGCATTCATTTCAGGAATCTTCACATTTAAGGTGAACATCCTACCCACTTTGTTTCCTTTGGCAACCAATCGTCCATACTGCTTATACTCTTCTACATATAATCCATCAGCATTGAACCTGACTTGTAATCCCTGGTCAACCATTTGTCCAATAGAAACCAGATTCTTTGTTATATTTGGAACATGCAGCACATCAGCAAGATGTTTTACCTTCCCATCCTCCATAGACAATGCTATGTTTTTTGTATGCTCAATAGGATGTGATGTATCATCACCTGTTTCAACATATCCAAGAACTGGCATTTTTTGCAAACTAGTAAACCATTTTGCATGACTGGTTATGTGATTTGAAGCACCTGTATCAACATACCAGACATTATCATTCAATTTTAGAATACCAGCAGACATCATATTCATCATGTGATGTTGAACCATGAACATCTTCTCATAATCATCTGCACTTGTGGATGCATAGTTGTTTTGCTGTTGCATAGCTAAGAAGAGCAAAGAGACAAAGAAAAAGAAGGGCCCCAAAATTTTTCCGATTTGGACACTTTATTCTTGTATTATAGCCATTTTGTAATATATTTCCCGATGTAAAGGCACTAGAGGAGTCCTCTTGATGCATACCCATAGTGAATTGTATCTTTGCCCTTGTAAATTAGTAGGAAATTAGCCTTTCAATTAATAAAGTTCCGGTCTCTTGTGTGAAAAGACCAATTTTAGGGCACATGTATATAAGTCAGTTTGTGACTCTTTGGAGGGACTTTTTACCATTGTGAGAATCAAGAGCACAGAATTTCGAATTTGTGTCTTTTCCTCTCTATAACTTCTTCCTTGTGAGCTTCCATGCATGTGTGATGCTTGGAAAGAGTGCTTGGAAGTGTTGTCTATCCATGAAAGTGCTTGTTCGCTATAGGTAAGGCATGTGTGACATGTAAGAAGTGTTGAAGTGTAGGAAGATCATCCCATGACTCAGTATTTTGCTCATAACTTGAAGCATGAGCATCAGAATCAAGTGAAAAGACTACCATTGGATGTATCTTCTCAACAGCTTCAAAACAACCCGCTATTTGCTATATCCTGAGTTCAGAGCTGAGAGAAAAGCTCGATTCACTATTGAATACTGTTCCAAGTGTCACGACACCATAGCTGACCTTGAAACTTGAATGTGATGGATGCATACTGATTTGTACTTTTGAAAAAAATCATTTGCATTGACCATTATTTGAATGCATGTCTTCATACACTCGGCTAGGTCTTGATACTCTTTGGATTGACAATTTTTGTGTGAGTCCCCACTATATGCACTTGAGGGGGATTGAGGTATAGTCTCCATCTCCACAAGTCCCTGAGTCGATACTTAGGTACACACGTTTTTGGAGCCGTTGCCGGGGAGTGTCGAATCAAACCGAGGCATTTGTGTGATGGTGAATAGCTCTTAGCATTGAAGTGATTAGGGGAGTTGTGAAATTCTCTTCTTTGGTGAGTCACTCTCATCCGCACTTACTACTTCTCACTTTTGGGAGTGTGTGTAGTGAGTTGATAGTTTAGGGAAGTGAGTAGAGACATAAGTTTGAGTAGGAAGGAGGAGGTAAGTGAGTAGGCTAGGAAGATAGGGTTATTTTTCAAGATAGTACTTTCTGCCTTTTTAGTCAAGCATTTCTCAAAAGTATAAAAACCAAAAGAAATCAAGGCACTTCACTTCATTTGTGCGAGTGCAAGTATTGAGAGTGTTAGAGGTCGAATATCACGAGTAGAGATTGGGTAGTGTGGAGCGACGCGGAGCAAGAAGGGGTGTGGAAGAGTTGAAGAATAGCTTTCAAGGTGAGCACACCAAATCTCTACTCTTAACATCCATTTGAATCAAGGCAACATAGCTAAACGACCTGCGGTAGATGTCGTGAGCTATCCAAGGGTTGAGGAAATTTTTTTCTTGATACAGGCATTTGAGAGGGGGGAGACAAGCTTTAGGATCACCCACATTAAGTTGAAACCTAAAATTACTTACTAAAATTTGGAAAAAATGTTAAGTGTCGTGTTCTCCCGCGGTTGAGTGTCGTGATATCTAGATATCGTGATCTCCTGTGGTTGAGTGTCGCGATATTCATCCTTGTCGGATATCGTGGACGATTTCTCGCGACATCTGACGAGTGTCGGATATCATGGATGATTTTTCGCGACATCTGACGAGTGTCGAATATTGTGGATGATTTCTCGTGACATCTGACAAGTGTTGGATATCATGGATGATTTCTCGCGACATGTGGTGTCGGGTATCGTGGATGATTTCTCGTGACATCGGACGAGTGTCGGGTATCGTGGACTTTGCTTCAGTGTTGAGTGTAGAGTTTCATGGAACTCTGAGTTGCGACATTTGTCAGATATCGAGTATCGTCAGGGATCGTGAGAGCTTTCTCGCGACATTCATCAAGTTTCGTGTGTCGTGACTCTGCAAGTGTCAGATGTCGTGGACCTGCTATCGTGATACTTGGTAGATGTCAAGTATCATGGAGTTTTGAGAATGATATTTGTCTAGTGTTGAGTGTTGTGTGTTGACCTAGTGTCACGTATTATGCAGGTAGATTTTTAGATACTTCAGTGGGACATTCCAATTCAACCAAATATTTCACACAACTTTGAGATCCAGCAAAGAGCATTGGGAGCTAGGGGTTTGTCAAAACTCGACTAGAGCTTTTAAGTGAATGAACCTAAGGCCCGGAAGAACCTTAGGGAGCCGAAGAAGCATAATCTCTTCTGTGGGAAGTGTAGCCAAACCAAGTATTCACTCATACTACTCTGAAACCTTGAGTGAGTCTGAGGAGGAAACCCTCATGGCCTCAGAAGACATGCAGAATTATGTACCAATAATTGGCATGATGTCAATTATTGAGGGTGAATATCAAACGTCTTTAGAATATGTGAGCACCAATCAACATGGTTTACCCATCTACCTAGATGGGCTAAACTGATCACTAGCTAGGTTGAAGAAAGCTACATATGCTTACATAGTACTTAGGCCAGATGTGAAGTCTGCAGAAGGATTCTACATGGATAAAAGAGAGATTCTGTATGTAGTTACGGAGCATCCGGAGAACATCAATGAGCAAAGAGAAGAAGGCAATACCCACAACCTTAATGGAGAGGGACATGAAGAACAGGTATCTACACCTAGAGGGAAGTCCATTATAATTAGGGTTTGGAGAGGAGACCTAATCCCCCAAGATGATTCCCTGATGGATGTTTATTTAATCAACGGGATGGAGCATCTACTTAGAGCACATTCTTCATTGTGGGAAGAAGCCACCAATCCAGCCACCATCTATGAATTGCAAGATCCTGAAAATCCCACACACATTACATACTTGGATAAGAATCAGAGAAGGTACTGGCCTTTAACAGAATTAGAAAGAGCAGGGTTGAAATATCAGAACATCCCAGTGTTCCCACCTAGGGATCAAGCCACAACTTCACAAAACCCCCAAGGAACTTATCATGATAATTCTTATTAGCATTCGGGACAGACACAACAACCGAACATTCCAGTTAGACCCCATGTGCAGTTTGCTACACCTGGCAATAATCCTAACTACCGACCACCTACACATGTAGAACCGAGGAATAGAATTCCTGTCCATGAGAGACACCCAACAGGAAGAGGACCAGGTATATCAATAGGACAATCAGTCTTCCCTTTAATGCCTAGACCACCTGAACCTGGAAGAAGATTGAGGCCCATTCAAGTAGCCAAGTGTATGAGAACTCACTATGATGGCTCTAGTGAGCCATATAACCACATAGCTGAATTCAAGCAAGTAATCAGATCTGAATAGGTGGAAGATTTTTTGATTCAATATGAATCCTTTGGCCTAACCCTTACAGACATGGCATTAACTTAGTTTCAAGCCTTATACCCTAATAATTTCCAAAACATGGAACAAGTCTATCAAGAACTGATTGAAGAATTTACCAAGTCCCGAATTAAAAACAACTCATCCTCATTAATCCATAGTTTTAAACAAGCTCCTACGGAATCTGTGAGATTGGCAGCAAGATGATTTAAGCAATACGTGGATAGATGCCCTATTGAAGAGAGACCCACTCAAAACAAAATGGTTTCATTTTTTTTGGAAGGATTAGTGAATGGATCATTGAGACCATTAGTATACGTGAAGAGAGTCCAAAATTTGCAAGAGTCTATGAAAGAGTGTATCGACCTAGAGGACAATCTAGCGGAAGATTGGAAAATACCTCAAGGTAGTGTGAAAAGTGAGGATATCACCAGCAGCATGTCAAATCCCAGGAACAATGTAGAGGAAATAACCGACTTAGTGGCTAAGAAGCTGAATGTTCAAGGATAGAGGAACTACCCAAACAATCCGATGAGAGTACCCATGCTTAGAAGATGTGTGTATTGTGGATGTGACCATCCTTCTCACATGTGCAATAGGGGAGTAGTCCCACCACCTGCTTATGCTTACAATAGACCACCCGCCCCAGGCCTATGCATTATTGTAGCATAGAACAAAGGTACACAAATCACAGCACAGAGAGTTGTCCTTATAATCGGCAATCAAGCCCGGTACAACCACCCATGAGGCCTTATGGATACCCTCAAAGAGATCAAGGAGGAGAAGCCTTTAGATATCCCACATATCAGCAACAAGCACCAGCACCGCAACCTTATGCTTATCAAGGATACAACCAAACTCAACCTGTGTTAGGACAACAACCACCACACCCTCAGAATGTTGTCCCAGTGAAAATGGCTCAACTTGAAGAGAACCCAGAGAGAGAAATAGTCCTAGCCACTCCATTGGTTAGTAACGAGGCATAGGACCCATCTTATGACCATAGTCAAGGAAATTATTCCACATATGAGGGCACTATAGTTGAGTACGGACAATCTTACAAGCCATATGTTTATGGTTTTGAAGGACCTGATAGCTCTTATGGATATGAGCGAGAATATGTGTCATTAATGTACACAGCTCTTAGAGCACCCGTGCCCTCCCGACCAATGAATAGACCACCTGCACCTAGAGGACCATGTTATGGATGCAGAGGTGATCATTTTATCAGAGATTGTACATTACCTCACCCACCACCACCGCAGCGAATTTGGGAAGGATATTGTAGTGATTGTGGTAAAGAACATCTTTTTAGAGATTGCCCCAAGAACCCCAACAAAGTTAACTCAAATGTGTAGATCAATGTGATAGAAGTGATAGAGTCATCGGGGAGTGATAAGAAGTACACAGTGCCACTAAAAGCAATGACAAGCGCTAAGTCTAGGAAAAGTATTAACAATAAATGGACCCAAAAATGGAAAAATCGTAGAGAAAGGATGAAAGAAAAGAAACTACAACAAAAGATGGAGAACAAGAATAATGAACAAGGCAAGGAAGAAAAACAAGAATGTGAGGGAAACAATAAGATAGAAAAGTGTAAAAAACAAGATGCAGGATCAATTCTAGTTGATCCGATGCCAGAAGAGTTAGCCATGTGGATTCAGGCATATCAGGCCCGGATAAAAGCAGGACCAACCATTGAGCAACACGAAAGGGAATATCCAAGAGGTGACTTAGAGAAGGAAAGATTGGAGATATGTAAGAAATTAATTGAAGTGGCCCAACAGACCCTAGAAAAACCCGTTCAACCACTACCCAGCTCAAGAATTCCTGTAAAGGAATTTCAGGAATATGTCACATCTAGTGATCTTAGGGAAGGAAAGAAAGACGAGACCTGTGGTGAAAATTACGTGGGAATAAAAGAGAAGGATCCATTATCCCCCAAGTCGACGGAGAATGGCCTAAAGACTTGTGGGCAAGAGTCCAAGAAGATAGATGGAAGAGAACAAAAGGAATTGAACCTCCCTTTGAGGAGTTAGAAGCAGAAGGTGAATTTGAAGCATCAATACCTGAATTAAACTCAGAAGGATTATTGCAACTTGACGAGAGCAAAAATGACGAAGACAGTGTGAAGGCGTTGCCGAACTACACGGGAGGCTCAGTGAGAAGAAAAGAGCAGAGCCCATCGATTCAAACCTCAGACATTATACAACATCTTAAAAAAGTAAAAATCCCTTGTACTCTGACGTTGGAAGAACTCTTGAAGGTAAAACCGCAATTGAAGGAGAAGCTCACTAGTCAATAAGAGACAACGTCAGACAAAAATGAGATGCCGGATGAAGTTACCATAGTTAAAATCCCAGTCGATAAGGTTGGAGATTTCAATGAGGGAGATGAAGGAAACACATGCCTCCCCATCACTTACAGAGGTTACACCACTAAAGCCATCTTAGATTTGGGAGCGGGAGTAGGAATTGCTACCAAGGAAATTTGGGAAAAATGGGGAAAACCAGCTTTAAGACCAACTAGAATGAAGATTCAAATGGCAGATGGACACACTGAACGACCCCTAGGATTATTAGAAAAAGTAACCTTTACCACCTGCGGAGTCGAATTCGAGCACACCTTAGCAATCTATCAATTTGAAAAGGCTAGTAATTATGAGATGATACTTGGAAGGCCTTTCATGAGGCAACTTAAGGTAGTGCAAGACTGGGGAAAAGACGTATACTTGCAGCATGAAGGAACCACAACCAAAATAAATATCCATACATACACGTATCAAGACGTTCTAGCCTACAATGGAATTTGATTCATAAGGAGGAAGACGATCAATCGATTCACAGTATAGGTTCAAGTAACCAAACATGGATGAACGAAGACACTCATCTATGGATATGCCAGGTAGCTAAAAGGGAAGAAGAAAGGAAGAGAGGATGGAAGCAGAGGCAGGGAGTTGCTACATCTGTACAAGACCCAGCTTACATGCCCCAAATATTCCTAGATGAAGAATTTGAACCTCATGGTTGGATGGAGATTCTAGCTACTCTTGATGTATGCATAAATGAAGAAGTAATAACCATGAATGAATGCACTGATGAGAAAGGATATGATGTAAGTTTATACGTGGTTGTTCTTCAAGAAGTCGAAGAAGGAGAAGTAATCGAAAAAGAATGGAAGGAAGATTATGAGAGTATCAAAATGGAACATGAACAAATTGAGATAGAAGGTGAAAATCAAAGAGCAAGTGTCATAACTAATGAGTTAAATCAAGGAACGACACAAAGGGAAGAACTTGAACTAGATAAAGAAAATGAAGAGGGAGAAAACAAGCCTCAAGATCAATTCGAAGTACCTGCTCACTTTAAGAAATCTGAGGTAGAAGAGAGGAAGATTGCTATCCAAATGCCAAAACAGGAGGCACAACCAAGAATAGCATATGACAATAAAGAACAGACCAAGCAAAGAATAGTAGCTTTGGAGGAAGGAGAAGAGAGATGCACTTTCATAGGACAGGATGTCTCATTGGAGGAAGAACAAGATTTAATACGACTCATAAGAGAATATAGGGACGTATTTGCATGGACATATAAGGATTTAAAAGGGCTAGATCCCTCTATTTGTGCCCATAGAATCCCTATGACATCAGAAGCCAAACCTTCCAAACAAAGACCATACACTTATAATGATGTTTACTCAGCAAAAATTAAGGAAGAGATAGATAAGTTGTTGGAAGCGGGCTTCATTTATGAGATTGAACACATGGAATGGGTATCACCTTTAGTGGTCGTGCCGAAAAAGAATGGCAAGTTAAGGGTATGCATTAATTTGAAAAAAGTAAATGCCGCCACCATAAGGGATAGTTGCCCACTACCTATCACTGATCATCTTTTGGAAAAGGTTGCAGGAAAGGAAGTCTATAGTTTTCTGGACGGCTTTTCAGGGTATAATCAGGTAGCAATTGCTTCTGAAGACCAACATAAGACAGCCTTTGCAACCGAATGGGGGGTGTATGCATTTAGGGTTATGCCTTTTGGTCTAACTAATGCCCCAGCTACTTTCCAAAGGCTGATGTGCCATGTGTTCAAGGAATTCTTAAGGAAGAGCATGGAGGTATACGTGGACGACTTATGCACTATTCAACTATATGATCAGAACATATCCCAGAACTAAGAAAGATATTTGCCAAATGTCGACAATATAGAGTCTGCCTTAATCCAGAAAAATGCGTTTTCATTGTTCGACAAGGGAAGATATTAGGACACATTGTCTCTAAAAATGGAATTTCCACGGATGAAGACAAAATCAAAGTGATTCTGGATTTGTCGAGACCAAAGACTGCTAACGAAGTGCAAGCATTTATGGGACATTGCGGATACTACCGTAGATTTATCCACATGTTCGCCAAAATTGCCAGACCCCTTTATGCATTACTGATTCAGTTCACTTGGATGGAGGAATGTGAGAAGGCCTTCAATGAATTAAAGAATCGTTTGAGTTCAGCACCAATCCTCAAAGTGCTTGATTGGAACAAACCCTTTCATATTCATGTGGATGCTTCTAAGTTTGCCATTGGATGCATCTTAGCACAGCCAACAAATACAAGAAAGTTGGACCATCCTATAGCCTATGCCAGTAGACAATTAAATCAAGCAGAGCACAATTACACCACTACGGAGCGAGAAGGTTTAGGCATGGTGTATGCAGTAAAGAAGTTTCGACACTACCTATTCGCAAACAAGTTCAAATTCTTCATCGATCATCAAGCACTACTGTACTTAGTCAATAAGTCTTGTAATACAAGACGACTAGTACGATGGTTTCTATTGCTGATGGAATTTGATTTTGAAGTAGTAGTCAAGAAGGGGAATACGCACATCAGAGCAGATCACATATCGAAAATGACACATGGAGAGCCCCCCACTGGAGTACAAGATGATCTACCGGATACTTATCTTTTCAATCTCGAAGTATGTCCCCAATGGGCAGAAAAGTTGATCCCTATCCTCACGTATGGACCTAAACATGGGATCACTACAAACAAAAGTCAGGAGCTATGGAAGACTAGAAATCTCCACATCGTTGCTGGAAGCTTATACCACCAAGATCCAAGTGGGTTACTCATGAGATGCGTGGAGGAAGAGGAACAAGAGATGTGGCTTCAAAAAGTACATGTAAATCAATGGAAAACTCATCGAAATGTGAGTGGAACATGGCAAACACTACAGAGATTGGGCATATACTGGCCAACCATGCAAAGGGATACACATAACTATGTGTCTACTTGCCCAACTTGTCAAGAATGAAGGACAGAAGAGAACTCTACTCTATGTTACTCTACAATAGCACCACAGTGGAGTATGCCTCTGGTAAAATTCTTGAAAACCCAGGAGTACCCAGAAGGAGCTACTTTAGCAAGACAACGTGCCCTCAAAGAGCAAAGCGAGGACTATGTTCTCATAAGAAAACAACTCTTCAAGAAATGAAGGGACAATCATCTACGAATGTGCATCCATGAAGACGAGTACATTTCGGTCTTAGAGATGGCCCATACAGGAGCTGCAGGAGGACATTTTTCTGTAGATAAAACTGCAAAAATGATTCTCTTCGCTGGAATGTGGTGGCCAACTCTACATCAAGATGCAGCCACTTACGTCCAAAGATGTGATACATGTCAACAAACGAAGTATCCTATTAGAAGAGATGAAATGCCACTAAAGCCTATGATGAGTGCCAGAGCATTTACCAAATGGGGGATAGATTTTGTAGGACCTATTAGCCCACTAGCAAAAGGTTCCCATGCCGAGTACATAATAGCAGCAACGGATTATTGGCCAAATGGGTAGAGGCCAAAGCAACCAAGAAAAACGATGCGAGGACTACGGTTAAGTTTCTCTTCAAGAACATATTCACTAGGTTTGGATTGCCTATTGAAATTTTGAGTGACAGGGTGAAGTGATAGAAGCCCTAATGAATGAATTCTTAGTGATTCATAAGAAATCAGCCCCCTATCACCCACAAGCCAACGGACAGGCTGAAAGTTCGAGCAAAATCTTATGCACAATCCTCACTAAGATTGTTAACAATGGCAGATCCGATTGGGACAAGCAATTACATCATGCTTTATGGGCATTCCGAGTAGCATACAAAACAGCCATAGGGACTACACCATTTAACCTGGTATACGGACAGAATGCCATCTTACCAATTGATTTCCCGGTACCTACTCTCAAAGTAGTTGCAAATTATGAATGGACTGGACATGAGTTATCAACTCAATTGGACCAAATCGAAAAGTTACACGAGACAAGATTACAAGCAGTGGCAGGCATTTATGCTGCAAAAAAGCAACAAAAGGCATATTTTGATGCTCATATTAAAGAAAAAAACCTGAAAGAAGGAGATTTGGTCCTGGTTTATACTTTGAAGAAACATGCAAAGAAACTACAAAAAAGAGGATATGGGCCCTTGATAATCAATCGTATATCTATCAGTAGAGCCATGAGCTTAGCAACCCTAGATGGAGAAGTATTGCCAAACTATATAAGTGGTTGCCGAGTAAAACAATATTTAGATCCATTGACAGAGGAAATAATATCACGACTTCTAACAGCAAAAAATAGGTGAAAAGAGGACGAAAGAATACGAGAAGAAGCAAGATAGGAATCTCTAGAACGAATAAGAAAAAGGAAGGAATGGATGAGAGAGAGAGAGATGAAAAATATCGACAAGGAGATGAACTCATCCCAATGGCTAATTTTAGAGCCTCTGAAAACCTAGAACATCAAACAAAGCAACCTTACTTGAACTTGGGCACTGGAATAGGAGTATACCACTTGGTGGATGCTCTCATTGACACAGAAGTAGTTGTGAGTTGTATCAAGCCTTCATTGACTCAGAAGCTCAAGGAAGAATTACGCCCATCCCAAGCACATCTGATTGGAATAGGGGGAAAAGTTACCAAATGCATAGGCGAAATCACATTGTCACTACATCTCAGAAATAACACGATGCAACAAAAACTCTTGGTTTGTCATGATCAAGATTTATTGGAAGAAATTGTGTTAGGCCAAGATTGGATATATGAATATGAAGTGATTATCCAATTAGCCTTGGGATACATATCAGCCAAAATAGGTCCGTGAGGTATTCAATGTGTTAGAAGAAAGAACCATCAAAGCTAAGTGCATAAACCCGAGAGATCACTCACGCATGCATGATGATGAATGTACATTCACCTCCACTATGGAAACCCCGCCAACAAATACTTCACGTGAGAGTACACCGAATCTTAATCTAGCACACTCCCCTAACACAGTGAACCTCACTACTGGCACCGTTTCCAATCAAAGCCCCTGTGAGGACTCAAGCACAAGAGGGACTAGTCATCAAGTCTGTCACAAACTTTCACGCATTAGAATCCATCCCATTCCTCACACCAGACATGCCTAGATCAAAAAAGATTAGGTGACTGCATATCATCAACATTCTACATAGGAAACAACAACAGTACAAGAACACAAGTCAAACTGGACTCCAAGATCCACAAAGAATTGCTAAAGTATGGATACCAAAGAAAGTGATTGCCGCCCAACCGGCAAGAATGTAGATATGGATCCCCAAATCATATGCACCATTGACGATCATCAAAGACAAAACATCAATAAACAAGAAGGATCAGTACGACATGAAAATGAAGAATCAAGAAATCGATAACTACATGAATGGTCAGAAACAAAAATACGCAATAAAAACAATTCAACAATTCGAAGGGCTGGCAAGGCGGAAGTATGACTTGAGAATTACACCACGCCCCAGAAACGATGGCAATACAGCCAACCGCCAAAAATTAAAACAGATCTGGATACCTAAATGCCGATCAATCTGCATACATCGACCAGATACTTCAACTTGCACACATCTTGAGTTGCAAGAGGCTCGAGCATGCATAATAGGGCCACATTACAAGGCCATGCATTCGGCACCTAATTCTTCTTCTACTGGATAGTGAAGCACATTTCCCTCTCAGGGAATAGGAGAGCACTTGTATAATAACTCCACGGAAAATAACTAACGGAACAATAAAAGATTTGGCTAGGAACTAACGCTTTTGTTTTCTTTCAGAAAGAAATAAAATATATATATATGTATGAAGAAAAAAATCCCAGGTACTACCTTTCTCACACCCACGGGAAAGGGACGACACAAGTCACTCAGAGAGTTGCCAAATTCATAAAAGCTAAGTAAAGGATAACTCATGATACCAGCTTTACACTGATTACTGGTATGTATTGAGTGCACATGGCATCTTCTAATTCTGAGGCTAGGCAAGAGGAAGAGGTCCTGCTTCTTCCCTTGGAATCGATCTCTAAGGCAAGAGGTCATTGGTTCCTTGAAGACCAACCTGTGTCGGATCTTCTTTTCATGGCCACCATCAAAATTTTGGATAGGGATCACTACTTCCCAATCATGTCACAAGATTTCCAAACCATAATACAAGGACTACCACGCATCACAGATGTTTGGACAAGAGCAAGAATTGACGCATTTCTGTGACTTCCCATATATTTACCAAATTTTCAAAGATGCACACAAGTTATGAACACACTCCAGTCCGCAGTAGATAAGCCGTCAATCTCGGAAGCTAAAGTGCTCAACAAAATAGGTGCATGGAAAACAATTCGATTCACACATGAACTCATCAACAAAGCTTTTGGATGGAGTCAGAACAGTGTCACTAATGTCAAAGATGAATGTCATGATGCAAAAAAGAAAACCTTTCTGGAAATCAACAAGACAGATATAGAAGAATCAGTTTGATTAGTGCATCAGCATTTTTGTTTTCCCAGCATGAATAGATACACAGCACCTCAGAAGATTGTGGTTCAATTGCTCTCCCACGCGATGAGGAAAATCAGGAATCAAGTCAATTTTACTCCATACATTCAAGACCGCATGTTCGAAGCGAAGAAGAAATGGAGTCAGAAGAAGTTTCTGAATGGAAGTGCGGCCTTGACTTTACTAATCTATGAGGCTCTTGAGATGAAAGAATGTCTACATTTGATTCCAACCTCCACTGAAATGGCAAAATATGTGAAGTCCGCTATCGTTCCAAAGAAAAAGAAAACAATCATCTCCACAGCAGAAGTGGGAACAAGTTCCAAGAAACCAATGAGAGGGGCTAAGCGCGCTAGAGACGAAGCGGTGCAAGAAACACATAATCCAAGCGAGCACATACACTACCAAGGATCCCTCTGACACAACCACCCATCACAAAAAGAGATCTCTCAGCGGCACTAGAAGAAACGCATACGTACATGCGGGGTCAAGTGAACCTCAATGTCCAAGGACATCAATATAGACAGGCAAGACGAGGGAAGCAACAAAAGGACAAGGAACATACTCCAGAACTAGCTGCCAGATATAAAGAATTGGGACTGAAGGATTCAAGTTCTAATGAGGAATCTAGTCCTGAGAAGGACACCTTGGACACCGACATAAGAACAAAAACAAACAATGAGGAATGGATGGAGATTAACCAGGTCGAAACCACACCCGATAATCAACAATCACAAGTACAAAATCAGGAAGCATCAACTGAAGGAACACACCTTATTCAATTGAACGAGCAATCCCGGATGAGCATAAAGGAAACTTCAATCACACATAAAGATGTTGTGCCACCAATAAAGGAAGAAATACAAACAAGCGTGGAAAAAGACAGACTTTTACAACAAAATATGGAACAAATTTTGATTGAAATCCCTGATGATACGCCCCAAGGAAAGACAGGAATTAAGGAGGCTAAGCCAAAGATACAACTTCATATTCGGCAGCCCCACGACACAACATTGCATGTAGCACAAGGAAAAGATGTTACCACAGGTGAAGAACCTAGCACCATGACAACATGGTTAAATGTGGATGTTACTCAACTAAAACCAATAGTCAAACAAATGATACAAACGGCCATGGATACGCAGCAACAAATGATGGAAACAGACGAAGATTATGAAAGGCCATGCGAGAAAAGAATCAATTTCAAGTAATGAGTGAACAGCTGTCTGCGCAGCTGATCCAAGTTCAACAAGTGGTTTCAGTTAAAGAAATGGAAGTAATAGAAGTCAAAAGGACAATGCACTACACTAATGGATCAGAATCACAAACTCCAGAGACAATTGATGGAGCTACAAAGACAATATGAAGCAAGTGAAGCGGAAAAAGACAGAATGAAGACTAGAAGCAATCTGTTAGAAACATAGCTAAAAGTATGTATGGAGGAAAATGATAACTTTCAATGCAGGAATAAAGAACTGATGACGGCCTTGTTATACGAACAACTTATAGAAAAACAAGAGACAACAGTAATCGACCATAAGAAATTGAACGATCAAATTGCAAAATATGAAAATCTGTTGAGACAAGAGCAAACCCTCAAAGAAGAATGGGAACAAAGATATATCCATGAAACAAATGAGCTTATGAAACAAGTGAAAGTTGTTGAAGCAAAACTCTTGGTGATATACAATGAAGATGCGGATCAAATAGCAAAAATCGGCAATGAGCTTCTCGCGGCCAAAGATGCGCCCCAGACCGCCCTTCATGAAGTTAAAGAAAATAATGAACGTATTGTACAATTGGAAGCTCAAATAGACCAAAAAGCAACCATCGGGACACTAGTAGAGCCACAACCAGAGAATCCTACTGACGAGGTAGAGGTAGGTCCTCTATCTCCCCCGATCTATCATTCTCCAATAAAAGAGCATATGGCGGAACCATGTGATGATCATCCCATGCCATATACTGCAGAAATAGTTCAGAAGGAACGGGCACTATTGGTGTCCCGGTTGACAAAAAAAATTTGAAAATGAAGTCATCCAAGTCATGAAGGAAGCAAAAATTAAAGGAAAAGACTTGGATAAAATCATAAAGCCACTTAATATTCCGTATGGGCTATTGAAAGAGCAGACACGGCAGCATATGAAGAGGATCACGCAAAAGGATCCTGATGAGTAGTTGCACTTCAAAGAAAACACATTCAATTACACTCAAGAAGAATTTGAACCTGCACAACCTATATGGAGAAGGAAGTTTTTGGAGAAAAATCCTAGTTTGTTGGTGCACTGGCAAGCAGCACCATATTTACTACAGGTAAATCCTTCTTTTTGTCCAACCCCACATTGTCGTGAAGCACGCAAATTTTTGGATATGCAAAGGAGTGGTGTGCTCAATAAGTAGTGGTTAAATTATCCTCTGCTTCAAAGTCCACCTCATAATTACTTGCCGACTGAGGATTACATGGTGAAAACCATTGAATTTTGGCTACATCAGTATGCAACAGCACCTGATCTAACTATCAAGATGACTAATAAAATCCTCAGCATGATACTTACAGTTTTGAAAGTGTTCAAACATGCAGCATATACATTTTTAAATTTCATTGGCATTAACCAAGGCATGGATATCCTTATTTTTTATCTATTTGTTATGCCCAGCCGCCCAACAATCATTGCATATTATTCAAGGCTCATGTTCTTGCCAAGTCCATACATGCAAACTTTCAAGGAAGCATTTTTTTATTGGATTTTTTGAAATTGACTCCGAGATTTTCTTAAAAATGTCAACGAACCTGAATGCTAGAATGGTGGCATATGAATTGCAGACCATAGACAGTCACCACATGATAGTGTGAAAGCCGAACAATGGAAACAGCTGATGATATGTGAAGCTAATCTGCTTAACGAGACAGAGCAAAAGGTATTTAGGACGTACTCCCGCCGCATTCCAAAGCCTGTTGGGGATGACAGAGTTCATGAGGGGGGTAGTGTTGAAGGAGAGTCCAGCAAAAAGAAAAGAAGAAGAAAACCAAGAAAGAAGCTTCATTAAAGGTATTATATCTGAAGACATATCTCTACAGGAAGCCTCGCAGGGGCACGCAACACCCATCTCTGCACAAAGCCCCGCAGGGGCAAGGGACGTAAGCGGCAAGGACGGATCAAGGCCAGCAAATATCCATGAAGAAGTGCAAGAAGATATCCGACAGATCTAGAGCCCCAGGAAAGTGCTTCAACCTCTTGATCTTTGGAAGGTCCAGATCGAAGGCTGAAGATCCACACCTTCATACCTTCCACTGGTTGCGTGCGTGGCAGCCTGACTTGACACAGCAACCCAGATTTAAAGGAGCGATTGGAAAATTAGAGTACAAATTAATTATAGTTCATCTCCACGGGTTGTGAATGGTAAAAAGAAAGAAAAGAGGCCAAGATCAATGCAATAGGCCCCGAGCTATGATCTGTTCCTTGATCACTGGTAAAACTATATCATTACGACTTCCACAAGAGCGGGTAGTGGTCAACTATAAAAGACCTATCAGTAATAAGGAACCAGAGCAACTACAGGTACAACACTAAAAAACAAAGCAAAGCCTGTCAAGGGATGATAGAGACAAAGAGGGGAAGAGTGTTGCAGAGCTAAGAAGAGCAAAGAGACAAAGAAAAAGAAGGGCCCCAAAATTTTTCCGATTTGGACACTTTATTCTTGTATTATAGCCATTTTGTAATATATTTCCCGATGTAAAGGCACTAGAGGAGTCCTCTAGATGCATACCCATAGAGAATTGTATCTTTGCCCTTGTAAATTAGTAGGAAATTAACCTTTCAGTTAATAAAGTGCCGGTCTCTTGTGTGAAAGGACCATTTTTAGGGCACATGTATATAAGTCAGTTTGTGACTCTTTGGAGGGACTTTTTACCATTGTGAGAATCAAGAGCACAGAATTTCGAATTTGTGTCTTTTCCTCTCTGTAACTTCTTCCTTGTGAGCTTCCATGCATGTGTGATGCTTGGAAAGAGTGCTTGGAAGTGCTGTCTATCCATGAAAGTGCTTGTTCATTGTACATAAGTCGTGTGTGACATGTAGCAAGTGCTGAAGTGTAGGAAGATCAATCCCGTGACTCAGTATTTTGCTCATAACTTGAAGCATGAGCGTCAGAATCAAGAACCATTGGATGTATCTTCTCGAGAGCTTCGAAATGAACCCGCTATTTGCTATATTCGAAGTTCAGAGCTGAGAGAAAAGCTCGATTTACTGTTGACTATTGTTCCAAGTGTCTAGACACCATAGCTGACCTTGAAACTTGAATGTGGTGGATGCATATTGATTTGTACTTTTGAAAAAACTAATTTGCAATTGACCATTATTTGAATGCATGTCTTCATACACTCGGCTAGGTCTTGATACTCTTTGGATTGACAATTAAAGCATGAGTCCCCACTATATGAACTTGAGGGGGATTGAGGTATGCCCAATCATGATATCCTGTATGCTAACAAATAGCCAGTACATTACCTTTCGTGCTCCTTGATTCCATTCCTCATAAGCTCTTACTTGATCTGTAGTCTGATTCCTTTCTAGTAACTACGGAGCATTTTCATTCTCTCCTTCGATGTACTTCCAGTAGCCTTTTCCCATCAAGAAATTCATCATTCTGAATCTCCAAGCCTGGAAGTTGTTCTTGTCCAGCTTATCACTCATAATCTGACTCATTCCATCTGTGTTTGCCATTTCTGCAGCAACTCACAACACTGCAAAACACTACAAGCAGCACTTCTGCTTGAACACTGTTGCACTATGATGTGACAGTTCGATCTCAAAAAAACACAGTTTTCGTGTATCAACAATACACGGAATCGCTTGACATTCTGGATCTCGAATGTATGAGTGTTGTCGAACACGACACAAGTTACAATTTCTGAAACTGACCTGGTTTTTCTGTGGGCGCCACCTTGCGGGCTCGAAACGAGGGTCGAGATGGCTCCGAAACTTCGATCTAACAAAAAGTAATGACCCTAAAAGGATAACTCTCAAAAATATTTTGAGGTCTTCTACCTTCACGCCGATTTTTGAAACAAAGGTCATTTGTGAATCGCGTTTTCTCCACGCCTTGCTATGTACTCTTCACTATCGCCTTCTCCACGAGCTCTCTACAGCCATGCTGGCTCTAATACCATGTCACGAGGAAGGAGATAAGGAAGAGAGCTCACACACACACTCTCACTCTCAAGGAGAAGCACACACACAGATTGAGGCAAGGAAGAATAATCTTCTTCTTCTATTACATAAAAATGAATGTACAAGAATGACCTAAAAACAAGAATACAACAAGTGCAATATATAAAGATCAGTACATAAGGAAAAACCTAATGTTCGCGAATGAGTGAGCTGGCAAGGAACAAATGTGCCATCACTCTTAGTAGATAAATCTAATAAAGCTCAATGAAGTATCGCTGACATATACTGGTGTGACCACTATACATGTCAGAGAAACGAAAAGCTGATATGTGTCATCCTAGATCATCACATGTTGAGCTTGATATCTCAACAAACAGGGCACTTTTTTCCCTCTTTAGGAGGTTTTTTCCCCCGAATTGTATATATGCCTATAACCCTAATGGGTTACTTATCTTTGCACATTATATTGGTAATACATTCAGTATTGTTTGTTGTGCTTCAAGCTTCTTCTTCTTCTTCTTCTTCTTCTTCTTCTTCTTCTTCTTCTTCTTCTTCTTCTTCTTCTTCTTCTTCTTCTTCTTCTTCTTCTTCTTCTTCTTCTTCTTCCTCCTCCTCCTCCTCCTTCTCCTTGTGTTGTTCATGTGCGTCCGTAGACCTCAAACTCCAACACATGCATAGGCAATTTTTCTAATTTTTCACCCATGCGCTGCACTAATATGCCTATACTACTATCAAAAAAAACAAGAGATCATTTGCAATGTTTGTAAGATCTTGTTTTGTAGGAATTTGGAAACCCCTATGTGCTTCAATTCACATGTTTCCCCAAGATGAACATTCACATTTATCTATTGTCAAGGACAATAGACCTTGAGAGGTGGATTATTGGAGATGGAAAATCATCGACAAATTGTGATGGCGAAAAGAGAGAGAAGATGATCGGGTTGTGATAAATTGAAGCCAAGAAACACATTTCTTGGAGTAAGCAAAGCAGAAGTCAAGCTCGGTACCAAATTTTTTGAAATCTACCCTCAAATTTCTCATTTTTATATGGGCACCCGCCTTCTAATAAAATGTTCATGAGGTATTTCTTGTATTTTACTCCATATTTTTGCAAGCCAAGGAGTCCTCGAGCTTGAAGAGTGATCTCGTAACCTTGCAAAATTCTCATGGATTTTACTACAATCAAATTGAATGTCAAATGAGGATTTAGGACCTATTTTTAATTAGGGTAGACATTAGAGTGTGAATAGGGTCACTTTTTAAAAGATGCCTATAAAGGTGAACTCACATTCATTTATATGGTTTTGCTTGTTCATATCTCTCTTCTTATCCAAGTGTGCATTTCTTCAAAGCTCTCTTGTTCATGAGTGAGGCTTGCTTGCAGGCTTGTGTGCATATGCTCATGCATGTGTGTGTGAATCATCTGTGTATTTGTGTCTATTTGCATGGTGGAAGGCCTCCACAACACCAAATCATCTCTCAAAAGGGTGAGGACACATTGCTTTGATCCAATTTGTGTATGTGTCATGTGAGTGGGCCTACATCTCAAATATACCTTTTCTATAATTTGCATGACCAATATAAAATTTTAAGTCCTTTGCATCACGTTTAGCCCTAATCTCACTAGTTATATTACAAGCATGTGCGTCAAAATATAAAGATTAAATAAGTTTGGTTTAGCACCATATCAGACCTCATAATGTGTAGAGAAGTGTATTCCATTTGTAGTTGCTCTATTCATCAGGTGAGTCATGTGTTTACTACATTAGTCCAATAAAAAATTGGGATGTTCATCTCATTGAGTATCACTCTAATTATCTCCATAATTTACCTATTTTTCCTCTTAGAAACTCCATTTTTTGGAGAGTTTTCCATGTATGTTACCTTCCTTTTAATGTGTTCCACAAGAATTCACAAAAGTTTGAGAATCACTTTAATTCTCCATCTTGTCTAAGGTGCTTGATGTATCTCCCTATTTTCTTCCTAGTTGATGGTTTGAACATCTTGAAGCATTGGAACACCCCACCTTTCTGTATGAAGTATATCAAAACCACTATGCTATGATCATGAATATATGACTCAAGATACATGTTTCCATCAAGTGATGCCTCTTTGGTTGGATCCCATACATATGTATTAGTTCTAGCAATCCTTGAGCCACATCCACTTTGCGTGTAAGGGATCCTAGCTTTCTTTACCATTAGAAAAGCTTAATAAACATTCTTCATATGCTAAGAGCTAAAATTGTGTAGTCCGTAAAGTAGCCTCCTCCTCAACACATCTTTCATCCTTTGGATGTTGATATTGACAATTCTCTTGTGACATAAGTTCACTTTGTGCTATATTCTTATCTCCACATATGAAATAGGTAGTATGACTATTAGATTGATTCACCTATAATTGTTGATATATTTAGGTAGTGATTTGTGTGAACACACTAGGACCGCCGGGGCACTTTTTTCCCTCTTTAGGAGGTTTTTTTCCCCGGCTTGTATATACGCCTATTGCCCTAATGGGCTACTTATCTTTGTACATTCTCTAGTAATACATTCAGTATTGTGTGTTTGTGCTCCAAGCTTCTTCTTCTTCCTTGTTCTGTTCGCGTGCTTCCGCAGACGTCTATCTCCAACAATTGGTATCAATGCAGGTCGTCGCTTCATCTAGGGCACCGTCGACACTCCTCCGTTTGCATTCTCAGATTTGCACGAAATTTGGTGAGCATACTCAGGGTGTTTCAAAGATCAAAACAACTTCGCTCTATGGTGCCGAAATCGCAATCTGAGCTCGTTTCGGCCTCCGAACGCACTATCATAACGCTTGTGCAGGCTATTTTGTCCTTTTGTGCCAAAGGTATATACCAGTTTTTGTTCACCAGTTTAAGCGTCTCGAAGTCTGCTACAGGTCTAGCAGAACTCGTCTGGGCAGTTCCGTTCAACTTTTTGAGATACAGTCAATTTTTTGCATCAAGGTATTTTAGTCACCGGCCATGGCTGAAAGCAGTGATGTATTCCGTATGTTGGCTGTTGAGGATAAGTTGGATGGTACCAACTACCCATTATGGGCTTATATGATGCGACATGTATTGGTTGCAAAAGGACTGTGGAACATTGTGCAGGGTGTTGAAAGATGTCCTGTTACACCTGCGACTACAGGTACCACAAATACAACTGCTGGAGGTGCTGGAGCTGATGAAGATGGTGTCGAAGATGATATTGTGCAGATTCCTGTTCGTGCTGCTGTTTTTGTTGCACCTACTGCAGAGCAGATTCGTTGGGATGGAAGAGATGCCCAGGCACATGCATTGATAGCTTTGTCTGTCAAACGTGCCCTTATTTCTCACATACGCTCTTGCAGAACAGCTAGGGATGCTTGGGATACACTTACCACATTGTACCAAGCTAGGAATGAGGCTCGTGTTGCTTATCTCCGAAAACAGTTGGAGAGTGAGCACATGAATGAAGGTGATTCTATGGACAGTTTCCTAACGAAGATCAAAGATTTGAAGGAACAGTTGATTTCTGCTGATGAGGTTATACCAGATAGCTCACTTGTGCAAACCGTTCTGAATGGTCTTCCTGACTCATATCAGAGTTTTGCTTCTACTCTTCGGTTGATGATGAAAGGCAATCCAAATGCCTTGTCATTTGAGGAGTTAGTCTCTGTTCTGTTGCAGGAAGATCAGTCCAGGCAGAACAGGTCCATTATGCGTGTTGCAGATCAAGCTTTCCTAGCTAGTCAGAAGGGCAAAGGAAAATGGAGCTCTTCTACTAGTAAGCAGAAATATGCAAATGCTGCACAATCGAAGAACCAGGATAAAGATTAGAAGAAATCAGAAAAGCAGAAATTGTTTTGCAAGTATTGTAAAGGAAATGATCATATCATAAAGAACTGTCCAAAACTGGCTGCTAAAGAGGCAAAGAAGAAAGAGGCTGGAATGGTTGTTGTAGAGGCCTCTACACCAAAAACAGAGTCTTCAAATCTTGTGCAGGAAGAAGAATGGGCGTTTACTACTGTCTGCAGTTTTGACCCATCCTCTCATGATCAGTGCATGTCTGCAGTAGACTCAGATGTTTGGTACTTTGACAGTGGGGCGACCAAACATATTACCTCACAGCGCAGTTTCTTCTCTTCACTCGAGCCTGCCCCTACAGGGAATACTGTCACATGCGCCAATAACTCCTCTTATCCTGTTATGGGAGTTGGTAAGATCATTCTGACTATTGCTGATGGTAGTTCTTTCACTTTGTCAGATGCTTTAGTTGTGCCAGGGATCAAAAAGAACCTGTTATCAATTTCTGCATTAGCCAAGATTGGCTTGGTTGTGAAATTCGTTGATGACAGGTGTACAGTCCATGATCTCTCAAATGGCGATGTGATTATTGCTTCTGGCATTTTATGTCATGGGCTGTATAAGCTCATAGACTATGAAAGATCTGTGAATGATTCGACATGTGCAGTTCATGATTCTCAGGCTATGTCAGATGCAAAGCTTTGGCATGCACGCTTTGGTCATCTGAATTTTGCTAGTTTGCTACGCCTGCAGAAATCTGAAATGGTGTCCTCTTTGCCCAAACTTGAGGCTCCTGGAAAACATGTTTGTGAAGGCTGTATTTTGGGCAAAATGCAGCGTTCTTCCTTTCCAAAAGATGGTTCAGTTCGGGCTACGCAGAAATTGCAGCTTGTACATAGTGATGTATGTGGTCCTATGCAGACACCCTCTTTTGGAAATTACCTTTACTTCGTGACTTTCATTGATGATTTTTCTAGGCATGCATGGGTATATCCACTCAAAGCAAAGTCCGAAGTGTTCATGTGCTTCAAACAGTTTTTGGTTTTGGTTGAAAATCTGTCAGCATGTAAAATGGGCACCCTCCATTCTGATCGAGGGGGGGAATATATGTCTTCAGATTTTAATGCATTTCTGGCTGAACGTGGGATAAAACACCAGTGTACAGTGCCGTATACACCTCAACAGAATGGAGTTGTTGAACGAAAGAACAGGTCACTCATGGAGATGGCGAGGTGCATGGTCAAAAGTCAGGCTTTACCACATAGTTTCTGGCTTGAGGCTGTCATGTGTGCAGCATATGTACTGAACAGGTGTCCCACTAAAGCGTTGCAGTCTATCACTCCATATGAGGCCTGGCATGACCGCAAGCCATCTGTTGCTCATCTGCGTGTTTTTGGTTGTTTGGCATATGCATTAGTGCCTGAACAACATCGTAGAAAATTGGATGATAAGGCAGTAAAATGTATTTTTGTTGGGTACAGTTCTGAAAGTAAAGGCTATCGTCTGTATCATCCACAGACTAAATGCATTCTGGTTAGCCGTGATGTTGTCTTTGTGGAAGATGTTATTCAACCATTGGTTTCATGTACTAAGGAGACATCTGTTAGCTCCAAAGACATGTATGATACGTTGATGCCTCTTTTTACACATGGACAATCTAGTGCTGGTCCTAATGAGGCAACTTCTCAGCCTTTGCAGGTTTCATATGATGATGCAGATCATTCTATTTCTGATGCAGATTTACATGATGCACTTGTTGATGAGAGAGCTGATATTGAGCAAGCAAAAACTATGCCAAAATGGCTGGTGCAGACTTTGCGTGACAGCAAATTAGATGCACCTTTGTCATATCGTACTCATTCAGGCTCTCAGAGTGCCTCCTTTGCATCAGATTGCTATGCTATGGCTGCGTCTAGTCTCTGTGATGAGAATGAGCCTGTTTCTTTTGATAAAGCACAGAATTCAGAAAATTGGATGGCTGCCATGCAATCTGAATATGATGCTATAATGAAGAATGGTACATGGTCTTTATGTGACTTGCCTCCTAGCAAGAAGGCCATTGGCACTAAGTGGGTATACAAGCTGAAGTGTAAACCTGATGGTACAGTTGACAGGTATAAGGCTAGGCTTGTTGCAAAGGGTTATGCGCAAGAAAGAGGCATTGATTTTGATGAGACCTTTGCACCTACATGCCGTATGACTACTGTTCGGAGCATTTGTGCACTTGCAGCCCATCATGGTTGGAATGTACATCAGTTGGACATTAAAACAACATTTCTGAATGGTGACTTACATGAAGAAGTGTATGTTTTTCAGCCCCGTGGCTTTGTGCAGAAAGGGCATGAAAACCAGGTGTGCAGGCTACAGAAGGCATTATATGGTTTAAAGCAAGCACCACGTGCTTGGTATGAGAAGATACATGCCTATCTGGTTGCACATGGTTTTGTGAACAGTCCAACTGAAAGCACCTTATATGTTAAGCATGCTAATGATGTGCTTCTGATCATTGTTGTCTATGTTGATGACATGCTGCTCACTGGTCCTATTGAGAAGCATATTGTTGATTTCAAGGCTGATTTGCATGCCTCATTTGAGATGTTTGATTTGGGGCATTTGCATCACTATTTGGGCATTCAATTTATGCAAGTTGATGGTGGAATGGCTTTGTGTCAAACAAAATATATTGACACATTATTGCAGCGTTTTGGCCTTGAAGACTGTAAGCCTATTGCCACTCCTATGGAGACAGGTTTACGATTGAGTCTTCATGATGCTGGAGATGCATTTGATGTTGTTCTCTATCAGCAGGCTGTTGAATGCTTGATTTACTTATGCATTACTCGGCCAGATATTCAATTTGTTGTCTCACAGATGAGCAGGTTTATGCATTGCCCAGGAGTCACGCATTGGAAGGCGGTTAAGCGCATCTTTCGCTACTTGAGTGGTACTCGGCTACTTGGGTTGTTTTATCCCAAGGGGGGATCACTACCGCCAAATTTGCATGCTTTTTTTGACTCAGATTGGGCGGGTTGCTATGACACTCATGTGTCCACCAGTGGTTTTTGCTTCATGCTTGGTAGCTCATGTATATCTTGGTTGAGCAAGAAGCAGCCTACTGTGGCCACTTCCAGTTGTGAGGCTGAGTATAGGGCAGCTTTCACAGCGACTGTTGAGTGTGTGTGGCTCAGACGCCTTATGGCTGATTTGGGTGTTGGCCAGTCTTCTGCCACCACCATTTTCACTGACAGTCAGAGCGCATTGGCAGTTGCGAGGAACCCTGTGTTCCATGCTCGCACTAAGCACATTGAGATGCATTATCACTATGTCAGGGAGAGGTTCTCTGCTGGGGAGATCAGCTTGGCATATGTGCCCACGCAGGAGAACATTGCAGACCTTTTCACGAAGGCTCTGCCTAGGGAGAAGTTTGAAGCTTTCCGCAAAGCTTTGGGCTTACTTCCTTTTGTGGAGTGATTTCCACATAGCTTGGCACTTCCTTATACATGAGTGCCAACTCCTTGTTCACCGCATCACTCCCAGGGGGGATTTGTTGATATATTTAGGTAGTGATGTGTGTGAACACACTAGGACGCCGGGGCACTTTTTTCCCTCTTTAGGAGGTTTTTTTCCCCGGCTTGTATATACGCCTATTGCCCTAATGGGCTACTTATCTTTGTACATTCTCTAGTAATACATTCAGTATTGTGTGTTTGTGCTCCAAGCTTCTTCTTCTTCCTTGTGTTGTTCGCGTGCTTCCGCAGATGTCTATCTCCAATAATAATTTCAATAAACTTTTCTTTCTTTTCTTCTAGTTCAATAAACGTGCATCCCATTTTAGGGTTTTTAACAAAGCATCCTCCTTTGTTGAATATAACATGGACACCTATCTACCATTTTTTCTAGCTTACACTAGATTTTTTGTGATCATAGGTATTGCAAAGCATCCCTTAGATAGATCCATTTTTTATTTCCTCTTAAGATCACATCACCAATGTGCTCAATTGTGTCGAGTAGCATCTCCCTTTATTGAATCTAACTTAGTAGAATTCATCTTCCATTTATCTAACTAACATAAGGTTTTTTGTGATAGTTGGCACACGAAAGACACCTCTAGACAATTCCCTTGACTGTTTCCTCTTAGATCACAACAACAGTGTGGTCAATCATGTGGAATATCATCCCCTCAGCTTTAGATGTTCTTTGAAGTGGGTTTATGTAGATTTATGAACCAAATGTATCAAATCATGTGATTTGAACAATCACAATCAATATATCATGTATTCTCTACTTGTTCCATCATGCATGAGCATCAAAAGAAGATTATATTCTTTATTCTTACCTTCTTTGTCCCTTTAGTTGCTCATTGATCCAAGGTTATACCTCTAATTACTTTGATATCCACTATTCTGATAGCAATCTCTAGTATAGTCGTCTCCCTTGACCACACATGAAGCATCCATCTCTATTTTGACATTTGCCCTATTGAATGCATCTACATATTCTTCCTCTTTGATGTCATCCACTTTAGCATCAGAGGGGTTTGAATTTGCATATCACACTCCTTTTAGCTTCCTTCTTCAACAAAATTTCCTCATCCTTTCCATACAACTCTTTTCCCTCTTTCTCTGGCATTGCCTACATATATTATTTTTCATACTTACCCTTCGATGTAGAATCTCCCATGTACATTTGTATAGTCACCATCATACAAATGCAGAGCATTCTTAACATATATGGATGCCATAAGCACTTTCCTTTATTCACATCACTAAGACCATTCAAGGATAGGCAATCATTTCATCATAATCAACATGACAACCAATTAATTTGAATGAATCAAACAATTCTTTGATCTTCAAAATGTAATTGTCTATGGAAGTTCCAACACTCTACCTAAGCTTATCAAGCTCATCTTTGATATGTATATTTATGGCTTTAGTAGAGGTAGAGTAGAGTCCCTCCAAAGCCATCCACACCATCAAAATATCCAAAACTTGGATATGTGTGATCATTTTACTACTAATGTTTTGTGATATAATGAAAATGAGTTTCTTTTATCTCTCATTTCACTCCCTGTTGGTCCCCCATTAGACAACATTAGGGGTTTTCAAGCAACCTAGGTCAAGGATCACTTCCACTTATAAGTCATCAAACCTTTACCTATCAAATATCATAAACCTAAATTTCCCAGGTTGATCTTGGTTTTTTTTCAAAAAGGAAGTTTGGCGATAGCCTACTTTCCCAAACTTCAATTAATGGAAAGAACAAATGTACAAGTGAATGGGCCTAGCACCCATGGGACCCCCCAAATCCCACAAAGCAAGGGTTACTTAAAACTTGCTAGAAGACATTACAAAGAAGTTTGATAACCCTTTCCTCCCCCTTGTGGGGGGGGCACTTGCTTTAAACTTGTTGCTCTCAAGGAAAAACACTCTATGATGTCTAAACGGTGGGGGTTTCTTACAATTGGAAATTCTTTTGCCTAAAATAAAAGATATTTTCTGATTGACAATTCTTTAGGGGGGTTACCAAAGTTGGCAGCACACTCTCTTTCCAAATCTTCCAAAGGGTCTACCTCTTATAGCATTCCACAATGATGGGGAACAACCGATAACTTCACCCAATAGCACTTGCTTCTAGTTGATTTGTCCCTGTAGCAACATGATTCTCCCAAGGGCCTGCCAAATCGACATTGACTTGGGGCACAAAAAGAAGAGGTGTCCCAAGTCCTCATTGCAAAGCCCTCATTTCCATGATGGCATCTTTTACACCAAGGAGGGGCTCCACATCTTTTGTTAGCTTTTACATTGGTCCAAATTCCTTGGTGGATGATTTGACACATAAGAACTGATTTTTTAACCTCAATGAGGGGATGGCAAAGCAATTGGAACTTGAAACCCCACCTAAAACTTAACCAATCCAGACACCATCCCTATTAAGTGTGATGCGAAAGTCCACATTCTTCTTGAATCTTGGAATTTTATAAATATTGTTGTCATTGTGCCATCTAAGACCCTCAAGGTGATGGGAGTCATGCCCAATAAGCAAAATAGTCCTCGAGCCCTCCCAAGCATTGAATCTAGTTTGTAACAGGCACCATTCTTCATAGTCCACTCTCCTAGCCACATCAATGTCCTCAAATCTAATCCATTGGCATGTTTCTTGATTCCATAGGTATTTCCACAAACGGAAACCTTTGTTCCAAAGCTTCCTAGATTTTTGGAGGTTCCAAGGCACAACACATCTAATGCCCTTCATAGGAAACCAAATCAAATCATTTTGTCTAATATCGATTGCCCATTTCCAATCTTCATTGATCTTCACAAATTGCTTCACCTTGTTCCAATGCTTCCAAAGGGAGCAAACTAGGCCCGACCCTCTAGGAGACACCTCATAAGGGGGGAACAAAAGAGTGCAAATATTCAAATCCTTCCACCCTAGAAGGCCCACAAGCCTAAGAGCACTCTTCTTTCTAAAAATCAGTTTAGCCCAAGAGGCATCCCTCTTGCTCCAAGCTTTAATTAACCATTTGGCCACCAATTTATTGGCCATTCCTTCAATGTCTAGAATCCCCCAATCACCTTGATCTTTATGGCTTATGCAACTAGCCCATTTAATTTTGGGGACACCCCTTCTGTTAGTGTCTCTCATCTAGAGAAACTTTTTGCAAATTCTTTCCAAGTTGAGAATCCCTTGGTCCTTCGGTCTCTAGCAAGGGAGATAGTAAATAATCGAAGAAAGAAGGAACAAGTTAACCACCATAGCTCGCTTTCTGCCAGGTTGATCTGCATACCTTTCCATTAAACTAGCTTATTATCAAGCTAAGAAAGAGACCAATTCCATCATTGACCCATAAAAACATCGAATCCCATCGAAATACCCAAAAGGCAAAAGATTTGTCCACTAAATATCAATTGACATACATGGTCAATCAGAATTTGAGGTGGAGTTTTATGTATGTGCATTTACTTTAACCATTGCTTGACCTCATTTTGATAGTTGGCTTTATCCAAGTTTTCTATATGTGCATTTACTTCAACCATTGTTTGACCTCATTTTGCATTGACAACTAAACCAATAATGTGTTTGAAGAAATAATTCAAACTATAATTACCTCAGTATTGAATAACTTTCCTCCCAATTATGATTGAGCATGATTATGACTCTCATCACTCTAATACAATGTATTAACGATTTCCACATTCCATAGTGAAGATTCATAAGCATAGAATAATTTGAAGTATAAATATTAGTATAAAGTTGATTTAGGATCACTCTTTCCTATAGTTCAAGGATTCACTTTTAGGTACAAGTAGTTTGGGTTACTTTGATTTGAATTTGATTAGTGGTTTATTCAATGATTTCGTGGCCCCAATTCATGAGCTTTTGCTTCTCCAATTAAATATTCTAACATTTTCACACAAGCAAGATGATATTTATGCTTTATAGTACTTTATAGAACAATTTTTTGACATAGTTTTACTTCGATGAAGTATCAAGATGTCTTTTCTCAAAGTATCAATGATGTTTAGGTCAACAATATTTCATATCAACTATCGGAACACTTGACACTTTAAAAGTGTTGATGAATCTATTGTAAGACATATTGATTTCCTAAAATTTCTCCAAGGAGGTGAATATCCAAATTCTTAAGGTTTTGCAAATATGTGATGTTAGATAGTTTATGGTCCGATTAATCGAATTGCTTCCTACTATTCTACAATTTTGGCAAGAAAATGCACTTGCATGGTATACGAAATTACAAGTTTTCAACCTTCTTTTTTATATTCAAATGCTTATTGAATCCTAGATTGATCTATAAGAATCCTCAAATTGCAAAGGCAAAGATGAGTAAAGTACATCAAAAATCTTAGAGTGGTTCCAAATGCTAGATTCTTGAGTGAGAAGTAAGAGTGTTGACCTACACCTAGGTGAGTGATTGAGGGTCTCAAAAGCAATAGTGTAGCAAGCTTCATCTTATTCCCTAGTTGAGAGTGTAAGTGGGCTCTTCTCAAAGCTTTTCTCTGAATTGAGAAACATAATAGAGCCAATCACTATGGATATAGTCTTGCATTCTACACCAAACTACAAAAGGGAGATGGAGGAAGCATTCAAAGGGTTCATGATTAAAAACAAGGTGAAAGAGTAGTGCAAGCCATTCCAAAAGAGAAATATAAATTTAGAGGCCTAAATGTTACTAACTATTCAAATATGTTTGAGGAACAAGCACAAATTCAGGGATTATCCAATTGTATGCTAATGTACTTTGAATAAGTAATTTCTAGTTCTATCCTAGAAGCAATTCATGTGCATGTAAACAAGAACTAGGGCATGGCTAGAAGAACGACAAGAATGATCCACCCAACCATGGATACCATTCCTTTGGTACTTTTTAATAATTTTCATCCTAAAAAGGGTTAGCTGCATTGAAGGAAACTATCTTTGAGTAACCCATCTCCATGAGGCAAAATTGAAAGCTTATCACAATAATTAGACTCCCAACAACTACCAAGACTCACATTTCCACCTTCTGACCCCTTGATCAAAAGGTTTCGTGAAGAAATCATCTAACATGAAAAGAGTATTGGGATGTATCATATCCATCGGTCATAAACATTCAAAGCAAGCATACCATTAGAAGATTTCCAATCTTTTCGAAGCAAAACAAGAAATTCCAGGAAGGAAATCCACACAATGAAGCAGAGATGGCAGGTAACTATCTGCATCTCCGCAGAAGCCACTTCCATCAAACTTGCACATTCAAGAAACACGGAGAGAGGAGTGACCGACGCCACACAGAAATAGATGAGTCAATTACTGAATCACTCAGAGACGATCGAGATCACAAGCCAAATTCACAACAGGCGATGGCACTTTTGCGCTGCATCGTTCAGCCAGTGAAAAGACTACATTTGTACAGAGTGTCGTTCACTGATCAACACTTTTAATATTAACTTGTTCCTGCAAATGATCAACAATTGTAATCTGATGAATGTGAAATTTCAAAAAAAAAATACTGAGTAGTTTTTCAAGATGCGTAGTCCTTTAGATAATTTATGCGCATGTCCAGTTAACATAAAATGTGCCAAATAAATATTATTTCGCACTTCCAAGCTCTGTGAGCAGAAGGGGTGGAATAGCTCAGAAAAAACATTCATTTTCACCAGGATTCAATCTTTTATTGTTACAAATACATCGGAAAGTCAGAATTGAGACCAGTTAACCTATTAATGTAACAAATACATCGGGAATTGAGATTTCAAACTGCTTGTTTTTCGCACGATTCCCATCTCTGTGAGAATATACACGTCCAGGCTTTACTTCGCTGACGGGTAGCTCTGCTAGTATGATATGATGTGGAAGCGAAGAGCTAAAACTTGCTTTTACCGAAATGCGCAGATCTTGAAGTAGATAGTCCTGCACAGAGAACATGCAATTAACAATCTCAATGCTTTCGTAATCAATCTATTTTGAATGGCATGCTTGAAAACAATTCATAGCAGCTCATGAAAGGCAACAATCAGCTTTCAAGTCTTGATTATGGTTGCGCGCCCACATACCTGTGGTTCTCCTATAGCCGAAGCTTGTATGTGTGACCTTGGGCAAAAATACACCCGTTCCACTGGAAGATGATTTGGGTTCTGGATTCGATACGCTTGAGGCACCAAGAGAAACTCCCGGAAAGGAAGAAAATCGAGAAGAATTAACCAAACGGGAGACTATGATTCCTCTCTCGTTGCAAAAATGCGAACTCCGTTGATACTGCACGATGTCAGCACAAAGTTACTCAGACAGTTCAACATTAATCTGTTTTGGTTGAAAAAGAAAGCAGAAAAAACGAATCATTTCAAGGCAAAGAACGTATTCATGATGAGAACACGGGGACAAACCTCAACTCGAATCGCAATACCTATCAAAATCTACTTTTCAAGTATGAAAATTGCGTTACGAATAGGTACAGTTCAAGTCTTTCATGTCGCGAAGAACACCGATGCCTGAGACCCTCCGTACCAAATTATAAGTCAGTTATTCAAGAAGAGACTATGAACATGTATCTTACTTCAGGTCCAACGATAGGTCACTCAAAGAACCTTCTGCAAAACAGGCATCAGACTACATAATTTTATGTACCACTCGATTCAGGATAAGATGGATCCCCTCCCCAAGGCACTCTCGGTGCATGCTCTCCGGCATAGGCATCAAACCTTACATGCCATATTTCAGATGTAAATATGTCAACTATCCATGCCCATTGTAAACATTATTTCCACCCAAATATAAAAGTAGATCACTCGAATACCTTCCTGCAATACAGGCATTATGTACATATTACTAACTGTCTCCCTCAGTAGCAGTAAAAAAAATGGAAGAATTACTCACATTGCGGGTTACCTCCAGTTGATGGTGTAAAGAAGGAGAAAGGTTAAGGACATGATACTGTGAGGGATTATAAAAACAATCCCATTCAGTAGGCCCATAATCTCTCCAAAGTGCTGCAAAGTGGGATACTGCAACATTGTTGTTTCCCTTCGTATTGTTTACATTTCCATGCACGGACTCCTTGTCGTAACTCGTTCCGTAGGGTTTCTGGGCCAAATCCGTCTGAAAAATTAAGAGTGTTCGATAGGAATAAGCACAAATGGATAGAAATAGCTCTCGTGACTCAAGAATCTGTCACAAGTACTTAAAAGTTCAATTTCAGTTTTGGAGTCCCAATTTCAGTTCAAACATAAACAGGTGCGAAAGTTTAGGTGGAATCTTATGTTGATACATAGTGCGGGAAATCTCAAGAACCCAATGAATTCAAGTATGCTTACTGAGTCTCGCTGATGGAAAATATCCAATTCCTGGTCCTCATCGTCATCTTCGAGCATAGCATGCGCAATCTGTTCTGCAAGTCGAGAGACGTATTCATATTCCCCATCGTCACCTTCGTCCGCTGACTCTATGTCAATCAGCTGTGCAGACGTAACTCCAAGGCTTGAATAGGGAGCGGTTGAGGGAAGCGATTGCTCAAGTGCAGTGGCCATTATTTTAATTTATTCAAAAGAAGCGCAACTCAAAAAAGACATAAAAAGAGTGCGACAAACAGAAGGGGAAATCCACGAAGCTATTCAACTATGGGATAGATGTAGAAGAGACAAAAGTGAACCTTGCCCTGTTATGAACTCTGTTCAGACTGGTAAGCCGTGAACTCTGATAAGATCAGACTGGTAAGTCGTGAAGTATGTATGAGAGCAAAACCTATGTTCTCGAGATGCTGAAAGCCAAAAACGCAGACAACAGGGAAAGCGCTTTCAAACTGCAGCGCTATGAACTGGAACTCGGGAGGAAGGCGAGCGGACAAGCCCGTACACGCTAGGTTGAGGAACCAGCACGGAAAGCACAGGCCTCGAGGGAAAAACCGACCTGTAAGAGGAAATGCGGGATTCGGATTTCGAAACGAGAAGCATGAAGAGTAGACTTGTAGGTCTAATGTCTTTTCTGCACAACGTACATGGATACTCGGGCCATCACGGCAGCAGAGCGCACATGTGAGCGGGCTCAAGGAAGAAAAAGACCTGCGAAATTGCGAATGCGCGAACGCGCAGTGAAGATGAAGAAGACGCGCGCAAGTTCAAAGCGGGAAAGAACAGACAAGGGTTTTATAATTCTTTTGTTTAAAATGGGAGGCTTCTGGTCAGGAAGTATGCGGCGTCGTCACTTTAGAATAAATTTGATTTCATAAAAAGTCCGGGGGAGTAGGCCTCGGCCGAACCTCCATTTTAAAAAAAAAAGAATTCAGTCCTTCATTTATCATGCCCTTGGCTCATAGTCATTATATACCGCAAAGCTGCATTTTTTCTTTTTTTCTTTTTTCTTTTTCGAGGAACAAGAGAATATTTTTTTTTTGAACAACAACAAAAGAAAATTAATTAATTTAGAGGGCGTGGTTTAGCAGATGTGCCTTGTACTTCTAAGGAGATGACCAGGGTTCAAGTCCTATCCACGTTGAATGTTTTAGAGTTCCTCAAGATGCGTGCCTCTACCTTACGAGGTTGAATGCTTTAGAGTTCCCCAAGATGGGTGCCTCTATCTTACGAGGTCAGGTGTGTGTGCCTTTCCAATTCCTTGTACTCTCAAAAAAAAAGAAAATTAATTGATGAAGAGAGTATACATCATGTTTTCGGGTGACCGGAGATCACTTTTTGGGTCATCCAAAAAGTTTTCTAGGAGCACATGAATACTCAGTGGCCAGATTCCGGGTGGCCGGAGATGGTCTTTGGGTCACCGGATTTAGGTGTTCGTGAAGATCCGGTGATCGGATTTCAGATGGCCGGAGAAATGGACCTTAGGTCACCGGATTTAGGTGCACATGAAGATTTGGTGGCCAAGTTTTAGGTGGCTTGAGATAGACTTTGGGACCTCATTTAGGTGCACATAGGGGTTTCATATTCAAAAATATACTTCAAGTCATCATATTTATGCACACATGAACATTTAGATCATCATATTTAGGCATCATATATCATGGATTACTAATCAATCATGTACAAGACATAATATAATAAACCCATGAGTGTTTAATTCAAGTTGTGTAAGTTTGAATGGTACAAACATGATTAACATCATATATGGAACTACAATGTTTATCATAAAACATTACGCACTATCTTGATTCCACTCCCATGCAGTAATCTTCATTCCCTGACCGGCATTTACCTACATAATGGAGGGCAAAAAAATGATATTAATTGAATAAAAGCCATGGAAGGATTATGAAAAAACATGTTGTGTATGCATTACCTTCAAAAGCATTCCATAAACTTTGCACATGTCAATCTTCAATTGCAACTTGCTCAATGGAGAATTGTCTAAATAATGCCATCCTTACTCTACATTCTAGATCTCATTTTGAGTATTTGGAACCTCTTAATTCAACCCCTTCATTATCATTTGGATGTGGATCTTCTTGATCATTAGGTTCACTCTCACCTTGTAATTGAACAAAGTTATGAAGTAAACAACAAGAACTACTTATCAAGGGGACCATAGGTAGATCTACATTGACATTTTGTAGAATCCTCCATCGGTTTTTTAAGATCCCAAATGCATTTTCAATTTTGACTCTACCCTTTGATAATTGCTTGTCAAATGCTCTCTTTTCTCTCAAGTGATCACCCACTCGACTACGGAATGGTTTCACTAAGAAACTTATTGCCTTATAAGTTGAGTCACCTAAGAGAAAAGGTCGTATTATCTCACCTTGAACTTCCAATCTTGGTGAGTAAAGAACCAATCCTTGTTTTAATTGTTGGTACAAAGAAGACTCTTTGAAATGTGTGGAATCATGCATTCCACCTGGACTCATCTTTAGGAACACTGATCCCATAACGATCATACATATCTTTACTACTTAGAATCTTACAAATTATGATTGTATACTTTCTAATTGTGCACTCACCTATTCCAAAAAGCTAAGACATTGTGCGCGTGTTATGACCTTGTGCTAGTCTCCATAATATACATGCTAAGGCCAATTCAGGTGTAATAGGGTCTCTTACATAAATGGATGACTCTGATATGGATAAGAATGGAGACACTAACCCTAACAAGACATGAAATGATCCATATGACATGTGATAGGCAAACATGAATTTATGTTTGCATTCTAAGCAAGAGTTTGACCAAATGGTATTATGAATAGAGTTCCAAAACACTCTTTGTTTTGGAAATATCCACCATTCCTTGGTGAAAACTTGTTTGCACCTGGCTCTAAAAGTGCACAAAAGCATGCACAAATCCACATCCAATAAGATCTAGCATGAGAATTAGATGTTCGCATTCTCCTCCCAAACCCTCTGTTGCTCTTTGTCTTCCATTTGCTTTTGGAACATTGCTTCTTCAAATTCTTGCCTTGATGATTCTATCTCCTTCATGATGTCACACATTTTTGACATGCCATCCACAATACTCTTTGACTTCTTATTGTGCTTTATTTTTTTTCCGATTACGCCCTCAATTTGTATGTCATCTACAACATCTTTCTCACTTTGAGAAGCTTTCTCTCGAACTGTATCATCAATCTATATAGGTGGTTCTTCTTTAACCGCATTCCCTTGTGAGTTTTGTCAGCCATTGTCGCTCTAGCACAATGGCAAGTACCAATGTGAGGAGATCCACCTCATAATTGTCAATCCGTGGAGACGTGAGGACTAGTATGAATACTATGAGCAAGTGATGGCACAAAGTGCATGAGTGAGAAGCACACTAGCATGCACACACATACACACACACGTGCACACAAGGCAAGAACAAAGAGAGGAACAAAGGAGTAGCTTCCATTACAAAAGAGTTCTCATACAAAGTTCAAATCTACAACAAGCTAATCTCAAAAATGAGCTCTCTAGCTCTTTTTATAGTTTTTTACTAGCTTTGGTCCTGTCCAGACCTAGTGTCCGACCTAGTTAAAAATTAGGTTCCTAGGCTACTTTGGAGGCTCAAACGAGCTCTGAAAATTATGAAAATTGGTACATAAATACTATTGATACTCCTCAAGCTCGAGGACTCCTCGACTTTCACAACATGGAGTAGGAATAATAAAAAAATGGTATTTACAATGGTATGAAGTGACTAAGATCACTATTTCGGAAATATTTCTTCATGAAAAATTATAGAGCCTATTTGTTGGATTTGCATTGACTGCTTTGCCTACTTAGTCCTTCTCTTTGCTCTGACTCTTTTCATTGGCTTCCTCGTCTTGTAAGTCCTTGAGTGCCCTGACTGCTACCAACACCCCCCCTCTCTCGCGTCTGTCGTCCCTAACAGACCCTCGTTGCTGAGAGTGTTGGATGTAATATTCCACAACATGAGTGGCAAGCTGATGTTCCTGAATGCGTAGTCCTCTGGCCAAGTGTGTCATCATGCGATCCCAATCAATTGGACTTGGGATGTCTGGTTGTGGCAGACATAACTGATTTGCATGGATGGCTTGTTCTACTGCGAATAGATGTAGCAAATGTGTTGGTCTGGGAATGAAAATCTTCGAATGATATTCCCAGAACCCTGTAGAGAACATTTCTTCAAAGTTTTGCGTAAAGCATGCATGTACATACTTTATTCATGCATGCCAGGCAAAGATTATGTTTACCGAGGGGGTCTGGCTCATGCCATAGACTAAATCCTTGTTACCTTGAGAAAATCCAAGGGCGGAGATGTATGGAGACTATACCTTCCGAAAGGTTTTGAAGAAAATTGTCATGAGCTTGAAATATTTTCATACACATCTTTGTTGCTATGTTGGGCACATTCTTTAGGTGTGTAGACCAGTGTCGAATGGTGGATATCATGTACACTATGGTTGGGGCCCTCGAGGTGGAGCAAAATATGGATAGTTGACCCAGGTAGAGCATTCCTTATTGTTGCATACTTTGATTGCAAAAGCTTGCCATGATTTGCGACGGACCATTGGGCAATAGCATGGATTATACTTGATTTTACAGTGGCATGGTGGCTCAGGTGCTCATCATCTCAGGGTAATCAGTCAATAGCCATTCACACCAATTAGGTTGGAAGATCGAGCTAGCACGTGCATCTTCTGGTAAGTCATCCAGCTCAAATTGAGTGGCAAATGTGAGCTCCTTCCCTGTATGTCGTTTAATTTTTGCATTATAGTCGTGTTGCAAGACATAGTAAGGCATGTATTGTGGTTCTGATGTTGTGATGAACAGTTGGTGGGATAGGTGCTGAAAGTAAGAAGATCTAAGAACAGTCTCTTCCAAATTTGTGAGGGATTGAATTTGCACTACGACACGATCGTCGTGTGTTTGTCCCACTTTCTCAACCCTTTTGAGCCAATCTAGAACTCCAATTTCTAAAGTGTCTCGTTCTTCCTCAGTAACTTGACCGTCAAGTACTGGCATCAGCTCATATGGTTCTTCGTAGCTTTCATCGACAGGAATTTTCACCACTGTATCAGGTTCTGGTTCTTCAACTGGAGAGGGTGGCCTTTCATATGGTAAGAGACGTGCTTGTAGTTCTGCCATCTGCTTTTGGAGAGTCTCTAATTCTTCGGTAGGTTGCTGCGAGATTATCAGCTCCTGTTGAGCTGTATTGACACTGGCTAGCTGCTTTTTTAGGTCAACACATTCGGATTCTAACTTTTCATATGACTCCAAAAAATTTGCATGCTCCTCCAGTAAGATCCGAATGTCTTCAGATGGGACCGCTCTATACTTTGTAGGACTAATGTCTGCTCCCAAGGTTCCTTCCATAGCTGCTTCGAAATTGTCTTGATTTTGTTGTTGAAGCCGCTTGTTCTCTTCTAAGGCTACTACCATGTGTTTCCGTAGTAGCCCGAGATTGCGTGTGAGTGTACTGTTGGATAGCATCTATGCTTGGAGCACATTTTCCAGCTCCTTGACTGCTTTATCATCCACCGTAGATATCTTTGACTCCAATTCGGTGTGAGCCTGTTGTAAAGTGGTATGTTCTGCCAGGAGTGTTTGGTAATCAGCTTCCAAGATGTTGACTCTAGCCTGCAGGCACTGAGATTCCGCATGGAACGCAGCAGTGCACTCTTCCAATTGGTGGTATTCTTGTTGTAGTTGATGTGCACACTGAAGTAATGTATTAAATGTACTATTTACATTATGAGATGCAAGGGAAGGAGTTTGAAATGTTGCGGGAATGGGAAGGGAAAGGGGGGTAGTGGACGTTGTGTCTACCAATGAGGTGGTGTATGGTAAGGTGGGGGTAGGGGTCTGGGTGATGGTGGAATTGTAGGGAGAGGTGTTGTGGGTGGTGAAATGTCCATGGGGTCGGACAGTGTGGTGCGTGTTGGGGCTACCATGTAAGTGGGTATGGTAGGTGAAGTGAGTGTGGTGTCTGTGTAGATTGATGTCGTTGTGAGCATCTGTGAACCGTGCATCTGATGCACTGGAGTGTGAATGTACTGCTCCATGAAAGATAGGTATTGGGGTGGTGCAATTGGGGTGAATGAGGCGTAAGGAGCAGATGGAAAGTATGGGTCATGGGATAGGGTTAGGTGCATGGGGGGATAAGCTGGAAAACCAAGGATACCCTCAGTGGGTCGGGGGTTTCCAACCATACTAGGGATAATGGGGTGGTCAATTATGGGTTCGGAGGACAAAAATGGTGAAGTGTACAGAGGGTTGGCGATGGAAGAGAAGAGGGTGTCCTATGAGGTTGGCTCACGGAAGGAGAAGGATGTGGATGAGGTTGGGGTGTAGGTGACGGTAGTTGTTACGACTGCAGCTTGTTCAGTGGTGGGAGGCGGTGCTGGTGGAGAAGGGGGGGAATGGGGGGTGCGGGGGTGAGATGGGGGAAGTCTGTACAAAAGTTTCAACAGTGAAGTCAATGATGATGGTGGGTGTAGCTATGGTTTCAATAGTTATTTCTGGTTCTATGACAGGTATTCTTATATTCTTACCTGTGCGAGGTAATGTGTCGACTCTGCGTTTTTCATACCTGACGGATTGGCAGACTGTTGTGTGAATGGCTTCCGGGACTCCTAAGGATTCTGACATTAGTTTGAGGGTGCTAATGAAATTTTGGTCCACTCCCTTGTCTGCTAACATTTCTTCAATCAAGGTTTGGCCTGATGCAAGGGAGACTTTGTGCCTTTCTTGCATTGCTTTGATCATATCGTATAACTTTTGTAGCTGGGCTGTGTATGCAGACACACCTATAAGTTCTGGCACTTCTTGCTGCTCATCTTGATGCCTTTGGTCATGCTCCTCCTCATACTCTTCATCTTCCTCGTCCTCTTTGTCCACATCAACTTGTGGTGATAGGTACTTGGGAGGTTGTTGTTTGCGGTTGAACATCCCCCACTTGTTGTTCCTCTTCTGCCTCAAGATCTACTTCTCTTAACAACTGTTCGAAGTCTTCATTCGTGAGTTCCTCCAAGGGTGCTCCACCGGGAAATTCGAGATTGGTGGGGATGGGAGGAAATATCAAATTAGGGTCGTCTGTGCTGCATCTTGGAAGTCATAGTGTGAATGGTCGAACCCTTCGAGGTGGTGGAGTAACATCCTGTGTTAGGGTGGCTCCACGTGGTTGAGCACAAGGTACTTGGACAATTCCTCTCATCTTCTTGGAAGGGGGTCCAGTGGATGTTCGGCCTCTGAATTGTTGCACTCATCGATTCCACATTAGGGCTCGTTGAATAGGGATGTCATAAGCCAAACACCTATAAATGATTCTAGTTAGAGCACAACATCCATTAAAACATGCTTTTGCAGCCATTGTTTGTGGGCTAGGTGTATCTGATCAATTATCCAGTGGGGTAGGTTGATGGTGAGGTTTTGTGTCTCTGCAGATACAAACTGAACCATAACTTCTTGGGTGGCATGGTGAATCGATCTTGGGCAAGAAAAGCAAAGTACTGCATGCACATCCAAAGGTGTATTGCAATATTGGGTGTCATGGCCACCATGTCCTTGAGCTTGGTGAGGCTCCGATTCTTCATGTAATCCGGGACCTCCTTCTCTATTGGAATATGCATTCCTCGCATATCTAAGGCCTCTCTCACTACAATGCTTAATGTTGCCCTAATCAATCAATACCTCTATCCATACTTAGCCTAAGCTAGGAATTGATAGAGGGAGTTGAGAATAATCCAACCTCAAGTTGCTTATCCCTTGCCCTTGTAAGCCCAAGAAGTGTGTTCCCAAGCCTGCACTCACTCTTGCCTTGAATGCCCTTCGACGCTCTCAATGGACCTGTGAAAGTCCCAAAATTAGCTCAAGATTTAATTCAATTGACACAACAGTCCATTTTCATTCATGTGATTCATAGATCAATTTTCCCTTTGGCTTTATGGAAAACAATCCTAAGGATCCCTCAATTTTTAGTGGGATTCGAAACGAGCTTTCCAATGAGCCTAAGATCACTCCAAACGAATTTCATATGAGGAAGTTATGACACTTCAGGGTTCTGGGGTTAAAACAGGGTTCAAACATGCTAACAATCAAACAGGGTTTTCTCTATTTATTTGCTTATGGCCTCCCTATGTTTCCTATAGCACAATATTCATGCCCAAAATTAGCCAAAACTTTCAATTTAAAAACCCCTAAAAGCTTGGCCAAAAATGGCTATCAATCACGATCGAAGAGGGATGTCAATCGCAATGGACAGAGTTGTCCATCAAAACATTTAATTAAGGTAAATGTATGAGAATCATCCCACAATACTCCTCTACTTCTCTTTGCCCCTCTTCTATCATCATTCACTGTAGGGATATGATCAACATGAGGGGGTTGGGTGTCTATGGATGGATTTTCACCGATGCATCCTTCATTCATCATGTTTAAAAATGAATGATTGCACATCGTGGGAAAGATGTATCATCAAAAATTTAGTAAGAGAAAGATGTATCATCATTTTATTAATGTATAGAGGGAGAAAAAATGTAGGCATTTGCTTATTTTAACGTGCACATGTAGACATGTCAAAAAAATTGGCACACATATAGCAAGATGGATAGATAAAAGATCGGAAAGATAATAAATTTTGAATTCATACTTATATTCATTTAACCCTTCCCAAACTAATATGAAAGATAGACAACAAGAGAGAGAGATATTGAAAGACAACTCATAAAAAGATACATACACACTTATACATACGTACATACATATATACATACACACATATATATAAATGAATATACAAAACACATACACACATATACATACATACATACATGCATACATGCATACACACACATATGAATGAATATACAAAAGACATACACACACATATACATACATCCATATATACATACACATGCACACACATATAAATGAATATACAAAAGACATACACACACATATACATACGTACATATATACATACACACACAAACAAATATACAAAAGACATACACACACATATACATACATACATACATACATACATACATACACACATACATGCATACATACATACATGCATACACATACATATGAACGAATATACAAAAGACATACACACACATACATACATACATACATACACATGCACACACATATAAACGAATATACAAAAGACATACACACACATATACATATGTACATACATACATATATACATACACACATATACATATATGCATAAATGCATACATACATACATGCATATATGTATACATGCACACATATCTGCATACATACATACATACATATGTACATCATACGTAAATACATACATACATACATGCATGCATACATGCATACATACATACATGCATATATACATACATACACACACACATATAAACAAATATACAAAAGACATACACACAGATATACATATGTACATACATACATATATACATACACACACATACATATATGCATACATGCATGCATACATACATATATACATACATACATACATGCATACATGCATACATGCATACATGCATACATGCATACATGCATACATAAATGCATATATAAATACATACACATACATACATAAATACATACATACACATGCATACATACACACATACATACAACATACATACATAAATACATATATAAATGAATAAAATGAAAAAAACATATGAACATGCATATATACATAAATACATACATACACACACACATACATACATGCATGCATGCATACAAACACATATAAATGTATACAAAAACATATATACATAATAACATATATACATACATACATATATAAACACATACATAAGTAAATACAAAACACGAAACATAGACACACAACTATATACATGCATACATATATACATACATGCATACATTTCACATACATTCAAACATACATATGCACAAACATAGATATAAACATATACAATTGTGTATATAGACATACATATATATATGCACACATATGCAAACATATAAATATTATTTGAATATGATATAAATCTTATGTTTATCCACCTTTTGAACAATAATAACCCTTGCATTTCAAACAAAATAAATTTAGATGCTAAAAATATAAAAAATGCATGAGAAACAATGAAAACAAATGTTACCTTATATTTCAAAATGTTTTTCAAGTCACTGCAATGACCTGTAAAAAAAAGAATAATATAAAATAAAAACAATGGATACAAAAGTAGATAATACAAAATATAACATGAGAAATACTTACCAAGGCCTTCCAAGTCGAATGTGTCTCCGTGATAAAAATAAAAAAAGAGTATAAGTTAAACCATAAATACAAGATACAGAGAAGAGAAAGAGAAGAGAAAGTAGACTTGCACAAAATGCAAGAAGAGAAAGTACACACTTGCTTGCACAAAATGCAAGATAATAAAGGGTACTCTCTCTAAAGACAATGGAAGAAAGACTAGCAAATGAAAAGAGAAAGAAATAAGGTGACCTGAGCTCCACAGATAGAGTATAGGTATATACACGAGAAGCTTGAAAAGTTATGCAAAGTGGCACATAAAACAAGAGATGTTGCGTAGTCCATGCCTTCACTTTTATAAGTGTAACTTTGATGTGACCATATGCTTATTTCAAGCTTAAAAGAAAAAAAAGGACCTTCACCCCATTTCAGGTGACCCAAATGGATTGGTGCTAACGGGCACTAGTCTGTTGAGCTCAGCGCTCTTGGCTCACCCAAAAAGGGGTTTTTTTCCCCAAAATCCGGTAAAAAATCCTCATGTGTGAGGTGCATCATAGTCATTATATACCCCAAAGCTGCATTTTTTCTTTTTTTTCTTTTCCTTTTTCGAGGAACAATAATTTTTCTTTTTTTGAGCAACAAGAAAAACAAAATTAATTAATCCAGTAGGCGTGGTTTAGCGGATGTGCCTTGTGCTCCTAGGCAGATGGCAAGGGTTCAAGTCCCACCCAGGGCTGGATGCTTCAGGGTTCCCCAAGATGGGTGCCTCTACCTTACGAGGTAGGGTGTGTGTGTCTTTCCAATTCATTGTACCCTCAAAAAAAAAAAAATAATGAAGGGAGTATACATCAAGTGCACGGTAGACCCCACATACAAGGAAAGGGGAGAAAAAACTCAACCCAAACAAAAGACCATATGAAATATTTCATTCGAGTATAATGATAGAATTCTCTGGAGAATAATGACAGAATTGTCTGGAGAGAATAATTGTCTGGAGAGAATAATGATAGAATTCTCTGGAGAATAACGATAGAATTCTTTGGAGAGAATAATGATAGAATTTTGTGTGTGCAACTATTAAAGGGTTTTTCCTTGATTATTTTGAAAACATGAGTATGATCAACAAGGGCATCATAAATGGCCTTAAGGCTAGCAATTCTTGACAAATACAAGTTTTTTCTCAAAGAATACAGAAAATTCTTTTTGCTCCAATTGAAGATGGATTGATTTCTGCTCCGCCATATAAACCATAGGATAATACCCCTTCAGGTGTTCCATAGAGAAAGATCCATCTTGTAGCAAGCGACCAAGTAGGACTTCTTTAAAGCGCAGAATCTGTTTGGGAGAAAGTTCCAGATATGGTTGAAGAAGGAGCCAAAACTTCTTAGCATGAGTACAATCCAAAAAAAGATGGGTTAAGTCCTCCACCTTGCGACAAAAGCTATAGATCCCTTCATCAACATTAATTTTCTTACTCTTGCTACCAGTCCATAGGCCATTATGGATAATTAGCCACTTCATAAATGAATGCTTAATATTGAGAGGGAATGCCCATAGGCATTTAAATCAGTGCCTCCATTGATGATTTGACCTTTGCACCTGCCACCTTTTGTTGAGTTTTCCCTTGATAGTATCCACTATCTTGGCCACTATCGATACTAGGAGATTTATAGGTCCACGACAATGGGCAGGCTTTTAGGAATCATTTTTTACCTTTTGAGAGCAATGGAAGCTCTGGCACCCTGAATATCCTCCCCCCTCTCGGGAGACGCAGAGAAAACATTCATAAGAAGCTTTTGGCCTCCTACAGATTCTCCTCCATATCAAGAGCAGTCCCACCATTCCTCTTAGCTAGCAAGGGGATGCAATCCTTGACTTTCTTGTTTTTCATCATGGAATACATAGCACTATTAGGTATATCCATCTTCCCACTCCAAAACTCTCTTGAATTAGCAAGAGCCTCACTAGCTTCCAGGTACTTCTTCATGTTCAACTTATTTTAAAGATATAGAAAAGCTTGAGTGTTGTTGTGGTCCCTAAGCCTATCAATTCTTTGGACAATGTTGTTTCTCCTTTTAGCACGAACATCTTTGGAAAGCTTCTTAAAGAAGATAAAAACTCTATGTATGTTTTTAACGTACTTCTCCCATGCCTTAGTCGAGGAAGAGACATATGAAAAGTGATGGGAGATGATCTTCTTAATGTTATCAGTGATCGGGGTATGATTAAGAAGATTGGCATCTAGATGAGGCTAGCTTACCGTGTAACTAGGGGAATCACTCTTAATGTCTATAATAAGGGGTTTATGGTTAATCATAAGTAGGGGGCAATTAGTTTTATATCTCACATCCCAACACTCATTAATGAAATTGATATTGGAGTAGCATCTATCAATTCTAGTGGACAAATGGGAATTACCCTGTTTTTTGTTAGACCAAGTGAATCTCGTGTGTCTAGAAATATCAACCAAATCATGTTTATGATAGATTCTATACCATGAAAATTTCTCATGAGCAGAAATAGTGTTGCCTCTATTATTAAGCCTGTCAGAAATGGAGGTCACCATGTTGAAATCACCTACAAGGAACAAAGGCCCTTTCAAGGTATTGAGCTCTTTCCAACACTCTCTCCTAGCTTTATTATAATTGGCAACATAAATACAAGTTACATCCATTTTTAAAGGATCTTTTAAAGACACAGCTACCCACTGATGCAATTGACTCCAACACACATTATCAATAAGGTGATTGAAAGAGGATCTTACACCTATGATTGCACCTCCTTTAGCAGACTCATGTTCAGTCGTATACCAAATGAAATCACTGGATATAATTTTCAAATTAGCAATAAGTTTAGAACCTCCAATTTTAACCTCCTATAAACAAAGGATATTCAGAAGAACCTGACATTCTTTTAACCAACAACCAATAATTTTGGCTCTGATTGGGTCAATAATCCCTTTTCTATTTAAAGAAATTATGTTGAGATTATACATGAGAAAATACACAGAAAAGAAAGAGCAAAAAAAGGGCGGATTACTTCCTACTTGTTTTTGTAGGTCTGGTGATAAACATAGAATTTATAATAAAATCTTTTCTTATGGTTTTGGATGTTATCTGAACAAGAGAGGAGCCAACATCAGCTTGCATCATGTGGACATCCTCCAAACTAGAAGTTTCTTGGGGTAAATATTCCATTTTTTGTTGGTCTACATTGTTGAGTTCCTGAGCAAAAACTTGGATAGCAAATTGGTTATCAAGACAGTAAGTAGCAATATTAACATTATCTTCCACACTCTTATTGATAGGAAGAGAATGCTTTTTACCAACCATCATCCATCCTTCCTCATTTACCACATTCAAGGGACCTGAGTCAAATTGCTTCATATGGATGTCATAAGACCTAGAGGACTCTTGGGGCAAGATGTATTGCTTTATGTTGAACTACTTTATTGAGTTTTTCCTCCTGGTAAGTATTAGTGGTTGAGGCCTTTTCCTCAACCTGCTGATGATTAGTATGATAGGCAGTCCTAGAGTCGGTCGGGCTCCACTGCCCAAAAGCAATCAGGAGTTCAAGTAGTGAATCATAGGAGGTGATAGGAGTAAGTGTTATTAAAAGGCACAAGAGAAGGCCCTAACACAAGAAGAAAAATAACAAAAGAAAAAGAAGAAAGTATAGGAAAAGAGCTAGGAAGATGAATTAAAGGAAGAAACTTCTATCCTCAATTTTATGGGCTCAATGTTGCCAAACATCGTGGGCCTGTTGATCCGTATATGTTTCTTCTCTATGTCAATTTTAGTTTGATATGTACACATAGACATTCCATGTCAAATGGAGGTGAAACATGAACCCCTTTATCCCACACACATACATACATATATTAAGATGGAGCTTAAGAAACACACATGAGATCCACTCGCCCCTTGCACATATAATTCGTGTCAAATGAATCTGGAACTTGAACCCATTACTTTACCCTAGAGGTTCAAATATGTTATCGCTACAATTGATCATGAGCCCTACAAAATAGTGTTTACAATTAATCTCTTAGAAAAAATATGTCATAAAGTTTAAAAATTATATTTATTTTATGTGGAATTTAAATATTGAAGTTCCATTTTATTTTGGACTTTCTAATGTGTGAGAAGTAGTATTTGTGCTTTAGAACAACTTGTAAAGACTATAGACCAATCGCAACAAACTCAAGTGTCTTTACTACCATCCTTTTTTGAACTTTGAGAGTCCATTCACTTTTAAATTTATTATTTCAAATTATTTCCATTTACTTGTAGGTTTTCTTTTTCAAATTAATTCAAAGTAAATATAAATAAGTTTAACACCATTATATTAAACCTCTATTTCTTAAATGATTTAAACTTTGACAAACGAGAAACACACATGAGACCCCCCCCCTTATTTGACATACATATAGGCTCTTTCAAATGAGGAGAGACTCTCTCAAATGAAGGTGGAACTTGAACCCCCTTAGCGTGAAGCATCAGAAAGAAAACACATGAGATCACCTCATACCACACACATGAGAAATTTGAACACATGACCTTATTCGAGAGTTTCAAGTATGTTATTGTTACACCAAGGTTGACCACTCGAAAATAGTATTAACATTCATCTCTCTCGCTTTGAATTAATTGAAAGTTTGATTCTAAATGGAACCCCTCTAATTCCACTAGAGAGGTAGACTACTTGCCACCTACTAGGAAAGAAAGAGCCTGAAGGCAAGCCAAGAATAAGAACTTAGAAAGGGTGGTCGTAAGCCAAACAAGGAGACTAGTTTGAACTGATGAAGCATCACCACAATGCACATGGCCCTTGCTACAATCAACATTTTCCACTCACAATGCTTGAAGGCCAACGAAAGACATCTCCAGATAGCAGTATTTCATCTTATCACAAAGATGAAGACATGTCAAGCGAATGCAATTCCTGGAGATTGAACTCTCACCCCACCCAAAAGAGGCTAAAGACTCAACCACATATTCTTTATGTAGACTTTAAATATTGATGTTCCACGACTTTTTGAGACTTTACAATGTGTTAGAAGTGAAATTTGAGCTCTAGGACAACACCTTAAGTCTATACACCAACCCCTATAGAGTGAAGTAGGCTTAAGCGAAACCATATTACCATTCTTCTTTTAATATTCAAAAGTTATTTTCTTTCAAAGGAAATTTGAACGAAGACTAATCTCCTTGAGTTAGAATGTATTAACAACTGTACAAGTGAAGAACATAGTACCCATGGAACCCCCATATCCCACAAAGCAAGAATTAGACTTCCAAAACATTACAAAGAAAAGGCTACCCCAAAACATCTAGTTGCAACAACTCAAAGATATTACATGAATATATTGGTCACACAGATCCAGATGTGTCTAGTCGTCCACAAGAGTTGAACACACAACCTCCACCTCAAGAGGTGAGTGGCCAACCAACTCACCTACAAGTGTTGTACTTCAAGGCTTATTTTTGAAAAAATGCAGTTGGACATCCAACATCAACTTGGATGGATTGAATGCCCAAATAATGATGCAAGTGCCCCAAATCTAACATCTTAAAAGAGACTTGAACGTTGAAGCTGACTACTTGTGCGCTTCGCTCTAAACCTACATGGTTGTCTCCCGAGCTCTAGTTGAGTGATGCTATAAGGTTACGGGTCGTGGCCTCCTATTGTTTAGTCTGTCCTCAGGGCCCCATCACTCGGGGAAACATTTCAAACAAGGAAGTATTGGTTTCGCCTTCTTCATGGCTCTACAAGATGCGCTTCAAAATGATATTACTATTATGAATCCTCCAACTGTTTATCTTACATCTGCTGACAACCCCCTAGAAGGAAGCAACGTTTCGCCTAAAAAAACCCTTGTTAAATCATTAGGGATTGGTTTGAACTCAAGTAACTCTTCTAACCCTAATATTACCATATCAAAAACTAATCGTGAAGGGAGCAGTTTGGGTTCCCTTATCAAAAGTTATGCAGAGCCTCTTTGGGGCCCATCTCATTCAGCTTCCAAAGGCAAAGAGAAAATTGAGGATTTCCCAAGCAGAGTCATTTTAGATGAGATTAGTGACTCTAAAGATGATGCCCTCATTATTGACATAGGTTTTTTGGATTCCTGGCACTTACAACTGAGCGAAAAGGTTGTGATTGGTATGTATAATGGGCCTGATCCTACTCAGGGCTCGCTAAAGCATTGGATAAAAATTAATTGGGAACACAAAGGAATATTTGTAAAACATGTGCAATATCTTTCGAATAGTTTTTCCCTCTTCTTTTTTGATAGTGCTAGTTGTGCTCTTCAGGTGTTATCAGAGTTATCAGAGGGACAATGGCTCATTAAAGGTATTCCTATTTTCTTCTTTAAATGGATGATAGGTTTTAATCCGTGAGGTCCCAAGCCAACCAATATTCTTGTTTGGGTAGAATTCCCTGACCTTCTAGTTGACTACTACCCTTAGGTAAACAGCCTTGGAAAGAGATCAAGAAAGGTTCTTGGTCAGAAATCAAGAGCTAATGGGATTAACACTAAATGGGATCCCCATATCCTTGTTGAATTACATGTCTCTAAAGATATTAAAACCTCTATTACAATAAAAGACTCAAACGGGAAATTTCTTCATGAACAAAAAGTGCCATATAGAAATCTTCCCCATGCTTGCTGTTACAAAAAGGATCATCTGATTAAATTGAACTCTATTAAAAGTTGAAAATTCCTAGTCTTTTGTTATAGGTACCCAAGTAAACCAGGTCAATGGTAATACAAGATGTTTGGTACTTTGATAGTGGGGCAACCAAACATATTGCCTCGCAGTGCAATTTCTTCACTTCACTCGAGCCTGCCCCTACAGGGAATACTATCACATGCACCAACAACTCCTCTTATCCTATCATGGGAGTTGGTAAGATCATTCTAACTACTGCTTATGGTAGTTCTTTTACATTGTCAGATGCTTTATTTGTGCCAAGGATCAAGATGCTTTAGCCAAGATTGGTTTGGTTGTGAAATTCGTTGATTACAGATGTACAATTCATGATTTGTCAAACGATGATGTGATTATTGCTTCTGGCATTTTATGTTGTGGGCTATATAAGCTCATAGACTATGAAAAATATGTGAATGATTTTGCATGTGTAGTACATGATTCTCAGGCTATGTCATATGCAAAGCTTTGGCATGCACGCTTTGGTCATTTGAATTTTGATAGTTTGTTACACCTGCAAAAATCTGAAATGGTGTCCTCTTTGCCCAAACTTGAGGCACATGGTAAACATGTTTGTGAAAGCTGTATTTTGGGAAAAATGCAACGTTCCTCCTTTCTAAAAGATGGTTCAGTTCGAGCTACTCAAAAATTGCAGCTTGTTCATAGTGATGTTTGTGGTCCTATGTAGACACCCTCTTTTGGAAACTATCTTTACTTTGTGACTTTCATCGATGATTTTTCCAGGCATGCATGGGTATATCCATTGAAAGCAAAGTCCGAAGTATTTGTGCTTCAAAAAATTTCTAGTTTTGGCTAAAAATTTGTCAGCATGTAAAATGGGCACCCTCCGTTGTGATCGAGGGGGGATATATATCCTCTGACTTTAATGCATTTTTGGTTGAACATGGGATAAAACATCAGTGTATAGTGCCATATACACCTCAACAGAATGGAGTTGCTGAATGAAAGAACAAGTCACTCATGGAGATGGCAAGGTGTATGGTCAAGAGTCAGGCTTTACCGCATAGTTTCTAGCTTGAGGCTATTATGTGTGTAGCATATGTACTTAAGAGGTGTCCACAACAATGTAGGAAATTGGATAATAAAGCAGTGAAATGTATTTTTGTTGGATACAGTTCTGAAAGCAAAAGGCTATCATCTGTATCACCCATAGACTAAACACATTTTGGTCAGTCGCGATGTTGTTTTTGTGGAAGACGTTATTCAACCATATATATATATATATATATATATATATATATATATATATATATATATATATATATATATATATATATATATATATATATATGTATGTATGTATGTATGTATGTATGTATGTATGTATGTATGTATGTATGTATATATATGTATATATACATATATATACATATATATACATATATATACATACATACATACATACATACATACATACATACATACATACATACATACATACATATATATATATATATATATATATATATATATATATATATATATATATATATATATATATATATATATATATATATATATATATATATATATATATATATATATATACTAAGGAGACATCAGTTAGCTCCAAAGACATGTATGACACTTTATTGCCTCTTTTTACAAGTGGATAATCTAGTGTTGGTCCTAATGAGGCAACTTCTTAGCCTTTATAGGTTCTATGTGATGATGCAGACCATTCCATTTCTGATGTAGATTTACATGATGCACTTGTTGATGAGAGAGCTGATATTGAGGAGGCAAAAACTATACCAAAATGGATGGTGCAAACTTTGCGTGACAACAAATTAGATGCACCTCTATCATATCGTACTTGTTTAGGCTCTCATAGTGCTTCTTTTGCATTAGATTGCTATGATATGGCTGCCTCTAGTCTATGTGATGAGAATGAGCCTGTTTCATTTGATGAAACACAAAATTCTGAAAATTGGATGGCTGCAATGCAATCAAAATGATGCTATCATGAAAAATGCTACTTGGTCTTTATGTGACTTGCCTTCTGGCAAGAAGGCCATTGGCACTAAGTGGGTATACAGGGTGAAGCGTAAGCCTGATGGAACAGTTGACATGTATAAGGCTAGGCTCGTTGCAAAGGGTTATGCATAGGAAAGAGGCATTGATTTTGATGAGACCTTTGCTCCTACATGTCGAATGACTATTGTTCATAACATCTGTGCACTTGCAGCTCATCATGATTGGAATGTACATCAGTTGGACATTAGCATTTCATTTCTAAATGGTGACTTGCATGAAGAAGTGTATGTTTTTCAACCCCATGTCTTTATGCAAAAAGGGCATGAAAACAAATTGTGCAAGTTGAAGAAGGCATTATATGGTTTAAAGCAAGCACCACGTGCTTGGTATGAAAAGATACATGCCTATCTGATTGCACATGGTTTTGAGAATAGTCCAACAGAGAGCACCTTATATGTTAAGTGTGCTAATGATGTGCTCCTTATCATTGTTGTGTGTGTTGATGAGAGTAAAAAATATTCAAATGATTTTTCAAAGAATCTATTGATATGAGAAAAGATGTGTCTTATCTTGTTGTGTAGATGATGATTAAAAGTGGAATATCATGACACAAACCTATCCCTATAGTTTGGGATGGCATTTTCCTCAAACAAAAATATTGCAAAACTTGAGATCTTTGTTGGAGTTTGAGGTATGCAAAAGCACATGAACAACACAAGGAAGAAGAAGAAGCTTGGGGCAAAACACAACACTAAATGTATTATCAAGTGAATGTACAAAGACAAGTAACCCATTAGGGTTATAGGCATATATATAAGTGAGGGGGAAAAACCTCCTAAAGAGGGAAAAAAGTGCCTTGCTGGTCCTAAGTGTGTTCACACACATCACTACCAAAGTATATCAGCAAATTCCCTTTCGGAGTGATGAAGTGAACAAGCAGTTGGCACTCATGTATAAGGAAATGCCAAGCTACATGGAAAGAGATCAATCCACAAAAGGAAGTAAGCCCAAAGATTGTGGAAAGCTTCAAACTTCTCCCTAGCTAGAGCCGTTGTGAAAAGATTTGCAATGCTATCATGCATGGTCACATATGCCAAAGTAATCTCTCCAACAAAGAACCTCTCCTTGACATAATTATAGTGGACCTCAATGTGCTTTATGCAAGCATGGAACACATGGTTCCTCACAAATGCCAATGTGCTTTGATTGTCAATGAAGATGGTGGTGGTAGAAGGCTAACCAACACCCAAGTCAACCAAAAGGTGTCCAAGCCACACACACTAATTGGGTGTTGTGAAACTTGCCCTATACTTAGTCTCACAACTAGAACTGGCCACAATAGGCTATTTCTTGCTCAACCAAGATATGCATGAGCTACCAATCATGAAGCAAAAACCATTGGTGGACCCGTGAGTGTCATAAAAACTAGCACAATCATAATAAGAAAAAGCATGTAAATCTAGGAGTAATGATCCCCACTTGGGATAAAAAAATTCAAGTAGTCGGGTACCACTTAAGTAGCAAAAGATGCTCTTAACTGCTTGCCAATGCTTGAAGCTTGGGCAATGCATAAACCTACTCATATGAGAGATAACAAACTCAATATCAGGTCAAGATATGTATAAGTAAATCAAGCATCCAATAATCTATTGATAAAGAACAACATCAAATGCATCTCTAACATCATGAAGACTCAACCATAAACTTGCATCCATAGGAGTGGAAATAGGTTTGCAACCTTCAAGGCCAATGTGTCAATATATTTTGTTTGACACAAAGCTATTCCCCCATCAACTTGCAATAAACTCAATGCCTGATGCCCCAAACTTGACATCTCAAAAGAGCATGCGAATAAGCCTTAGATCCAACAATATGCTTTTCATTAGGACTAGTGAGCGACATGACATCAACATGCACAAAAATAATCAGAATTACATCATTTGCATGCTTAACATATAAGGTGCTCTGAGCTGGAATGTTCTCAAAACCATGTGCAAACGTAGGCATGTATCTTTTCATACCAAGCACGTGGTGCTTGCTTCAAACCATATAATGTCTTTTTCAACCTTGAAACTTTGTTCTCATGCACTTTTTGAAAAAAAAACATGGGGTTGAAATACATATGCTTATTTTAAGTCACCATTCAGAAATGAAGTTTTAATGTCCAACTGATGTACCTTCCAACCATGATGAACTGCAAGTGCACACATGCTATGAATGGTGGTCACTCGACATGTGGGTGCAAAGGTCTCATGAAAATCAATGCCTCTCTCTAGAGCATAACCTTTTGCAATAGCCCTAGCCTTATACCTATCAATTGTTCTATCAAGCTTATGTTTTAGATTGTATACCCATTTAGTTCCAATGGCCTTTTTGCTTGAAGGCAAATCACATAAAGACGTGGTACCATTCTTCATAATAGCATCATATTCTGATTGCATAGCAAAAGTCTGGACCAACCATTTAGGCATTGTTTTAGCCTCTTCTATGTCAGTCCTCTTGTCAACAAGTGCATCATGTAAATTTGCATTAAAAAATTGAATGATTTGTATCACCATGTGGAACATGTAAAGATTGGGAAATCGCCTTAGTTGGACTAGCAAAAATAATGGGTGAATTGCATCTTCCACAAAAACAACATAATGGCTGACCAAAATGTATTTAATTTGTGGATGATGTAGATGATGGCCTTTGCTTTCAGAATGATATCCAAACAAAATACATTTCACTTCTTTATCATCCAATTTTTTGCATTAGTGTTCAAATACTAACAACCCATGACATAAAATGGCAAAAGCAATAATAACATCGCCATTTGAGAGAGCATGAACTATACATCTATCATCAACAAATTTGATAACCAAGCCAATCTTTCCTAATGCTGAAATTGACAACATATTTTTCTTGATCCTTTGTACCTACAAAGCATCTGATAATGTGAAAGAACTACCATCAATAGTAGTCAAAATGATCTTACCAACTCCCATTATAGGATAAGAGGAGTTGTTAATGCATGTGACAATATTCCCTATAGGGGCAATATCAAGTGAATAGAAGAGACTATGCTACAAGGTAATATGTTTGGTTGCTCTAGTATCAAAGTACTGAACACTTGAGTCTACTCCATGCATTTAGTTCTCATGATAAGATGGTTCATAGCTGCATACAATAATAAATGCCCATTCTTCATTCTGAATAAGATTAGCAGACTCTATTTTAGGTGTAGAGGCCTCTGTAGCAACCATTCTAGCCTCTTCCTTCTTTTTCTCTTTTGCAACTAGTTTTGGAAAACTCTTTATAACATGATCATTTCCCTTATAATATTTTCAAAAATATTTTTGCTTTTCTAGTTTATTCTTATCTTTGTCTTCCTTCTTGAATTGTGTAGCATTATAAAATTTTTGCTTACTAGTAAATGAGTTTTCCTTTGCTCTTTTGAATAGCTAAGAAAGCTTGATCTGCAACATGCATGATAGACTTGTTTTGCTTGGATTGATATTCTAAAAAAAATAGAGACTAAATCCTCGGATGTTAAGGCATTTAGATTGCTTTTCACTCTCAACCAAAGAGTCGAAACAAAAATCTTATATGAATCTAGAAGACTGTTAAGAACAATTTGCACGAGTGAACTATATGGTAAGACTTCATCAATAGTTTTCAACTACTGCTTCAAATCTTTGATCTTTATCAAAAAAATCTCTAGATAATCTCCTTCATTCATATTCTCACTCTCCAATTATTTTTGGAGATAGCAATATGAGCCTCATTTCTTGCCAAGTATAAAGTTGTAAGTGTATCCCAAGCATCCTTAGCTATTTTTTAGGAGTTAATGTGAGGGCTAATGGCGTGTTTCAAATACAAATCTATCAATGCATGTGCCTGAGCATCCTTGCCATCCTAACAAAGTTGCTATGTAGCAAGTGCAATAGGAACCGCAACATGAATAGGGATTTGAAGATCATCATCTTCAATTCCATCTACATCACCTTCAATAATTGTATTTGCAAGTTTAGTAGGATGTTATTCAACACCTTCCACAATATTAGACAACCCTTTTGCTAACAATACATGATGCATCATATATGCCCACAATGGGTAATTAGTACCATCCAAGCTATCCTCAAAAACCAACATATGAAATACATCATTACTTTTATCCATGGCGATCAACTAAATACTTGATGCAGAAAAATGATTGTATCTTGAAAAGTTGAACATAACCACGTTGTCAAGCTCTAATAAACCAATAGAAAACTTTGAGGCACTTGTAGTGGCAAACCAAAACCTATATAAGTTTGACACAAAAGGACAAAATTTCCTACACAAGTGTTGTGATAGTATGTTCAGAGGCTAAAACAAGCTCAAATCAAAATGTTGAGACCACATAACAAGCAATTTTGAACTCCTAATTGCCTCGAGTATGCTCAAATTTTTTTTTGTGATTTTGAGATTGTGATTAGAGGGGGTTTTATGACTTCCTAGATGAGCGATGAATTGCTCTCATACCAATTGTTGGAGTTCGAGGTCAGAAGAAGCTTATGAACAACACAAGGAAGAAGAAGTAGAAGCTTAGAGCACAATAGAATACTGAATATATTAACAAGCGAATGTAACAAGAAAAGAAATATGTTAGGGTTATAGGCATAGATATAATACAAGGAAAAAAAACTCCTAAAGATGGAAAAAAGTGCCTTGGGGTTACTAAGTGTGTTCACACACATCATTACCAAAATATATCAACAATCATTAGGTGTATATTAGTTGTGTATGGCTTCATAGTTAGAATATCACATGCCATTTTGGCATAGAAAGATTTCACACATAATATTCCATGCTTTATTAGGTGACTATAGTGCCAAAATGGAGGACGCCTATTGTAGATTATTGACAAGATTAAAAAAATTCCAAAGGTCATTACTCTTGCAAGACAAAAGCTGCTTGAAGAAGAAGCTTCATATTATGCACTAATACTGAA